>CM040122.1:26134966-26581008 GCA_022559845.1 Amorphophallus konjac
CAAAGCAGTGATAGAGAAGTACGGGGAGGGAGACACGCAGCAGCCGGAGTTCGATCCGGTGGAGTGGGTGGCAGCAGCTGGCGTACCGAAGAAAGGTCGACTATATGGTTTTGGGGAGAGCCTAGACGCTTGCGCGGTGATATCATCGTGTGCGAGTTCTAGCTATGCCCAAACCAGTAGCAGTGCCTTCACTATACCTTCCGTTGCCCCCAGCGCTTCTGCCAGCGACATGATGGACATGGTCCGATCGCAGATTTCTGATATGCAGCGGCAGCAGCAGCATTTCCAACATGAGATCTCTAGCCAGGTGTCAGTGGTTTTACAGGCAATCAGTGGCCTCCTCTCCCAGAGGGGAATGGTGCCTCAGCAATCCACCACCACCACATCATAGGCCGCACAGGTGAGTGTTTACTATGTTTTTATTTTGATGGAATTACTCAATTATGTTCATTATTAATTTTAAAACTCATTTACTTTAGAAGAATTGAGAAAATCTAGGGTTCATGGGTCTAAAATTTGAAATACCGGTCGGATGGCCGTGCCGATCACTCCAACACAACCGGGGAGATGAAAGTGACTTGTCAGAACTGACGGAATCCAAATCGGATGTCCGGTTTGAGCTCGGCGTTCAAAGTTCATTTCTAAAATACACTTAGTTTAAATGAACTGCCAGGTCGGGTCCGGGGCTCTAAAACTTGAAATACCGGTCGGATGGCCATGCCGATCGTTCCAACACGATCGGGGAGATGAAAGTGACTTGTCAGAACTGACGGAATCCAAATCGGATGCCCGGTTTGAGCTCGGCGTTCAAAGTTCATTTCTAAAATACACTTAGTTTAAATGACTGCCAGGTCGGGTCCGGAGCTCTAAAACTTGAAATACCAGTCAGATGGCCGTGCCGATCATTCCAACATGACCGAGAGATGAAAGTGACTTGTCAGAACTGACAGAATCAAATCGGATGCCCGGTTTGAGCTCGGCGTTCAAAGTTCATTTCTAAAATACACTTAGTTTAAATAAACTGCCAGGTCGGGTCCGGGGCTCTAAAACTTGAAATACCTGTCGGATGGCCGTGCTGATCATTCCAACACGACCGAGAAGATGAAAGTGACTTGTCAGAACTGACGGAATCCAAATCGGATGCCCGGTTTGAGCTCGACGTTCAAAGTTCATTTCTAAAATACACTTAGTTTAAATGAACTGCCAGGTCGGGTCCGGGGCTCTAAAACTTGAAATACCGGTCGGATGGCCATGTCGATCATTCCAACACGACCGAGGAGATGAAAGTGACTTGTCAGAACTGACGGAATCTAAATCGGATGCCCGGTTTGAGCTCGACGTTCAAAGTTCATTTCTAAAATACACTTAGCTTAAATGAACTGCCAGGTCGGGTGCAGAGCTATAAAACTTAAAATACCGGTCGGATGGCTGTGTCGATCATTCCAACACGACCGGGGAGATGAAAGTGACTTGTCAAAACTGACAGAATCCAAATCGGATGCCCGGTTTGAGCTCGGCGCTCAAAGTTCATTTCTAAAATACACTTAGCTTAAATGAACTGCCAGGTCGGGTCCGGGGCTCTAAAACTTGAAATACCAGTCGGATGGCTGTGCCGATTGTTCCAACACGACCGGGGAGATGAAAGTGACTTGTCAGAACTGACAGAATCCAAATCGGATGACCGGTTTGAGCTCGGTGTTCAAAGTTCATTTCTAAAATACACTTAGTTTAAATGAACTGCCAGGTCGGGTCCGGGGCTCTAAAAGTGAAATACCGATCGGATGGCCGTGTTGATCATTTGAACACGACCGGGGAGATGAAAGTGACTTGTCAGAACTGACGGAATCTAAATCGGATGCCCGGTTTGAGCTCGGCGCTCAAAGTTCATTTCTAAAATACACTTAGTTTAAATGAATTGCCAGGTCGGGTCCGGGGCTCTAAAACTTGAAATACCAGTCGGATGGCCGTGCCGATCATTCCAACACGACTGGGGAGATGAAAGTGACTTGTCAGAACTGACGGAATCCAAATCGGATGCCCGGTTTGAGCTCGGCGCTCAAAGTTCATTTCTAAAATACACTTAGTTTAAATGAACTGCCAGGTCGGGTCCGGGGGTCTAAAACCTGAAATACCAGTCGGATGGCCGTGCCGATCATTCCAACATGACCGGGGAGATGAAAGTGACTTGTCAGAACAGGCGGAATCCAAATCGGATGCCCGGTTTGAGCTCGGCGCTCAAAGTTAATTTCTAAAATACACTTAGCTTAAATGAACTGCCAGGTCGGGTCCGGGGCTCTAAAACTTGAAATACCGGTCGGATGGCCATGCCGATCATTCCAACACGACCGGGGAGATGAAAGTGACTTGTCAGAACTGACGGAATCCAAATCGGATGCCCGGTTTGAGCTCGGCGTTCAAAGTTCATTTCTAAAATACACTTAGTTTAAATGAACTGCCAGATCGGGTCTGGGCTCTAAAACTTGAAATACAAGTCGGATGGCCGTGCCGATCGTTCCAACACGACCGAGGAGATGAAAGTGACTTGTCAGAACTGACGGAATCCAAATCGGATACCCGATTTGAGCTCGACGTTCAAAGTTCATTTCTAAAATACACTTAGCTTAAATGAACTGCCAAGTCGGGTTCGGAGCTATAAAACTTGAAATACCGATCGGATGGCCGTGCCGATCATTTCAACACGACGGGGAGATGAAAGTGACTTGTGAGAACTGACGAATCCAAATCGGATGCCCGATTTGAGCTCGGCGCTCAAAGTTCATTTCTAAATACACTTAGCTTAAATGAACTGCCAGGTCGGGTCCGGGGCTCTAAAACTTGAAATACCGGTCGGATGGCCATGCCGATTGTTCCAACACGACTGGGGGAGTTGAAAGTGACTTGTCAGAACTGACGAATCCAAATCGGATGCCCGATTTGAGCTCGGCGTTCAAAGTTCATTTCTAAAATACACTTAGTTTAAATGAACTGCCAGGTCAGGTCCGGGGCTCTAAAACTTGAAATACCGGTCGGATGGCCTTGTCGATCATTCCAACACGATTGGAGAGATGAAAGTGACTTGTCAGAACTGACGGAATCCAAATCGGATGCCCGGTTTGAGCTCGGCGCTCAAAGTTCATTTCTAAAATACACTTAGTTTAAATGAACTGCCAGGTCGGGTCCGGGGCTCTAAAACTTGAAATACCGGTCGGATGGCCATGCCAATCATTCCAACACGACTGGGGAGATGAAAGTGACTTGTCAGAACTGACGAAATCCAAATCGGATGTCCGGTTTGAGCTCGGCACTCAAAGTTCATTTCTAAAATACACTTAGTTTAAATGAACTACCAGGTGGGGTCCGGGGCTCTAAAACTTGAAATACCGGTCAGATGGCCGTGCCGATCATTCCAACACGACCGGGGAGATGAAAGTGACTTGTCAGAACTGACGGAATTTAAATCGGATGCCCGGTTTGAGCTCGGTGCTCAAAGTTCATTTCTAAAATACACTTAGCTTAAATGAACTGCCAGGTCGAGTCCGGGGCTCTAAAACTTGAAATACAAGTCATATAGCTGTGCCGATCATTCCAACACGACCGGGAGATGAAAGTGACTTGTCAGAACTGACGGAATCCAAATCGGATGCCCGGTTTGAGCTCGGCGTTCAAAGTTCATTTCTAAAATACACTTAGTTTAAATGAACTGCCAGGTCGGGTCCGGGACTCTAAAACTTGAAATACCAGTCGGATGGCCATGCCGATCATTCCAACACGACCGGGGAGATGAAAGTGACTTGTCAGAACTGACGGAATCCAAATCGGATGCCCGGTTTGAGCTCGGCGCTCAAAGTTCATTTCTAACATACACTTAGCTTAAATGAACTGCCAGGTCGGGTCCGGGGCTCTAAAACTTGAAATACCATCGAATGGCCATGCCGATCATTCCAACACGACCGGGGAGATGAAAGTGACTTGTCAGAACTGACGGAATCCAAATCGGATGCCCGGTTTGAGCTCGGCGTTCAAAGTTCATTTCTAAAATACACTTAGTTTAAATGAACTGCCAGGTCGGGTCGGGGGTCTAAAACTTGAATTATCGGTCGGATGGCCATGCCGATCATTCCAACATGACCGAGGAGATGAAAGTGACTTGTCAGACTGACGGAATCTAAATCGGATGCCCGGTTTGAGCTCGGCGCTCAAAGTTCATTTCTAAAATAGACTTAGCTTAAATGAACTGCCAGGTCGGGTCCGGGGCTCTAAAACTTGAAATACCGGTCGGATGGCCATGTCGATCATTCCAACACGATCGGGGAGATGAAGTGACTTGCCAGAACTGACGGAATCCAAATCAGATTCCGGTTTGAGCTCGGCGCTCAAAGTTCATTTCTAAAATACACTTAGCTTAAATGAACTGCAGGTCGGGTCCGGGGGTCTAAAACTTGAAATACCGGTCGGATGGCCTTGCCAATTGTTCCAACATGACCGGGGAGATGAAAGTGACTTGTCAGAACTGACGAATCCAAATCGGATGCCCGGTTTGAGCTCGGCGTTCAAAGTTCATTTCTAAAATACACTTAGTTTAAATGAACTGCCAGGTCGGGTCCGGGCTCTAAAACTTGAAATACCGGTCGGATGGCAGTGCCGATCATCCCAACACGACTGGGGAAATGAAAGTGACTTGTCAGAACTGACGGAATCCAAATCGGATGCCCGGTTTGAGCTCGACGTTCAAAGTTCATTTCTAAAATACACTTAGTTTAAATGAACTGCCAAGTCAGGTCCGGGGGTCTAAAACTTGAAATACCGGTCGGATGGCCATGCTGATCATTCTAACATGACCGGGGAGATGAAAGTGACTTGTCAGAACTGACGAAATCCAAATCGGATGTCCGGTTTGAGCTCGGCGCTCAAAGTTCATTTCTAAAATACACTCAGTTTAAATGAACTGCCAGGTCGGGTCCGGGGCTCTAAAACTTGAAATACCGGTCGGATGGCCATGCCGATCGTTCCAACACGACCGGGGGAGATGAAAGTGACTTGTCAGAACTGACGGAATCCAAATCGGATGCCCGGTTTGAGCTCGACGCTCAAAAGTTCATTTTTAAAATATATTTAATTTAAATACTGTTTCAGGCTAGTAGTTGATTTATAAAATCTACAGTTATCAATTTGATATGTTTGATTTCAATTTATGCTAATTTCTTCGCACTAATGTTTTTATCTATGAATGAATGTTATTATTTTTTTAATGTAGGGGGATCCTTCTGTGGGCGGCGACAGAGGAGATGAGCAGGGCAGTGAGGATACGGACGATGAGGATATGGACGAAGTACCAGATATTTCTTGATGTTTGATGATATTCATCCGGATCAGCTGGGTTAATGTGTTTTTTTTTGTGGTATTTATTTGATCAGCATGGTGTTGAATTTTTTTTTTCGGTGGTGTATATTTATTTGAACAGCATAGTACGTTGATGTTGAGTTTTTTTTTCCGATGGTGTTTATTTATTTGAACAACATGGTACGTTGATGTTGTGTTTTTTTCCGGTGGTGTTTATTTGATCAGCAGGTTCCCAATATTTTTTTTCAACATGTAGAATTTCATGATGTTTATGTATGATCTAACAGGTTTTTTAAAATAATTCAAGGTTTTAAAAAAAATGGAGATTTCAGACGGATTTTCAGACGGTATTTGCGACGAATAAAGTCCGTCTAAGATCCGTCGTAATATCCGTTTGAAATATAGACGGAATTCCGACCACTTTTCGGACGGCATCTTCTACGAGTTGGGCTTAATTTCATACGGTAATTCAGATCCGTCGTAATTACCGTTTGAAATACCGACGGATTTCGGACGACTTTTCAGACGGCAACATCATTTGAGACTAAGAGTTGGGCTTAATTTCAGACGGTATTTGGATATCCGTCGTAATATCCGTTGGAAATTTCAGACGGTATTTGCGACAGACAATAAATCTGTCGTAATAACTGTCTGAAATACCAACGGACAGTTTCAGACGGAAAATGTCGGACGGAACTGTTCTCGTATGATATTCAGACGGAATTTGTGACTGAATAATTCTGTCTTATTTTCAGACGGAAGTTCCAACGGAAAAATGAACTGTCACAAATTTGTGACTAAGAATTTCAGACGGTTGGGTTCCGTCTGAAAGCTGTCGGAAATCAATCACAAACGTGATTTGTGACGGATTTTCAGACGGATTTGAGACGGATAAAGGCCGTATGAAATCCCACTTTTTTTGGTAGTGTCCGAACACCGGCAAGGCCCGATAACCCGAATCTCGAACCGCCACCCATGAGCCCGAAGACTCGGAAGGGTTAAAGGGATGGTGTGGAAATACACAAGAATCTAAAATAATTACAGAACTACATAATTAAAATGAATGAGCAGGAAATAATAAATAACATTAAACAATTTACATGGTCCATAAATAACAACAGTCTAAAATATAACAGTAGTCCACAACTAGTACAGTCCAAAAATAAAAGGGTACAACTACGCGGGGCATACCCCGGATCTAGCAACTGGCAACAAACCCTGGGCAGCAGAACCACGTGGAGCCTCAGAAGCGCTCCCCTGAAGCCTCGCCTCACATGAAACCATGGAAAGATGCAGGGAATGAGCCTTAAAACAAAAGGCTCAGTAGGGATCACCTGGACCCCCACCTCGCAAAATGAGGAGCTGCTCAGAAAGCAGTCAAAGTTAACACTAACCAAACGTAGAGCGAAGGTCAACAAAATAAGTAAATGGGAAAGCTCAGCCACGCCAAGTACCGACCACATGGCATAAAAACCGAGACAGCCCGATAGAACACCAAGAGTCACTACCTGACAAGACAGGAGTACCACCCACTAGAAGCAAGGCCGGATGTGCCCACTGGAGTCTTAGACCGTGCCTCAGGTGTCCCCCTCATCGCACCCTGGCGGAACGGGGACATGTACAAGTAACCACATAATAAGGACTGGTCGGGGTTGCGCTCGTCAGCGTAGGTCCACCGCCCCCGACCACGTGTGAACACACAGACCATGCGTCCTAGGTCAGGCCCTCTGACTAGTTTTCCCCTCAGCCGGACTCTGGCTGCAAGACGTGGGGCCCTACGGTACCAGTCTAAAAACCATCTCTGGGGTAGCCTCGCCACAACTCCCTGGTGGGACCACTCGCGTGTCGGAAGGCTACGACTAGTGGAGGGTCGCTGAAAGAGTAGACTCTTTAGTCAACCGAAAATAACGTCTAAACCGGACAAGGCACAAGGACTACTCCTCGTACCGACACTGACTCACAGTGACAACGGCCGGATCCACGTCACTCCCTGGGGTTCCCACGGCACCCACGTACGGTCCCCACATGATGCCCAGCATCATTCGGACTGTTGGTCAGCACGGGGATCGAGGTCCACGCCCCCGGGGTTAGGATCGGCAAGAACAAAATCCGGTAGGATAGAAGACGAGTGGCGGTTCACTCTGGACCACCTCAGGGCTGAAATGGTCTAGTGCTGGACCGCCAGACATAGAAATGGTCCCCTCTGAACCGCCAGACTGATCAGGGGGAAAACGGTCTCCTCCTAGGCCGCTTATGGGCACAAACGGTCTAATGCCAGACCGCAAGGTTCGAGACACGTGAGAGCCTAGCGGTCTATCGTGAGGCCATTAGCCAAAGCATAGCGGTCTCCTTCTGGACCGCATGGGCAAGAAATGGTCATACCCTGGACCGCATGACATCATGTGACCCCTAACGGTCAGAAGCAACGGTAAAACGGCAAGAAATGGTTGTGACTCAACCGCTTGCCAGGGGAAAATGGTCTATCGTGCGACCGCCTACCCCAACGAGTCTTCAACGGTAAAAAGCCAACGGTCAAGATGCCTCGAAGGCCGCGCTAGCCCACAGGGAAAATGGTCGGCCATTAGGCCGCCACTAGGCCTTAGCAGTCCATCGCATGACCGCTAAGCCCAACAGACACTAGAGGCCAAAAAATGGTCTAACTAAGGCCACCTCAGGCCAAAAACAGTCTCTGTTAGGACCGCATACACTCCAGAAAATTGAGAACGACGGGAATGGCCCAAAAATGCCATTCCACGCCCCATTCACCCCCGGGTGAAGGGGAAACAAAAGGGGAACCCTTCCCCATGCCCCATGGCACCATTTGATGCACACAAATCACTAAATAACACGGTGAATCTCTAGATCAGGCGCTCAAACCCCAAATCATGGATTTCCCTTTTCGGCTCAAAATAACCCTCTCTCGACCTCCCTTTGGCCTAGAAATCACGGGGAAGGTAAATGCCGAGCTAAGGATCCATCACCCTACCTCGGGGTCACCCGAAATGCGACAGATCGCCGCCGATCTTCAAAACACCGCTTGAAACCTCGCGAGCTCCCACGACCTCACCGGGCACCGCACGTCGCCACGATCGCCACGCCACCACCGTCGCCGCCGTGCCGTCACCTCGCCACCGTCTGCAGCCAGGGAGAGGGTCGCCGCCGCGTCCACGGGAGAGGGGTAAAGAGGGGGCGCCGGTTCTGTCACGGGAGGGGGAGGAAGGCGAAAGAAGAAGAAAGAAAAAGAAAAAGAAAAAGAAAAAGAAATTGGGGTATTTATAGAAAATCTCGATTTTTTAAAAAATATGAAAAAATAGAAAAATACATCTCCGCAATCCTCGAAACACACCGAACGCACTGGTACCGTCCCGACGTAGGAGAACACAACGGTTTACCCGATACAGGGTTCCATAGGTCTTGTCAGGGAAAACATGTGTAAACCACAAAACACGTTCCGGGACCTCCAAAACTGATCCGAAACCCACGGATCCAGATCCAAAAAGTGTCCAAAAAACTCAGGGCATTACACAGTGAGTAGGGAAAGGAGGAGCCAAGGAGGCGTCGACGTGGGATAGTGAGGGTGGTGAGGGCAACAGTATAGGCGGTGCATGCGGAGGGGTTGCCACGGCGGTGCGAGGAGGGACATGCAAAGGGGGGGGTCTGTCCAATGGGGGGGAGGAACAAGGTGAGCGTGGTGGGGTTGTGCAGGCGGCCAGTAGGGTCCTCATGCAGCTACTATCGCGGCGGCAACTGTAGGGGGTTGGAAGTGTGCTGCAGATGGCTAGCATCATCCCCGAGCTACGCTTACAGAAGGAGGTGGAGAGGGTCATCGGCGGGCCGGTGGTAGGGACATTGCTACAGATAGAGGGGTTGGGTTCTTCGACGAGGTAGGGCGCATCGCGACGGGGAGCTGGGTTCTTATGGTGATGGGGGATGGGTTCTCAGATGGGGCAGGGTGATGAGCAGGTGATGCAGTCGCTATTGGAGGGGATGCCCGGGGTCTGCAAGATGCTGCCAGCGACGGTGAAAGTGCCAGGGGGAGGCTACTGTAAGGACTGATTCCTACTGCCACACGTATAGGGGAGAGCCAAGATTAAGATGGGGAGAAGGGCGCAGGGGGAGGGGCCAGCCTGTCGAATGGGGGGGGAGAGGGGTGGTGACGAGAGTGGAGTCAGCGGAGAAGGGGGGTTGTGTTAAGGCCTGTGGCAGGGGGGGCAGCGGTCTGCGCAGGGGGGTGGATGGGCAGCAGCATTATGTAGGGCTGTCTGTAGCTAGTGTAGGGAGGGCTAGGGGAGCACAGGGGTTAGCGGTGGCAGATGGTGAGCAGGGAGAATGGAGAGAAGGCAGTGGACGATGGGTATAATGGGGCCTCTCACCCCTAGGGCATCTTACCCCATCTCCATCTCGGAGAAGAACAAAGGCGACAAGGCCTTACACCTCACATGGGATGGTTCCCCAATAACCTTGATTCAACTTCATCGTTATCTATATTCTCCAAAGTGGGGTTACAAGACTCTTTTATAGACTCTTCACATGACAGATAACTTATTCAAACCTTACCTAACACCTAACATCTCTGACCTATCATAACTTTCGGTGGAAGACTAAAGACACTAAAAGACTATTACATGATGGTGATATATATCTCTTTTTTTATAAAAAAAAAAGCACACATATAGGTCCACTAATGTGGCCCATTAACATAAACACTTAAACTAAATATAATTTGATAGTTGCCCACGTTGCTTGATGATCACATCACTTTTGACCTCTAGCCTTCCCCCGTCACCATTCTGGTAGGGGTCGGGCCCTATCATCTCATGAGAACATCCTCCTCCATATTCATGACATCTAAAAACTTGAGCATCAAAGGGTTCTCATGAGGAATGCCCACCCTGGTGAGAACTTACCTTATAGGAAAGGAGTTCAATGAGGTTCTCTCAAGGCGTCCATGCCCTGAAGGCCCCATGGAGGGAGTTTAGTGAGGGTCTCTCACGTCCTCCCTGTGAAGGGCCGGATGTGAAGACTTCTTTCTCTCCAACGACAACAATGCTTCGTTTACTAATGTTGAGGATGCCAATGACTCCCTCTCCTGGTGAGCCTTTTAGAGTGAGGTCTTCCAATCGTCACTGTGGCCGTCCATAGCCTCAAGGACATCCAGGGGACCTCCTCCCGCATTGCGCCCCTGCCTGCTCCCTTGACCTGGGGGCCTCCCTGCCGCCTCCACTCATCACCGCACCATGTTGGCTACTTTCGGTGGCACCGGTGTCATCAAAGACACCGCTCCCGTCGGCCCACGTTCCTTAAGGTCTTGGCCCCACACCCAGAGGAAGGTGCTACCCCACTAGCTTGGGACATCCTTCCACAATTCCAATTTTCACTGTCGCCACCCTCATCCGGGTCCAGGATGATGGTGAATAGCCACCGCCTCGTTGCACAAAGCCACCCACCTCTCGCCCGAGCCTCTGGCACCCTGAAAAAGTTCCTGAGGGCCACTCCTCTTTCCCTTCCTCAGGCTTTGTGCACAAGCCTCTCCCCCCCTTCTCAGGCTCTATAAGCCTAGCTCGCCTAAACACTTTTGTATTTTTACTCCTTTGGAATGAAAGGCAAAAAGTCATCACTAGCTATCTAGCTTCCCCTCTCCATCCCTCACTACAGGTCTCCCTCTTTTGACTGAGGCGAGATCTTCACCATTCCCAACGACAAAATTCCTGGCCATCCAATGGTCCTGGGAAACTTGTGAGTTTTACACCACTACAAGCTTGGCGTCGCCTGTAGGAAACAAACGAGAGGCCATGAGTCCCTGCCCAAGCATGAGTTGGATGACCACCCACCATGACAGCCAGGCTACAAGCTAGCCCCAACTAGAGGATCCGCCATGAAGAAGCATTTCTAACAACCCCAAAGAAGGAAGCATTTTCCCCACATAGCCTGTCTTTGGCAAGCGGCCTTAACTAAATCCTATCGTAGCCTATTTCTAGGGTGATGGCCCTACTTCAGGTCCACTTCCCCTGGCTCAAATGTGCTCTGGCAGATCAGCTGCTAGGAAAGGTCCTGAGAAAGGCCCAAGTAGAGCCCTTGTCCCTCCTCTCCCCATTCCCTTTCTCGCAAGCGGGAACCCCAGGAGCTCCTGGCCTGGCTATCCTAGTGGAGGCCCATACTATCCTTGCAAACGAGACCATTTTCCTATAGCCCTACTCCCGCCAAAACACCAGCGGTGTGCGGCCCAATGGCCCAAGCTACTTAACAATAATACGCCTAGGCCTAGGAGAAAGGCCCTCCAAGGATATGCCACCAAGAAGCACATAGAGCTCCCACCCCCAGCTGAGCACCCAAACATCTTGCTCCCAAGATAAGTCAAACTCGGGAGTTGGGGAGGGGCAAGTGTGGAGGGGGATTTTCCCATAAATCCCAACAACCCAACAAGCACAGCGTGGCCCAATAACTCCAGGAGGTCGGCATGGCCCAATATCATCAGGAGGCTGACCCATGTTTGCTCAGCGTCCGTAGCGTGGACGTAGAGGCCTGAGCCCCATGCCCCGACACCATGCTGGAAGCCAGAAAAAGGCGCCAATGGGGTTATCTCGAGCTGCAGTAGCTCAACCCCGGACGTTACCTGGGGGCTTGGAGTGCTAGCTCGATCCCGAGCCTTCGTAGGAGGTCTAGAGCGCTGACTCGATCCCAGAGACGGTGTGTAAGACCCTTGGATTTTGGATTCTTATCGAATCTATTATTTGGAAATTTCCATGAATTTTGGTTTCCATGTGTGATATATGTTTAACCCATTTTTCTATGAGTTATAGAAAATTGAGGGGTATTAACATGATTTTTAGTTCTTTTAATGCCTTTCACAATTAGAGGTTTTATATTAAAAAATATATGCAAAACCCATTTTTCCACGCACGAAGGAACCCGCGGTTCCCTCTCCCCTTCCCACGCATCGAGCCCTCTCCCCCGTAGGTTTTCCCGCCGTCCAACTTCACCCGGCCGAGGGTGGCTTGGAGGAGAAGATCCCGGTGTGTTCGGGGTGACGGTGGCGCGCTTGTGTGGCCGTGAAGACGGGCACGTGTAGGGGTGGTTTTGACACAAAGAACGGCGTCCCTTCGCGACTGCAAGTAGGGGGATGGATTCTACTTTGCCCTAGCATGTTTTTCCGTGCGTTAGATTGATGAAAAGCATATAGAATGATGGTTTTGATCCAGAGAATGCATGGGTGTTGTTTTCATGTTTAGTTCTTATGGATTGATTATCATGGGCATTGCAATTTATGTTTTGGAGCTTAAAACTTGTAGAAATGCCATATGACAAGTTAAAACAGGTTGTAACACTGTAATCCCATCGATTTGAGTCGATTGGGAGGGGTTTAGGAAGAGAGAGAATGGGGTCAGATTTCCGTGTATAACGTGCTATAAGTGACGTCACATTTTTTTAGGAACGCACTACATGTACATAGCGCGACATATGCCATTGCGCTATAGCGTGGTACTGCGATCCGTGTTTTAGTGGCTTTCCGAAGGCGGTTTAAGATGCGCTTATGTAGACCACCGCATCAATGATTAACGCGCTAATAACATACGGCGTGATTATACGGAACGCGCCCTAGGGGGTAGCGTGATCCTAACAGACCCATTTATGCATTAAATATTGTGTGGTCTTACATTTAATATTAGGCCATTGTTAGTTTACTTTTTGTCTTGACGTATGGCGTGCTTTATTTTCCCATTTTTAGTCAGTTTCGCTTTCCCTTGTGACTGATCCACTAGTCGTAGCCCGACGACCTGAGAGTCGGCCCACCGAGGGGAGGTGGCGGGGTAGTCCCGGTGTATGGTTTTTAAGCTAGTTTCTGTGGGCCCCCTTGGTTTGCAGTACCGTCCTGCTGGGGGGGGGGGAATTGGCTAGAGGCCTAGCTCAAGGCATTGAGCTCGTGTGTGCACATGTGGTCAGGGGCGTGGACTTGCAATGACGAGCGTGACCCTGACTAGTTCTTGTTGTTGGTTACGGTTACGGTGTCTCAGTTACCGTGTTCGAGGCGAGTGGGAGACACCCGAGATGCAGCATAAGTCGTCAGTGCACGTGTCTGGTCTTTCTTCTAGTGATTTTTCTTTCTCTTGTCACTTGGTCTGAGGGAATTTGACTTAAATGGTAAACGAAGACTTTTGTGTTCAATTATACACTTTCATTAGCTTGAGTTTAATTGGCGTTCATATTAGCTTTTTTTTTTGAATTGCTATTCCTGTACAGCTTTCTTTAATTGTTAAAGTTGCATGCCAGTTAATTATTTCTTTGTGATTAACTATTTCTCATGCACTTTTTAGCAGCGAGGTAGGGATCTGCGGGACCCCTACTGAGTCAATGAAATGAGACACACCCTTTGTTTTTCAGGTGAGGCACAGCAGCCGTCGGGTTTCCCGCGTGCTTTTGGCAGCCAGTAGTAGTGCCAGCGTGGTTCATTCCGGGGTATGCCCCGTGTAGTTGATCTCTTGTATACTTATGGACTTCTGCTATATGCCTCTGGACTAATGTATAATTATAACACTCTGATGATGTAAGTTTTACTTCTGCTTAATGTAATTATCTTTTTAAAATGCGCATGTGATTATAGATCTTTATACACCCACAACCTCTTTTCCAACCCTTTCGGAGCCTCATCAGCTCTGGGGTGGCGTCCCCGGGTCCTTGGGTATCGGGTTACCGGTATCGGGGAAATTGGGCCGTTACATGGTGAGACGTAGCTCGACCTCATCCTCAAGAGATCTAGACTGGTAGCTTGACTCCAGACATTACCCAGACGTCTAGAGCACTAGCTCAATCTCGATCCTTCCTAGGAGATCTAGAGCGCCAACTCGGTCCCAAAGACCGCAAGAGGTAGCTCGACCCCATTCTTAGGAGATCTGGAGTGGTGGCTTGACCTCGAACGTTACTCGGAGGCCTGGAGCGTTAGCTCAATCTCGAGCCTTCCCAAGAGGTCTAGAGTGTCGACTCTGTCCCAGAGACCGTGAGAGGTCACTCGATCCCATCCTCAAGAGATTTGGGGTGATAGCTCGACCTCGGATGTTACCTGGAGGCCTGGAGCACTAGCTCAATCCAGACACTCCAGTCCAAGCCAGTAAAAGGCCTTGGCACGTACCACAAAAGGCCACCCACTTGGATCCTCATGAACATCACGCATAATTCATGGCCGCCAGCGGATGCAATCAAGCTCCCTCACCAGTTCATGAGGTGACACCATCAAAGATAGGTTCGCGATCAGGTGAATATCCCTCAAGATGCGTAACCACCATCTTACAGGCAGTCGCCCGGGCTGCATGCATGCGAGCACCCTACGGGACTGCCATGTAGCCCCTATCCCACCAAATCCGAGCAATCCCATTGGGTTGCGAGGATCAGACGCACCATTATGACCTACCACTGCAGTAGATCCTCGTGCCTTTGTGATGTCATAGAGCACGATCCTATGAAGTCTGGAGGCCAGAAGATCCCTGCCGATACGAAACCACCGCCTACCAGCAACTATATAAAGGAGGTCTCAGCAGCCTCTCAATGATGGGGTCATCACCATCCGTCCTGGCCCTCTCGGCCATTCTCGTCACCCGGAGGCGTACGGCATGGTCTAGTTATTTAATTTTGAGTCCTATGTAATTTTTATTTGAGTCATTTGATGTATTTTCCCTTTTATTTGAGTCATGTCCCTAGGTCTTTTGTTTATTCCCCTAAGTTTGAGTGTCATTAGGTTGATTAGATTAGCTATTGGGCCCAATTCATTGGGCTAGGCCCAAGGGTGCCCCCTACCCCCTTGGTTATTTGTCTTTGTGTCAAAAGTCAGGGTCTTATTATAAATTGTGGGATCCCTATAAATAGGTCCCCACTCTCTCCATTTTGAGGTAATGAATCAATGTATGAAAAACTTACCATTTTGAGAGTTCAAACTTCTTATCTAGTGGAGAGATTCCATTATTTGGGTGAGAGACCCTAGGGGAGAGATTCCCCACCCATTCCTCTCTTAATCTCTCTCTTTCACTCCCCTTTCTCTCTCCTCCACACCCAATTTCAAAAATTTTCTCTCTCCTCCCTTCCCAACCACCACTCTCCCACCTACCCCCATTAAAGGCCACTCCCCTTTCCCACACATCCCATTACTCCACCCCCTAGTCCCAAGAGAGCTTCCACCAATCCTAGCTCCACCTCCCAACCCCCAACTACCCCACCCACTTCCCCAAGCACCCTTCCCACTACCCCAAGCACCCCTTCCCTTCCCCAACACAACCCCTCCCATCCCCAAGACCAACATTGAATACCCTCCATTAAGGAAAATTCAAACTCACCTTCCCTCCACCCACTTGTGCCCCCCTCACCTTCCCCTCTCCCTCCAAGCCCAAATTCGCAGCTCCTCTCTCACCCATAGCAAACACCCCCTTCCAGCCCCCATTCTCCCCTTCCCACACCTTGAAACCCCCCCTCCTAGACCCCCTCACAGCTGGGGGTTTCCCCTACACACAACCACCTCATTTCCCCTCCCATCTACCCCATTCCCCATTACCTATCTCCACCCTCTCAAGTTCTGGTTGCAGGCAGCAGATTGGCCGCAGGTTGCAGAGGCCACCCCGTTGTCCCCTGGGAGCTTCAGGTGGCATACCATATATCAACGGAAGTGTCTGCCTGTCTTCTTCGCAACCATGGTGGTCCCGTCCCATTCCGAGTTTGTGATCGACCAGGAGAGCCATTATCCCACAACTGCGCAGATCCCCCTGGCAGGAGACCAGAGCCGGATTGGAAGCTCGACTGCGACAATCGTGTTAGGAATCGGATCGAGAGTTCTTCTTCAAACATCTTCTAATACGAGTCTTCTAACATCTCCAAGAAGCAGAGCCCCATTTGGCGACGGACCTGAAAGTTATCAATTTTCTCCCTCGGGTGCTCGGTTCTACTTCCACTTAGTCTGCACCGACCCCTCCTCAGTGTCCAGAGTCTACCGGTCGACCCCGACATCAGCTGGCATCTCTGTTAGTCTTTCTTCGAAGAGGACTCGTCAACAGTTCCAACGACTCTGGCGGCACCTGATTCTGAGCTCGGGAGCGACCGTGGCAACCTCTGCTTCCTGCTGTTGGGAACCTGAAGCTGTTAGATCCGAGGGTCTGCCACCCTGTTCAAGCCCCTACCCCGACCAGAAGCGGTGCCCAAAGAAATTTAAAAAATTCAAACATCATCCAGATCCAGCTACGAAGAATCTCCAAGTGGTTTCGTCTGCAACAAAATTCGGGGCTGACCACAGCGTCCAAATACCTGACGGTCTATCCTGAGACACTGTCAGCGGGCAGATTCGGCTTCGACTTCCCTCTCTTCACTTCTAGCTCGAATTCCCCTCCCCGCTTGGCCGGTTGAAGGCCCCTCCCTGCGTGGAGGTCGTATTGAGTGTATTCATTGGCTTCCCTTCCCCGAGACCCCCCCCCCCTTGCATGGGGGTAGTTCATGTATTATTTACACTCACAGGTTTGAAGCTTCATCGACGCGGGGTGCGGGTGCTTCCCCTCGCCTCCCCGCTCGCCCCCGTCTCCGACCGGAGTCGGTTTCTTCAAACCGGCTAGGTGAGAACTCGTCCCTTGCTCTCAATTATTCTTGTTCATTTAATATTCTCCAATTGCGCCGTCGGTAAGGAAGAGAGTGCCCGATCTTAAGGCTCCACCGCACTTGTGCGACCCCCGTGGGTGTGAGTGAGTGATCCGCGTCCCTCGGCCAAGGCCAACACATTGAGATGAATACCCGCACCTCAAGGGGAGGTTTGACTTAGACTTTACTGGCCCTCTACCAGCAAGGGGCTTGTCCCATTTCCTCGACTCGACATCCCCGAGTTATCCCCGAGTTACCCCCGGGTTAAGTGTGTGCGCCATACGAAGGTCTGCTTGCGTAGGCTTCATAGCCTTGTGGTTGTGCTTGTTAAATTAGGTCCGAGGTTGTGTCACATCACTCAAGATAAGGAAAAAATACTCAGTCAAAAAACAAAAGGCAAGGTGATCCTAAACTTTTCCCTCACTCCCCCGAGGAAGAAGCTTGGTCTGATCCTTATGCCCAGTTTCCCAGGTCACCATGAGAGTTACCCAAGAGATGCTACTCCGACGAAGACCCTTTCACCCTCCAACCTTCCCCCGTCACCACTCTAGTAGAGGCTAGGCCCTATCCCCTCATGAGAACCACCTCCTCCATATTCATGACGTCTTTTGGCTTGAGCGTTGGGGGGTTCTCCCAAGGAACGCCCACCCCAATGAGAACTTATCTTGCAGGAAAGGAGTTCAATGAGGTTCTCTCAAGACGTCCATGCCCCGAAGGCCCGATGGAGGGAGTTTAAAGAGGGTCTCTCACATCCACCTTGAGCAGGGTCAGACGTGGGAACTTCTCTATCTCCAATGTCAACAGCGCTTCATCCACCAACGCTAAGGATGCCAGGAACGCCCTCTCTCGGCGAGCCTTTCAGAGCAAGGTCTTTTGATCGTTGTCGTGGCCAGCTACAGCCTCAAGAGAATCCATGAGCCTCCTCCCACGCTATGCCTCTGCCTGCTCCCCTGACCCTAGGACCTCGCCACCGCCTCCACTCAGTGTCGCCCCATGCCGTCCACTCCCTGTAGTGCTGGCATTATCAAAGACACTGCTACTATTGTCCTACATTCCTTAAGGTCTCGGTTCGACACTCAGAGGAAGGCGGCGCCCCCACCAGCTTGCGACATCATTCCACAGTTCCCATCTATAGTGCCTCCACCTTCACTGGCCTAGGTCCAGGTGTAGATGTGGGTTTAAAAATATGGTTTAATGAAGGAGGATAAAAATATATATTACGGTGAAAACACTAAGAAAAGGATTACGATCACCAGAGATCAAAGTCCTCAAATGATGAAATAAAAGATGATCGCAAAAAATACCTAGGCTGTAATGCCCCAGGTTTTTCAGATATTTTTTGGATTTGGATCCATGGCTTTCAGATCACTTTCGGGGGTTCCGGAGAGCGTTTTACGATTTACGTGTGTTTTTGTCTATCGAACCTTCGGAACCCTGTACAGGATGAACCATGGCATTCTCCGACTCTGGGATGTTATCGGCTCGTTGTGCGTTTCCGAGGATCGTGGGGAGTATTTTTTCCTATTTTAATATTTTCCAAATTTTTAAAACCCGAAATGGTTTTCTATTTAAACCACCCTAACCCCCTCTCTCTCCTCATTCTCTCATTCTCTCCCTCTCTCTTCTCTTTCTCTCCCCCTCTCCTTCGGGCGGCCAACGGAGGTGATGGCGGGAGAGGTGGAGACGGCGTGGGGACGAGGAGCACGAGGATGGGTCGAGGGTCGAGGCGTGGTGGCGCGTTGAAGCTCGGGTGTGCGTTCGTGAACCGGTGGGGGTTTCGCGGACGGTTTCACGTAGAACGGCGATCTCGACACGTGAAATCTTCGGTGGAGGTAGGGGGATGGTTCCCTAGCTCGAGTACTTCATTTTCCGTGAGTTTTGTAGGCTGTGGTGACCCGAGCAGGGTTTATTGCTCGTTTGTGGGAAAAATCATGTTTTTAGGGCGTGTGACGATTTCATCGGATCGAACGTCATTTTTCTACTTTCTTCCTCCATTCTTGGGTTTTGAGACATGGGGAATGATCCCCATTGTTTTGCCCTTCAATTGGGATCGAATGGGGTGTGGAATCGGACCCCTAAGTGGGGCTCCGAGGGTTTTTCGCCGTAATCGGTCGATCGACACTGGCAATTCGGTCGACCGAACTGGCTTGGCCGACATACCCATATGGGTTGGTCGATCGAAATGCATAGGAGAGGCCCGTTTTGGGCCCCGGTCGGTCTGATTGAGACCCAATGATCGACCTTTGGCCTTGTGAGTGTCCCGAATAACCCGTGGGGACCGTGACCACATTTTTGGGTGTTCGGAGGCACCGTTTTACCTCGAATAGCGTACCCAAGGGTTTTAAAGGTCTAGGTGACCCTTTGTGTTCTGAGCTTCTGTGTTTTCGCTAGATCGAGTCTCCGTGTATCGGTATGAGTGCAGAGGGCTGCTCCTGCACATCGTGTGTTTCTTCAAGAAGTTGTTTCCGTGTGGGCCAGGTGTATGGCCTTGGACTGTAAGTCCCGTCACCCAGCCTAGGGCTGGAGATCTCTTGAGTTCCCTTTATGAGGGAATAATCTCGGCGGCTGTGAACTGCCTCATGAGTCATCGTACCGAGGTTTCTGACCCTAGGGATAGGGCAGATTGATGGCATGAAGCTGTCCCTGTACAACGGTCTTCACCCGAGTCTTGTAACTCAAGGACCGTTGGGTTTAGTAGGTCTAGATGGTTGTCCCGAGTCGGTGGCCTTGGGCCACCTGGTACTTCACGTTACTCGTGATGGGTGCATACGTGACTTTCTGTGTTCACGTTTAGTGACCTCCTACTGGTCGTAGCCTTCTTACAGCACGTGTGTGCTGACGCACCCGGGAGTGGTGGAGCGGCTTACCCGAGAGAGATGATTTTTAGGCTGGTTACCGTATGGCCCATTCGCGCAGCCTGAGTCCGGGCTTTGGGGAAGAACCAACTAGACGATCTGACCTAGGGTGCATGGTCTGTGTGTGCACACGTGGTTGGGGGAGTCGGACCCGTGCTGACGAGCACGATCACAGCTAGTCCTTCTTCTGTGCTCCTGGTTACTGTGCGGTGTCTCAGTCTCCACGTGGGGCATCGTAGGGAGACACCTGAGGCTGCGGACTACGTCATCAGTAGACGCATCTGGCCTTGCTTCTGTGGGGCAGTGCTCCCATCACTTGACGTGAGTTCTTGTGACTCGAGTTTTGGTTTCCATCTACGAGACGTGATTTTGCATGTAGTTTTTGGGTGTTTTTTTTTCGATGTCGAGGTCTAGGGTTCCGGTGTGCATCACCGAGGGTTTTCCCTAGACAATGTTAGCTTCACGGCTGCGAAGTCGTGACTATTATCAGACCGCGTGGTCTTGGGTCGGGCCTTCGTCTGTGAGACGGACCTCCATGACAATGGTGTCGTGATGGTTTTCCTGGCAGCGTAGCCAGGGTGTTCTCATTAGTTGGGTGGTCCCCCGACTGTTAGATCGGGGTATGTGTTTTCCGTTCTAGTAGGAGTAGCTGTAGTGCCAAGATTTTACCGGCCACCGGGTTGCTGTTCCTGCCGTAGTTGCTACTTTCTGCTACCGCCGTTGTTTACGGTTGGGGTTCCACGAGACCCTTACTGAGCCAGTGATAGGAGGTTCATCCCTACTTTTCAGGTGTAGCAGTTCTTCCTCGAGGTTTGAGGGTGCTACGCGGAGGTTCTTAATTGCCAGCTCATCGGGCTGAGTGTTCACTTGGCGTTGGGTACGCTTATTTGTCTTAGACTGTACTTTTGTTGACTCTATTGTTGTTAGTTTATTTATTTCTATTAATTATTGAATTGTCCTACTTTATTTTCTATTTCTTTGTACCCCCACACTCCTTTTTAGCCCTTCCGAGCCCTTCGGCTCGTGAACGGTGGGCCAGGATTCGAATGGTATCGGATCATTCCCGATATTTGGATCTTGGGTCATTACAGTTGGTATCAGAGCGGTGGTTGTGGAAGTACATGGGAATTCGAGATACTACAGTGGTCAGAGTCCGTGAGGTCCAGTACAGTCGGCAACTGGCATAGGGTTTTGTGCTTGTTTTCCGTTTGGTTTTCGCGTGAGAGCTTGAGGGCGCGGCCTTGGCGCTGTGATGGCGGTTGTTGTTTTCATCGGAGTGCCGGTGTGGGGCCTGAGGATCGAGATTGAGAGCTTTCTTCCACATTAATGGTGGACCTGGTTGTGCTGCATTGGGCAAAGTCTAGTAGGTGTGTCGCTACGACGCTGCATTCGAGGAATTTGCAGCGAGGTCAGGTGGCTGGCAAGGATTGCTCGTGATTAAGTGGCCGTCAGTGTACTCTGAGGGAGTTATTGTCATTTTGGCCACTCTAGATCGAGATTTATCTAGCCCCTGAGGCGTTAAGATTGTGCTTTGAGGTAGCAGAGCAGATGCTCTGATGGGGAATTATGCTCGAGCAAGCGAAGGATCTTCCTGGTGAGCTACTGATTATCGAGCATGATTTTCCCCATCATGTTCTGTGGCGTCAGAGATGACGTGTCAATCTCGATTATATTTACGGATTTCAAGGCAGGATTGGGCAGAGTTGTCCCAGTGAGCCCTAAGCCCTGCGCTTCTGCTTGTGAATGGGTTGTGTTCGCCCTAATTTGGCTTGAGATGTTAAGGTTCCGCGGTGAGTTCGGTACTCGAGGATGAGCATTGGCGGTTGCCGATTATGGTTCGGGTTGTGGCTCTTGGCGTGGTGGTTCACGCAGTGGCAGCTCAGGAGGATGGATCAGTGTTGGCACTGACAGATTCGAGGGAGTGGTGTCCGGTGGCTAGAGGTGTAGCAGCCTTCGAGCCTGGCATCTTTTGTGGATTTTCTTCGCTACTCAATAAGCGTTCTGGCGTGTTGATGGTTCCAAGGTCAGAGGCAAGGGTATGCGAGGAACGTGTGGGAGCGGCTAGCTCAACTGTTGCGGCAGAGTGTGGCTAGTGATCAGCTGAGCTGGTGCTTGAGGCGTAGTGTGTTGCAGTTTGAGGAATTACAGTGGTGCGCAGGGAGATGCTGCAAGTATGATTCGACGAGACACTCGATAAGTGTGTCAGAGGAGCTGACCTTATGCTTTTTCTAGTGTTGGAAGGTGCTACTCCCAGCATGCACGAGATTCGAGGTCAGGTCGAGCGTGAAAGGTCTCCTGACTTGTTAGAGGTGTGATTGGTTTCTCCTTTGGTCAGAGAGAATTACATTTATCTAAGGTTCGTCATCTTGCATCGTGTGTCTGGATTGGTTGGCCTTCTGTGTGCAATGAAGTCTGTGCGAGATGCGTCCGATGTTGGCAAGGTGGTTGCCTGTGAGAAGTGTTGCCGGTTCCCTGATACGTAAGGGTGTGTCGGCACTGTTCCGGAAGGACGAGTGCTAGTTGGACGGTGTTCGTGAGAATATGCGGCTGGTGTTATGATTCCCGATGTGTTGAGGATTGGAGCCTACGGAATTACAGAGGATTGCCAGATTTAGAGAGAGAATCTGTGTTTGGGGTTCGAGGTAATGGAGCTTCCTCACCGTGTTGTTCGGAGTTAGCCAGCCGAGTTGAAGATTGTCAGGATGGCGATCCCAAGTCATCTGTGTTGGCTGTGGGCGTGGATCAGAGTGCACAGCGGAAGCTTGGTGGGCCCATGACCCACAGGTCCAGGAACGTAGCGTTGGTTGCTACAGACAGATTTTTGAGAATGAGATGAGCATCGGAGGATTGGTTCCTCGGTGTGAGACATGTTGTTGCCGTGTCGTTGCTAGAGGCATTGTGGTTTGTGGCGCTGGCTAGATGGAGAGTTGGTAAAATATGTTTGCAAGTGCGCCGCATGAGTACCCTATTTTTGTGATGGAAGCTGTGTCCTCGGATGAGATCACGTTTTGGAGAAGTGATCTCTAAGAGATTGTGAGTCTCAGTTGGTAGCTGTGAGCAGCTAGTAATGCTAGCCGTGTGATCGGCTACGGTAGGGTCTGTGTTATCAAGAAGTCAGATGAGTCCGGAGGTTTCAGAATGATGTGGAAGAGGACTCAATGGTGGTAAGAGTCTACGAGGTTGAGGACCCGTGTGCATTGGTCGTGGTGTTATTGACCAGGATGCTCTGGTGGCAAGTGGCACTTTGCCTTGAAGTTGTATACCGTGAATTGCTCAGGTTGTGTCCCATGACTCTGTGGTAAGAGCGGAATCGAAATTGGCAGGCGCCCTTTCGGGGTAATTGAGATAAGTTGGGATTGGATTGCAATCGGATTATGCCTGTGTTAGGTCTCTAAAGAGACGTTGACATTGGATGGTGATCCTGGGTCTGTGACCATCATGAGATGATTCCCCTGTAAATCTGAGTCGAGTGAGGTGAGGATCGAAGACTCCGGAATCCTGTCATTTGGTTTCGCCGTGCTCCCCTAAGAGGGTAGAGTTGGCGTAAGGATAGGTCTGGATGTGTTGTCGAGTAAGGTTTTTGGCCCGAGATGTGGTGTTGGTCTGTATGAGAAGTCAACGGATGGCCTGTCGAGATTTGGAATGTACCCTTCAGATCGGGTGAAGGGCCAGGAAAGAAGAAAGAAGCTGAGTAAGTCAAGGTTTCTCATTGACGAGTGTCTGGTGACCGGTGATTGGTCTTTCACGGACAGAAGATGCTGGTTGTAGCGGCTCGAGAATGGTGAGAGTCGTGCGCCAGCGAGGCCTTGGGTGGCCGATGTTGAGTTGTGTCTCTTCCTAGATTGGATCTGGGCTGTGTTAGAAGTTTGTGTTCTGGCAGAGTTGGCCCGTGCTGCTAATGGGGTTCGGCTTGCCAGGTGTGAGATGGTCCTTGGCGTGGAGCCGACGGATTGTTGCAGTCAGTTGAGATGACTGTGTGAGCAGGTGGAGGCTCAGTGATGGTTGTCCCTGGTGCAGGGCATGAGATTAGTCAGCTGGAGGTGAAGCTGATGTTGGTTGGTCCACCGAGTGTGAGTTTGATCAGTGGTGGTTTCTCGTAACGAGGATTGTGTCTCGATAAGCGAGGTGGTGGCAGTGATGCCATGTTTGGTTTTCGGTTGTGGCTGAGGTGATGCCAGACTGGTGCTTTTGCAGTATGCCTGCTCTAATGATCGATGTGTGTTCGATTGTGAGCGAGGCATTATCCGTGATCATTGTCTGGTTACGTCCCTCATGATCATGTGATTTACGAGTTTCGAGGTTTGGCTGGGGCTCTAACGGTGTTATCAGTTGGTCCAGGCGTTCTTCCCTTGTGGCATGGTGCTTGTCCTGAATTTTGAGGATGAAATTTCTTTAAGGGGGGAGGGTTGTAATGCCCCAGGTTTTTTGGATATTTTTCAGATTTGGATCCGTGGGTTTCGGATCACTTCGGGGGTCCCGGAGAGCATTTTGCGGTTTACGCGTGTTTTTATCTGTCGAACCTTCGGAACCCTGTACAGGGTGAACCGTGGCGTTCTCTGACTCCATGACGTTACTAGCTCATTGTGCATTTTTAGAGGATCATGGGGAGTATTTTTCCCTATTTTTGTATTTTACAGATTTTTAAAACCTGAAATGGTTTTCTATTTCAACCACCCAACCCCCTCTCTCTCCCCATTCTCTCATTCTCTCCCTCTCTCTTCTCTTTCTCTCCCCCTCTCCTCCGGGCGGCCGACGGAGGCGATGGCGGGTGAGGTGGAGACGACGTGGGGGCGAGGAGCACGAGGACGGGTCAAGGATCGAGGCGTGGTGGCGCGTTGAAGCTCGGGTGCGCGTTCGTGAACCTGCGGGGGTTTCACGTAGAACGGCGATCTCGGCCCGTGAAATCTTCGACAGAGGTAGGGAGATGGTTCCCTAGCTCGAGTACTTCATTTCCTACGAGTTTTGTAGGCCGTGGTGAGCCGAGCGAGATTTATTGCTCGTTTGGGGGAAACATGATGTTTTTAGGGCATATGACGAGTTCGTCAGATCAAATGCCATTTTCCCGCTTTCTTCCTCCATTATTGGGTTTTTGGATCTGGGGAGTGATCTTCGTTGTTTTCCTCTTCGATTGGGATCGAATGGGGTGCGGAATCGGACCCCTAGGTGGGGCTTCAAGGGTTTTCTGCCATAATCGATCGATCGACACGGGCAGTTCGGTCGACCGATCATGTCGGTCGATCAATCAGGCGTTCGCCGCTGAACTGGGCATTCTGCCTAGTTCGGTCGATCGAACTAGCTTAGCCATCCGACCCATATGGGTTGGTCGACCAAAATGTAGAGGAGAGGCCCGTTTTGGGCCCCGGTCGGTCCGGTTGAGACCCAATGACCGACCTTTGGCCCCATGAGTGTCCCGGACACCCTGTGGGGACCGTGACCATGTTTTTGAGTGTCCAGAGGCATCGTTTTACCTCGAATAGCATACCCAAGGGTTTTAAGAGTCTGGGTGACCCTTTGTGTTCCGAGCTTTAGTGTTTTCACAAGATCGAGTCTCCGTGTATCGGTATGAGTGCGGAGTGCTACTCCGCACATGGCGTGTTTCTTCAAGAAGTGGTTTCTGTGTGGGCCATGCGTATGGCCTTGGACTGTGAGTCCAGTCACCCAACCTAGGGCTGGAGGTCTCTTGAGTTCCCTTTATGAGGGAATGGTCTCGGCAGTTGTGAACTACCTCGTGAGTCATCGTACCGAGGTTTCTGACCCAAGGGATAGGGCAGATTGACGGCATGAAGCTGTCCCTGTACAACGGTCTTGACCCGAGTCTTGTAACTCAAGGACCGTTGGGTTTAGTAGGTCTAGATGGTTGTCCCGAGTCGGTGGCCCTCGGCCACCTGGTACTCCACGTTACTCGCGATGGGTGCGTGCGTGGCTTTCCGTGTTCACGTTTAGTGACCTCCCACTTGTCGTAGCCTTCTTACAGCACGCATGTGCTGACCCACCCAGAAGTGGTGGAGCAGCTTACCCGAGAGAGACGGTTTTTAGGCTGGTTACCGTAGGGCCCCTTCGCGCATGTTGACACCCGTTTTAGCCCATAAGTCGCGTTATTAATTTCTCTTATTTACCTTCATGATGCCTTGAATTAACCATTATTTTATAGCCTTCTTTGAGCCCATCTGGAGCCCATTTTTCTCACCATTTTTCAAGCCCATTTAGCCTTGAAGCTTCTATTTTCAATTCTCCAACTTTCGGGCCTGTTCCGGGTCCATTCGGAGGTCAAACAAGCATTCGGGGGCCTAACGATGCAGTCTGGTGGCAAACGGGCATCCAAACGACCGTTTCTTCTGGCAAACGGTCTGTCGACCGATCGTTTCTTGCAAAGCGGTCAGTCGACCGACCGCTAGGCCAGTTTAAGAGTCCAGCCTACGCTGGACTCTATCCCATTTCTGTTCGCCGTGGCCATCTTCCAAATGATATATCTTCTAGAATACTACTCCGAATTGATCCCCGTTTGCTTCTATCTCTAGCCCTTGGTACTATCTCAAGTTTGATCCATAGAACTCGAATTTTCATTGGCTATATCTCTCAGAATCATGATCGAAAGTTCTGGGTTTATGCATCCTTGTACAAGTCAAACTCTATGTTTTTGTGCGACAAGCCTACCTTCCAAGAGCCATAACTTCTAGAATCCTTCTCCAAATCGAGTCCCACTTGTTCCTATCTTTTGTCCTTTGTACTATCTGAAGTTTGATCCATAGAACTCGATTTATCTTGGACTATATCTCTGGAAATCATGAGAGGAAGTTGGGGCTTTTTCAGAAAATTCTATATATACTGCCCAGTTCGCAGTGGCGACGGGGGGCTCTTCTTCAACTCGAGGCAAAGCCATGCTGCACCGCTGACTCAATCCTTCGAATCTGGCTTGAAGTGGGAAGTATTGACTTTCCATTGCATCCTTGTAGACTTAATTTCATTGTCTATCGTCTTAGTTATTCATCCCCCAATTTTACAAATCATCACAAAACACTATTTTTCTGCCACACGTGTTTTCCCCGTTTTGTATGCACTTTTCCCGCAGTTGTGCTGTATGATTTTCTCATATCTTTACTTCATTCTCATCATAACATACACACTTATTATTTCCAGCCTTCCACCGGGGTTAAAAATGTCCCCCCGGTGAGTTTACCCTCAATTTCTAACCCTATTTTATCACTGTGGGATTGATACTACACTTCATGATCTAATG
Source organism: Amorphophallus konjac (assembly GCA_022559845.1). Taxonomy (NCBI): domain Eukaryota; kingdom Viridiplantae; phylum Streptophyta; class Magnoliopsida; order Alismatales; family Araceae; genus Amorphophallus; species Amorphophallus konjac. Next base: position 26,162,000 of record CM040122.1, read on the forward strand.
GATTTTTCTCCTGTGTTTTGATCTTTGTTTTGCAGGAGCACATGATATGAACGTGAAGCCCTCTTCTTCTAGCCGGCTGGAGGATGAGGAGGTTTGAATCTACATCTTTCCCACACCCCATTCCTTAAGCGCGATCAACTCTTTATGATCCAAGGTACACGGCGCCGTCCGTTCATCTCTTCATCCTTTTGGCGTTGTCAGATGCTTAGTGGCGATCACGGTATGTATTCCTCATCTATTCATCACCCTTTAATTCACACTTTTATGCATGTTTTAGTTTAAGGGGGCGGGGTAGAACTATTAAACAATCCACAATTTTTTGGCGATCACGGTGGGACACCAATGCCCATCACATTCATTTTCATGCTCTTTTGTAAGTTGGGTGTGTGCATGTTCATATTTAGGTAGTATTTTCTCCATCCTCCCGCTGTTTTGGGCATTTTATGGGCTTTGGTAGTCTGGAGGTCTTCTGGTAGACCGCAAGGGGCAAAGAAACGGTCATTTGGTAGATCACTTGTGGATTCTGGCAGTTCTGCGCACGTGCTCACAGGGCCTTGTTCGTTGATGCACAACTTTCGCTCCCAGGGTCCGATTGCGCTGGTTTTTTCCCCATTGGATAGCCCTTTGTATTGTCTTTCCATTCATATACTATTTCCATTATTTGGGTCACATTTTTATAGTCTAATATTGTCATACTTTTTGAGTTTTTTGCATGAAATCTGCACCCAGGCACAGGGACAGGTTCACAGGTACATCTTTGCTCAGTGATTTAATTGACCTCCTGAGGTCCGATTGCCTTGTTCTTGGGCCCATTAGATAGTCCTTTGTATTGTCTTTCCATCCATATCTTGTTTGCATCATTTGGGCCACGTTTGCATAGTCAAATCTTATCTCTATTTTTGCATTTTGTGCATAAAATCTGCATGCAGGTTCAGGGGCAGACTCACAGGTACGTTTTGCATTGATGATTTCTTTGCCTTCCGGGTTCCGATTGTGTTGTTTCCTTGTCCTGTCTTGTTGTCCTTCGTATTATCTTCATTTTCACATATTGTTTGCACTCATATCATTGTGTTTGCATAATTAAATATTACCTTCATTTTTCACTTTTATGCTAGATTTTTTTGCATTCACCCCCGTGCACATAGGGCCATGCATTGCATATCATAGTTGCATTCCTCCTTGGTAATTGATCCTCTCGTCTCCATATTCCTTAGAGTCGACTAGGTGATCTTACCCTGGACCTTCATAAGTCCCCGTGAGCTGTGGATTCCCACACGAACGTCGAGCCGGTTGTACCTTTTCCACCCATAGTTTTGCATTTGCATACGTGTGAGGGAGTAAACCTTAGTCAAGACAAAGTTTGGACCTTATTCCCATAGGATTCGTATCTTGAGGGAATTATTCTCAACTCAAATCATTAAAAGGTCCATTAAAACTTCTAAAATATTTCCCATCATATTAACTTATTTCACTTGGGTGAAAACTCTCACATTACATTGTTTGTGATTATTTGGGCTTGTCCAAGCCCATTAGTGGTGTTTGTGTTACATTTCTGTCATCATCTACGTGTTTGTTTTTGATAGGCCATTTAGGTTAGCCCATTTTGTGTGTCCATTGTCCAGTCCCATTCTCCCTTGGCCTTTGCATTAGTGGGTCAACCCCCTCTTATCCTCAAGTCCATTAAGCCCTTGCTTCCTCACCTGTATTTCCTTTGATATTTTTGTATAAAGTCTTCATTTTCCCTCATGGAACATCATTCCAACCCCTTGTATCATCCTTCTTCCTCTCAATTTCTTTCTTATTCCCGCGTGGAATCTTCCGTCCACGTAGGCCCATCTTCCCGTGGTCCCTCCGACCCGTCCGAGGAACAGGCTAATCTAATGGCCCATCTTTCAAGCCTTGTTTGCCAAATGGACCCGGCCCAGGCCAAACGTCTCATTGCAAATCATCTTAATGGGCCTTCTTCGCATAATGGGTCTTCTTCCCTTCATGAGCCACTTTCTTCTCCTTCATATGCTGCTGGCCCGATTCCCGATAGCCAATTATATCTTAAAGGGCCTCATTCTTCTTCTGCTTATGCTACCGGCCAAATGGGTCCTTATGCTCATGTTCCTTCTAGGCCCACGCATCCTTCCACTCCCAGAATGGGTCCATATTCTTCTCAGCCCGGATTCTCTTATCCGGCCCATTATCATAATACTGGTCTGAATTCACAACCTCTTGCTCAAGTTGGCCCATATCCTTCTCAATCTCTCCCTACCTAGGAGATGATTGTTCAAACCCAACGCCAGCTTGATAAACTTCAACGTTGGATCGATCCCAAGTCCTCCTTAAGTGTCCCTTTTGCATTCCAAAATCTTCGGCTCCCGCCATCTTCTCAAATTCCCGCATATCGCCGTTATGGTGGAGTTGGTGACCCGCGTGTGCACTTAAAGGAGTTCCTTTATGAGTCGGCCTAGTTTCGACATGACCAACGCTTAATGGCCTATCTATTCGGTCTGTCTTTGGAAGGCCCGGCTCGGGATTCGTTCTTCTCTCTTCCGCAAGAGCAAGTTGTGAATTTTCAAGCCATGCAAGTCAAGTTTATTCAATAGTATCAGGACCAGGTCGGACCCAGATATTCTATGGTGGATCTGGCCCATGAGATGATGAAGCCCGAAGAGGAGTTCTCTACCTTTGCAGATCGCTGGCGTCACCTCGCCGCGCAAGTCCCAGGGCACATTCCGAAGCCGGAGCAAATCAAGATGCTGATTTCCAACGCAACGCCCGAGTACCGCTTCATCTTAGCCCTCAATGACATCACCTCCTAGCAACAATTATACAGCCGAGCCCACTTCATTCGCCAACAAATCCAAGGTTCCCTTGACCCCGAGTCTTCCCCACCTTCTCCATCTCCATACACTCTACCATCTACATCTACCTCCACATATCAACCTTAACCTTCCACATACCAAACCTCCACGAGTCAGCCATACAACCCCACATATCAAACCTTCATGAATCGACCTTTCGCTTCTACATACACGTACCCTCCCGCATGTCAACCTCCGCCGAGTCAACCCTCTGCCTATGCACACCCACACCCGTCTTCGCCACAGGTCAAGGAAACTCCACACCCCGAGCAAATGGATGTCGTCCATTATATACCTCCCCACTCCACTCCGTATATGCCATTACCTAATCCTTCCCTTAGCCATGCGCCATTGCCTATGCAACCTCCGCTCCCGTCTCCACAACCATCTCCATTACCTTCCCATATCCCTCGACATCCGCCTTGCCCGAAGCGGGCTCCTCATCCTCCGTTGCCGCAGTATTTTACTGATATTTTCTGGGCTTTGATGGCCACTCATGCATTGACGCTCCCTCCAGTTGCGCCTTGCCGACCCGCGGTCAGGAATATGCTTCAGTTCTGTGATTTTCACTACCAGCATGGGCATTTGGTTGAGGATTGCCCCGAGTTCCGGGATTATCTTTATGACATGGAAGATCAGAAGAGGATTGATTGGCCTGCAATTCACAAGGTTGCTCTACATCTCCGCAGCAAGCAACAGCAGCAAGGGCCGCCCAGGTAGCCGTCTCCCTTTCAAGACAAGGGGCACCCCTGTGATCCCTCGTCTAGTGTTGCACCCGCTCCGTCGCCTACTCCAATACCTGTTCCATCACCATTACCTTCTCCATCTCCTGCCCCATCTCCACAAACTCCACCAACCCAAGCTCTTGCTCAGGCCGGTACCACTGTGACGACCTGAATCCCGGATACCAGATATACCCGTTAGGAAAAACGAATACACCTGATACAACTTGGAACCCGCGAGGCCTCCCAAGAGCGGAAAAGCTCCGAAGGGAAAAAGGATTATCGTGTAGTACATTGAACTGACAGATATAGCAGTAAGCAATTAAATATCATTAATCAGGGTTACTAAAGTAGCAGAAATAAAATTACTTTTTAATTAAAAGGTTACAATTAATAATTATATACCCAGAGTCAAGTCCAAAGGAAAGACAACAAGTCTACCAAGTACAGTCGACAGAGAAGGAAGATGTACCAGAAAGTCGGGGGAAATCCGACGAAGGTACCAGCTGCCCACAACGACACGCTAACCCAAGAGCCACGGAAGTAGAACGAACATCACCCCACCTGAAAAGCAGGGGTGAGCCTCGTGTCACTGGCTCAGTAGGGGTCACGCGGATCCCCACTGAAAAACACACAGTAACACGCTAAAACTGCATGTAAACAACAGCAGTAGCCAAACAGAAAGCTACACTAGAAAGCTGCAAGTCTACACTAGAACGCAGTGAAAGAACAGACGGATAGCAGGAGTAGGGAGCAAGCTAAGGAAGAGGGGGAAGAACCCGTGCCAAACAATGGCTACCGAACTAACCTCGACACCCCAAACTACTCCAAGCAATAGCAGAAAGGCGACTCAGAGTTGACACAGTCAGGAGTTGCCGATCTGTCGACAAGACGCCAAGCCTAAAGCGAAGACCTGCAGGGACAACGAGAAAGCCTAGGAAAACCTAGACCGACAACCGACAACACGACCAGAACGTCACGGAGGTGACAGAACGCTGACCTCGAGTACAACCACAGAAAGGCTAACCCGGGGAGGTCACGACGCACCAAAACACCGAGTCACGTGTCACGTGAGGGAGTGCCTCTCCACAGCCAGTTGCGTCCACTGACGTCTTATGCTGCACCACATGCACCGAGCCTAACAATGCCTAACCAAACAGGCGGAGGCTCCGGTACACGCTGTCCGGACCCGAACCAGAATAGCAATCGAGTTTGAGTAACTAGTCAGGGGAACGCCCATCGGTGCCTCGTCCAAAGCCCCTAACCACGTGTGCACACACTGGCTCTCGCCTAAGCCAGGCCTCTAGCTAGTATTCTCCCTCGGTAGGACGCTACGGTAACCGAGCCGGGAGCCCACAAAACTAGCTTAGGAACCGTTTAACGGGAACACCCCTCCCACCACTCCTGAGGTGGGTCGACAACTGAAAGTCAAGGGTAACAGAAAGTGGAGGCTCACGAAACACAGCGACCCAAAACACGAGTGCCAAAGTACATACAGGTTAAGCAAACACTGTCACCCGTACTTCCAAGCACCAATGGCAGCACTGACAACTGCCGACCGACCCAGGGCAAGGCAACTAGACCTATCAGCGCAACGATCCTTGAGTCGGACGACTCGAAGGCAAGATCGTCACGAACAGCGGAACAAGCCGCCAATCGGTCTAAAACCTAAGCCAGAGAAAATGACATACTCCGCAAGAACACAACGCACGGAGACCAGAGGGGACACCGAGAACCCTCAATACACCTGGACCCACAGACCAAGGTAGGGCAACGCCTCGAGGTATCCAGAACCAATGTCTCAGGCTGGATAGAACTGCCGAGACACACAAGGCCACCTGTCAACCCCTGGGTAACCCCCGGTTGATCGGAGCCAGACAACACCGACACGATCTATCGATGCACCGACAAGCACACAGCATGCACAAGCACTCCTGGCTGTCCCATCATGGTTGAAGAGGTGTGATCTCGCGCTGGTCCTGAGCGGGTTGAGGATCACCAGATCGTGAACTGTAAGACAGGGAAACGGATCAGAGGGCCTAGGGGGAATCCCTGGGGCAAACCCTCCGATGCTTAAGTTAGCGGAGCTATGGTGGGAGCAATAGTAGGGAGGAGAGAGCTTGTGTGCGAGATCCCTCTCCACCAGAAGGGTGAAGCGGTTCGTGCTCAGGAGTTTAGGGCATATGATTGCCTTTCTTTGCCTACCTTTCACCGGAGGGTATCCTGGTTTAAATAGTGCGTCGCCTCCTGGAGTCCTGCAAGCCGAGGGGTTTCAGGTGGAGGTTACGTCCTCATCGTGGGCTTTCATTGCCTTATCGTGGGAGCGTTATCGTTGCGGGGAAGAAGAAGTCCCTTGTCCTCCTGAATTCTTGCCTGCTGCGGACTCTTAACGGCTGTAAAGATAAGTATATGTCGATCGTTCTGAGCTCAGAGAGGCCGACCCTATCCGGGCGATAGGCTTAGCTCGGTAAAAGATGGGTCGGATAGGCCGGCTTATGCCTCCTTCTCCCGGGCGGAGAGATGGCTCGGGCGCAGTCCTTCCTGTGACCTGACCGATGCTCGGGCCCTCCGAGCCTTGAGGCCGCCTAGGAGGGTTGTTTCCTCGAGGGCTGTTTATTGGGCTTTCTTCCCTAAGTGGGCCCTGTGGGCTGTCACTTGGGTGAGCTTGGCCACATTGGGCCCTGCCGGGCCTAGTTGGGCTGCTCTTTGGATGGGCTGCAGAAATCCCCTTCTCCAATGGTTACTGCCCTCATAGGACGTCAACAGACACCCATGGGTCACGGGCAAACCACGAGACCAAGACAAGACAAGTAGAAACCAAAATGACAATAACAACACTCTGGCAGAACGGATCGTCATTCAACCGCTAGGTAGACTCGGCAGTCAAGGAACAGCCGCCACGCAACCAGAGGCAAGGGAATTGGCAGTTCTAGATTGCGTCGTTAGGGAACTGTTGCAGTCAGGGAAAAGAGCGCACCCAGTCACCTAACCCGACCGATCCAGAAGACCACTACCACACAAACACAGCCCTAGAACACAAACCTACAACCGACCAACACACGGGCGAACACCAAACAACCCAACGGCCATCACGGCTACAACAGGACTATAACGGCCTATCACAGGCACGTTACACGCTCTGACGCACCCACCTAGGGCCATCAGGGCCAACAGGCCAACGACTACAACACGAACCACGTAACACACCAGGCTAGACGCGTTACAGCACCTGACGCACCCAGACAGGGCCGTTAAGGCCAACAAACCCGAAGCCTCAACACCGGCGAACGGCGTGTGACGGATCAGCCTGAGTCCGCCACAGCCACCTGGCGCGTGGGGTTAGGTGCGTTACACCAACCGTCCTAGCCAGACAAATCCGATCAAACAGCATGTAATGGCCCAAGGAAGGCGCATTACAAGGCTGCGACGCACGAAGGATGAGCCGCCACACAAACCGACTGACACGGTTTCCGTGAAATGCCCAGGCTGTGACGCACTAACATAGGCGCGTCAGAGGTGTGTGACGGTCGAAGACTGGACCGTCACGCTCACCCAGCCTCGAAAGGACCCACAAGCTGTAACGCACCTCCCATGATGCGTCACAACCATGTGACGGTCTAGGCTAGACGTGTCATAGAGCGCTCACCCCGAAAGACCTAAATCGAGCAGCGAGCATAACGGTCTATCGAGGGGCCGTCACAGCAGGTGATGGCCTCTGGAATGGCCGTTACAACAACCCGACGCGCAGAACAGGGGAACGGCCGAATCGGCCCGTTCCACACCCCATGCACGCCGAAGCGTAGGGGAAACAGCGCCGCACGAGGGGAAACAACCCCTAGAGGCTAAAAACACCACATGCAAGCACCGAAATGCACGAACGGGGCGATTCCCTAAAATCGACCCGAAACGAGTCACCGGGGTTCCCGGACTCCTACCGGCCCCGAATGACGACCGATCGACACGAAACTGACGTGAATGGGATCCAGACATGCCAGCGTGAATTTTGACACTAACCACACCGCAAATGGTTGTCGTTTTCCAGTGAACCCTGAAAACCCCAAAAATGACGATTTTCACTAAACCGGCCCGATCTCCCCCGATAGAGCACCAAATCGCACGGATGGGTAGGGAAAACGTGCAGAACGAAGTGGGGGTCCATCTCCCTACCTCCATCGAAGAAACCGAGCATCGAAGCGACTAAACCACGCCGAAAACTACAACGCGAACCGAACCGTCAGCTTTGAATCCACCGTTCGGGATCGCGCCCAAACCGCATCGATCCTCGCTCCATCACGCGCCTCGCAGCTCCCCAGCGTCGCTACCTCACCCACGGTCGCCTCCGTCTGCAGCCGGAGCCGAGAGGGTGAGAGAACGGGAGAGAACGGGAGAGAGAGGGAGAGAAACGTGAGAGAGGAGAGAGAGGGGGGTATAAATAGGAAATTAGATTTTTATCTAATTTCCAAAAATCTGTAAAATGCGCCGAAAATGCACTAATTCAAAAAAATATGCAAAAATAGCCGAAACGACCTTGGCGAAGAGTACATCGCAACTCTATCGTCCACGAGCCGAGGAACTGAGAACTAAACTCACCGTAGGGTTTCGTAAATTATACAGGAGAAAACCCACACGGATCGTAAAACTCAACTCGGGAGTAACAAAAGCGATCCGAAGCTCTCCAAAAAGGATCCGAAAGACCTAATAGAGATCCGACAAAGATCCACTAAGGATCCGGGATATTACATCCTCCCCTCCTTCAAGAAATTTCATCCTCAAAATTAAGGACTAACAAGAAGGAAGAAGCAGGGACGGACAACCCGACGGATACAACCACGAAATGACATAAATCTCGAAAAACACAGCTCGGAGGAACACAGTCAGACTACCATCACAATCACACGCTCTGGGCAGAGCACAATGCAAGTGAACACAAGTCCGACAACTCCGAAATAGGGCAACATCGTTCACGTCTCACCAGAAATGGAGACACGACTGCCACAACAACAGACAACCGACACCGAGGAATACAACGACAGCACGACAAGCAGCAGCTTATACAAGGAGACACGGTCCTCTCAGCTGACAGCTCGACCACATCAGCGGCTCCAGTGCCAATGGTAATAAGGAATACCTGACACACAGGACACCAACGACGACAACACCACTGGACCACAAGCGCAAGCAAGTCAGTCCTCACTCAGACATCACATCCGATCGAGTCGCAAGCTACTCTACCAGGAAAGAAGAGTACGGCAAGCTACTGTCAAGACAATGGTCCAAGACAGAGACATAAAACCATACAGAAATAGCACTCACTGAAACAACACAGCTGCGGCACCTGTAGGATTTCGGCTCCGCACAGCACACAGAACCACGGAACGCCACTGCAAGCAGGGTCACATCAAGGCACAACAGCAGTTGAACACACGACTACAGGGAACGAGTCATGCATCAAGAAGCCTACCAAGAAAGGACCCACAATCACGAGAAAGCAACTAGAAAAGCAACAGTCTCGGGAACGCATCTCAAGGATCACGAACACGTCTCGAGAACACAACACCTACGAGGAGAAACGCAGAGTAGAGAGTACTCAATCAGCAGGAAAGCTGACAAATTCTCCAACACTCGCAAAGGCCAATACCGATAGCAGAAAATCACCAGCAACAGCATGGCAATAGACAAAGTCAAGGCACAAGAAGCCAAGACGAAGTCATTACAAGAAGAAACAAATCTCTCGACCGGCCAGAATCTAACAACAACGATCCTGGACCAGTGGGTAACCAACCCACACGCTTCCACTGCGCACTCAAACAACGCACATAGGCATCAGAAAAAGACCTCGGTACCCGCATCTCAGCACACACACGGCGCTATCGCAACTCCTAAAAATTGCAACATAACACGGCACGAGTACTGATCTCGCGAGAAACCGATCAGAAGGAGCCTAAGTGCAACGGAGGAGAGTACCAGCTTCAGCACAAAGCACAAGGAAAAGCGCTAATCTCAGCCTACCTTCACGTCTTGAAATGACAAATGAGCCTTCACAACACATCGGCCGTCAGACACGGTGCGACGAAATACGGCATGCAACAGCTCTTGACGCAGAGATTAGGTCCAAAGCCAAGCAACCGTATAGCAAAGGGCAGATCAGGCTCAGAGTAAAGCTGTCCACATTAAGTAGACACAGGACAAAGGCACCACTAAGATAGCAATTCCAAGGCCAACCTCGAAAAGACACCACCAGAAGGGACGAGAAGCAACAACCTCAACCACGAAAGCTCACTAGGAAGAGAAAATCCTAGCTCGCCTGAGCAACTTCTCAATCACAGAATCTAGCCGAGCACTTCAACAGAAGCAGGACACATTAGGAGCTGAACAGACTCAAGCCGGGATGACCAAAACAACGTAAAAACGTGCACGGCCATCAGACCACCGCTAAAAGTCAACAGTAACTTGAACAACTTACAAGAAAACCCTCGAACAACGTATCACAGATTCAGGCCTTCCGGCGAACACCGCCAAGTATGACATGATCGAGACAGACATCACAACGGTAAAAAGGCACCTCGTCACACCCTGACGAGAGTAAAACCACCGCGCACAGTGCTAGAACAGCACACACAAGACAGCACGAGGAAACAAAGCGATAAGGAATCGTGAAACCCAAGCGAGCTGAGGACTATACTGGACTTTAATGACTCTGGTAACTGCATATCTGAGATTCCCATGTACATCACACATCAATGCTCTGATACCAACTGTGACGACCCGAATCCCGGATACCAGATATACCCGTTAGGAAAAATGAATACACCTGATACCACTTGGAACCCGCGAGGCCTCCCAAGAGCGGAAAAGCTCCGAAGGGAAAAAGGATTGTCGTGTAGTACATTGAACTGACAGATATAGCAGTAAGCAATTAAATTTCATTAATCAGGGTTTCTAAACTAGTAGAAATAAAATTTCTTTTTAATTAACAAGTTACAATTAACAATTATATACCCAGAGTCAAGTCCAAAGGAAAGACAACAAGTCTACCAAGTATAGTCAACAGAGAAGGAAGACGTACCAGAAAGTCGGGGGAAACTCGACGAAGGTACCAGCTGGCCACAACGACACGCTAACCCAAGAGCCACAGAAGCAGAACGAACATCACCCCACCTGAAAAGCAGGGGTGAGCCTCGTGTCACTGGCTCAGTAAGGGTCACTCGGATCCCCACTGAAAAACACGCAGTAACACGCTAAAACTGCATGTAAACAACAGCAGTAGCCAAACAGGAAAGCTACACTAGAAAGCTGCAAGTCTACACTAGAACACAGTAAAAGAACAGACGGATAGCAGGAGTAGGGAGCAAGCTAAGGAAGAGGGGGAAGAACCCGTGCCAAACAATGGCTACCGAACTAACCTCGACACCCCAAACTACTCCAAGTAATAGCAGAAAGGTGACTCAGAGTTGACACAGTCAGGAGTTGACGATCTGCCGACAAGACGCCAGGCCTAAAGCGAAGACCTGCAGGGACAACAAGAAAGCCTAGGAAAACCTAGACCGACAACCGACAACACGACCAGAACGTCGCGGAGGTGACAGAACGCTGACCTCGAGTACAACAACAGAAAGGATAACCCGGGGAGGTCACGACGCACCAAAAACACCGAGTCACGTGTCACGTGACGGGAGTGTCTCTCCACAGCCAGCTGCCTCCACTGACGTCTTATGCTGCACCACACGCACCGAGCCTAACAACGCCTAACCAAACAGGCGGAGGCTCCGGTACACGCTGTCCGGACCCGAACCAGAACAGTTACCGAGTTCGAGTAACTAGTCAGGGGAACGCCCATCGGCGCCTTGTCCAAAGCCCCTAACCACGTGTGCACACACTGGCTCTCGCCTAAGCCAGGCCTATAGCTAGTATTCTCCCCCCGTAGGACTCTACGGTAACCGAGCCGGGAGCCCACGGAACAAGCTTAGGAACTGTTTAACAGGAACACCCCTCCTACCACTCCTGAGGTGGGTCGACAACTGAAAGTCGAGTATAACAGAAAGTGGAGGCTCACGAAACACAGCGACCCAAAACACGAGTGCCAAAGTACAGACAGGTTAAGCAAACACTGTCACCCGTACTTCCAAGCACCAATGGCAGTACTGACAACTGCCGACCGACCCAGGGCAAGGCAACTAGACCTATCAGCGTAATGATCCTTGAGTCGAACGACTCGAAGGCAAGATCGTCACGAACAGCGGAACAAGCCGCCAATCTGTCTAAAACCTAAGCCAGAGAAAATGACATACTACGCAAGAACACAATGCACGGAGACTTGAGGGGACACCGAGAACCCTCAGCACACCTAGACCCACAGACCGAGGTAGGACAACGCCTCGAGGTATCCAGAACTAATGTCTCGGGTTGGATAGAACTGTCGAGACACGCAAGGCCACCCTTCAACCCCTGGGTAACCCCCGGTTGACCGGAGCCAGACAACACCGACACGATCTATCGATGCACCGACACGCACACAGCATGCACAAGCACTCCTGGCTGTCCCATCATGGTTACTACCCTCATAGGACGTCAACAGACACCCACGGGTCATGGGCAAACCACGAGACTAAGCCAAGACAAGTAGAAACCGAAACGGCAATAACAGCACTACTTCTACCCCCAACACCGCTCGACGCGTTGTGCCGATACATCGATGGTGGACACCACGACCTCCCTCTTCACCATCTCCATCTCCACTACCCCCATTGCCCACATCGCCATCTCCATCAAAATCTCCATCACCATCGTGGCTCGAGCCTGAGAGCAAGCTATACCCCCACCTTCACCTTCGCTCGCACTCAAACTTGCTATCGTCTCAACCCCTTTGCCTCTACCTAAACACTCCACTCCCGTTGAAGCCTCCATGCCTTCCAAACGTATTCCTATCCCCACTTCTCCATCCACTTCCACCCCACGGAGCGGGTGCGCACTACCTCCGGTGCCCCTCGGGACTAGTCTCAGGGGAGATGATGAGCCAAATCAGGTTTCGGTTGTGCATTTCAAGATTCAAGATTTCATTTGTCGAATGCCGATCCGTATCTTGGTCCCTGGCTATTTTGGGGATGTTGAGCCTACACTTCCAATGAAGACGGTTGTCAAGAAGAGTGCTCTTGCGCTAGTGCCAGTTTCCTCTCAAGCGAGGCCGGTGGCAATCTCATTGCTTACCGGAGGTTCGATTATTGATGATGTTATTACTTCTCGCTCCGTTGCTATTCAGATAATTGGCCAAGTGGGGTTCTCCACCCGGATTGTGCTAACTCATACGGCCGCCAAGCAGATTATGCACTCTGTGTTCAAGGGGCAATTGGCCGTATCTTCTATATTCTCTAAGGACATTCTGCACATCTTATGCAATCTCCCTCGGTTCATTAGCAAGCCGGCCACGTCAACGCCGCGCATTGATCTCCCTCAGTTCCATCCTTTGCCTCTATCAAGAGAGCTGTGCTTCAAGGCTGATCACCGAGTGGAGTTACCGAACCTCATGCTTCTAGTGCCAAGTGACAAGACTCTAGGGTTTCATGTTGTTTATCATTCTGAGGAGTTACCTGTTCAAGGATGTCCAACTATTGTTAGCGTCGGATGTCTTGGGGCAACCGCCCTAGCAAAGCTACACGTTCATGACCGGGCCAGGCCGTCTGCCAGATGGGCTCGTTATTTGAGAAGACATTGCAAGGTAAGAAGCCTGATGGTCCGAGCCTGCGCCAGGCGGGTCCGTGTTCAAGAAATTTCAGCTAAGAAGAGGTAGCGGCGCAAGTTCTGGGGTGGTGTACCTTCATTCTTCCAATACCACGTCTGTGATTTTCTCCTCTCTCCCCGGGTACACGAACCCTCATTCCTCCTCTTCCAATCTAGAGCCTTCGAATTTTCCCTCCTCTCACAATTCTGGGCCTCGGCCTAGGCCATCTTTTCATCCCAATTTTGGGACATCAACTGATTCTTCTCCACTAGGACTCCCGGGTGTTGCTTCTGATTCTTCTCTGACTCTGTCGGATGACCATCATTCTCCTTCTCCGACCCTGTCGGATGACCACTATTTTCAATCTTCGGCCCTGCCGGATGCTACTTCTGATTCTTCTCTGACCAAGTCGCATGATTACTCTTCTTCTTCTACGTCTTCGCAGCAATCTTCTCATCATCTTTCTTTTCTCTCTTCTTCACCCTTTCGGGGTTCTTACCCTTTTTCTTGCTATTTTCGAGGCTTTAGTCCGCCTTGATCTCATTCAATCCCTGTTTATTCTGTATTCTATTCCTTGTTATCAGGTATTTGTGCCTTAACGAGGGAGCTCTAGCCCTCGTCCCTCGTCCCTCTTCCTTTTTATCCTTATTCGTCCAATTTGATGTCTGCCGCTCCTTCGTGTAGAGGAATCTTTGATCCTTTGCTATCCTCTCCCTTTCGTCCTGTCAAGCAAGGAATACAAAGCTCGTGCTGTACGAAGCTCGGTGATCAAGATCACGTCAGGATGATGTTACCACACTGTGGATATGCAAGGTATCTTTATTTTGGTGTGAGAATTTGTTATCATCGCTATTATCTCTCTTACTCCTGCACACGCTTATAAAGCTATTCCTCAACATGGTTAAGTGGCTTTTAGAAATTTGCTTAGTTAAGCTTAGTCAAAAATGAGTTCGCTTCTGCAGCATCCTTAGGCTGGTGATAGCTCCGCATTGGGAGTTTGAGTTTCTTTCCCCGATCGTTGAGGGTGACCTTTTAGCATGGGTTTTTCACATACTACACTGCAAGCCATAGTTGATTCCTCTGAGGCACACCGTTGCTGCTTTGGTCACACTATGGGTATGCACAAAGGTCTTTTCTTTTCTCTGCTCGGCTAAGTACAGGGGCAAGAGATGGATGGATGAGATGACCAACCTAAGCGCTCCCTAATACGAGAGAGGTCTCAAATAGGCGCAGTCTTGACCCTCAAAAGTGAGCTTTCATGTTATATCTAGCCAATAAGGGCTGTCAAAAATAAATCAATGATCTGAATCAATGTAAAATTATGAATCAAAGGCATGGCAAGAGTGGCAATACAGTTCCCCGCGGGATGTCATGAGCCCAGTCGCATGTGTGTCTATAAATATGGGTCTCAAAATCAAAGACACAAAGCCCCGGCGCAACAGACTGTATCTTTGAGGGGTAGTGCCCTGTAAGGAATTCGAATCTTAATGTCTCCCATCCTGCATAAAGCTTGTCTCCAATTTTTCTTCTATTTTTTTCCTCTTAGGCTGGGTTGTATCCCGGGTATAATCTTAGTAGGGGCAACATTCCTTAGAGGCGGTTGGTTGTGGTGAGCCACCCTCACATGCACGTCCTGCTCAAGGGAAGTCTTCAATGAGAGGGGGAGGGATGACGACCCCTAGCCAATAGTTTAAGTCCGTCTCTGGGTGCTGAAAATAGCTTTGTTCAAAAACCAAAAAAATCAAATACTTCAAAATTCCAAAAAAAAATCAAATATTTCAAATTTCAACAAAAATCAAATATTTCAAAATAAAAAAATTAGATATTCCAAAAAAACTAAAAAAAAATCAGAAAATGCAAAAAAATCCAAAAATGTATTTCTTCTGTTCCCTTTTTCATGTGTTTCTATCTATTTATTTTAAGGACAGGTATGATTTGTTTGTTTAGTGTGCAGGTTACAGGTGTTCAAAGCTTCCCTTGCTCTCTATTCTTGTGCTCTGCCTCTTGTTCGTATCTTTTCTGATCTGTTCCTTTCTTCTTCAATCTATTCTCTCGATTTGCTGAAGCTTACGTCCTTCTCAGCTTTTAATTACTTCACTTCATCATATCCCCATGAGAGGGTATTGCCTCATGATTATGAACCGGGTGATTCTGCTTCATTTGATCTTGGGCTTTGATTGAAGAGCGTATTCGTCAAGTCTATGTCCCGCCGTGGTTGTCATCCCACGTGTCTATGTCCCTCCGTGTCGTCATCCCACACGTGTTGTTTTGTCCCTCCGTGTCTATCATGTTTTTTCATCCCACTGTGTTATCGTCCCATGTGTGTCTTATCCTACCATGCTATATGTTGTCCGTATCTCTTGTCCCCCGTGGTTATCATCCCACGTGTCTTGTCCCACCATGCCACGCATGCTTATTGTTTGTTCTTGTGATGTTTGTTATGCTGTTGTGTTTTGTTCATCTTTGTCGCGTTATATTTCGTTCATTATATTTCGACCATCTTCGTGGTTTTGTTATATTCATTGTTATGTTATGTTCATACACGCTCATGTTGTCTTGTGTCTTATGATGAAAATCCATAAAAATCTAAAAATCTAAAAAAATCTAAAAAAAATGCCATTTCGTTTGGCAGGTAAGTCAGGTATGGCTCTCTATCCCTGCACATTGTTGCATTACTATATGATATCTACATTATTATAGCCTCTCAAGGACAGGCTAGTTGCCCGTGTGTTCTGGGATATGATGTTCCCTTTTAACAAAAACGATGATGATCTAGGAGCATACTGTTAATCGTTGGATAGGCCGCTCGGTTGAGTCGGGTGGGAGATGATGGACTCTGTCTCGCACGACGTGGTTGCAAGAAGACTCTTGACCCCGTCTTGCTCAGTCTAGCAATATTATCCTTGAGTACTTTCTATTTTATCATTTCTTTACATTCATTTTGATGATTTCTTTATTTTAGCCCAGCATGCATCATGTCATTTTTTAGCATTCATGTCTCGTGATTCTCTCAAGGTTTCTCCTCAGTAATGGTTAGTTGCACTTCAACTCTCCTGGATAAGAAATTCCTCATTCCACTCCGAATTTGAATGATTTCTCTGATCTTCCCGCTTGGTCTGGTTGGCCGGCGTGATTCTTGTCTGGATTTTATCTCAGTTTTATCTTTCCTTTTCCAGCTTTTCAGCTGTGTTCTTTCCGATCCCCTCATTGTCTGTGGATTGTGTCCCCAATGAGGCTGGTCGTGTTTCCTTTCCCTTAGTTTAGCTCTCCAGACATGTCTCAGCTGCGTCAGTCATTCCAAGTGGTTAGTCCAGCGTTTTCGGGAGAATTCCTGTCGCTTGTTAGTTATAACGGGTGTCTTTTGCCTTGATGCCTACTTTTCAGTTCCCTCCGCTTCATCTATGCTTCATCTCTATTTCACGTCGCTATCACTTTCGCACCATCTTCTTTCCATTTCGCCTCCACGCCGCTTTCGCTTGTTCCCTTACAAAGCGAACATCAAGGAGGGGCATCTGTTGACACCCATTTTAGCCCATAAGTCGCATTATTTCTCTTATTTACCTTCATGATGTCCTGAATTAACCATTATTTTAGAGCCTTCTTTGAGCCCATCTCGATCCCATTTTTCTCACCATTTTTCAAGCCCATTTAGCCTTGGAAGCTTCTATTTTCAATTCTCCAACTTTCGGGCCTGTTCCGGGTCCATTCGGAGGTCAAACAAGCATTCGGGTGCCTAACGATGCAGTGTGGCGACAAATAGTCATCCAAATGACTGTTTCTTCTGGCAAACAGTCGGTCGACCGACCATTTCTAGCCAAGCAGTCGGTCGACTGACCGCGAGGCCAGTTTAAGAGTCCAGCCTGCGCTGGACTCTATCCCGTTTCTGTTCGCCGTGGCCATCTTCCAGAGGCTATATCTTCTAGAATACTACTCTGAATTGATCCCCGTTTGCTTCTATCTCTAGCCCTTGGTATTATCTTGAGTTTGATCCATAGAAATCGATTTTTTATTGGCTATATCTCTCGGAATCATGATCGAAAGTTCTGGGTTTATGCATCCTTATACAAGTCAAACTCTATGTTTTTGTGCGACGGGCCTACCTTCCAAGAGCCATAACTTCTAGAATCCTCCTCCAAATCGAGTCCCACTTGTTCCTATCTCTTGTCCTTTGTACTATCTAGAGTTTGATCCATAGAACTCGATTTATCTTGGACTATATCTCCAGGAATCGTGAGAGTAAGTTGGGACTTTTTCAGAAAACTCTATTTATACTGTCCAGTTCGCAGTGGTGACGGGGGGCTCTTCTTCAACTCGGGGCGAAGCCATGCTGCACCGCCGACTCAATCCTTTGAATCTGGCTTGAAAGGGAAATATTAGCTTTCCATTGCATCCTTTTGGGCTTAATTTCGTGGTCTATTCTTTTAGTTATTCATCCCTTAATTTCCCAAATCATCATAAAACACTATTTTCTGCTACACGTGTTTTTCTCCATTTTGCATGCACATTTCCCACAGTTGTGCTGCGTGATTTTCTCAAATCTTGGCTTCATTCTCATCACAACACACACACCTATTATTTTCACCCTTCCACAGGGGTTAAAAACCTCACCCCAGTGAGTTTGCCCTCAATTTCTAACCCTATTTTATCACTGTGGGAGTGATACTACACTTCATGATCTAATGAGTTTTTCTCTTGTGTTTTGATCTTTGTTTTACAGAGAGCATGACATGAACGTGAGGCCCTCTTCTTCTAGTCGGTTGGAGTACGAGGAGGTTTGAATCTACATCTTTCCCACACCCCGTTCCTTAAGCGCGATCAACTCTTTATGATCCAAGGTACACGGCGCCGTCCCTTCATCTCTTCATCCTTTCGGCGTTGTCGGAACCTTGGTGGCGATCACGGTATGTATTCCTCATCTATTCATTGCCCTTTGATTCACACTTTTATGCATGTTTTAGTTTAAGGGGGCGGGGTAGAACTATTAAACAATCCACATCGCAGCCTGAGTCCGGGCTTTGAGGAAGAACCAGCTAGAGGATCTAACGTTGGTCTGTGTGTGCACACGTGGTTGTGGGCGTCGGACCCGCGCTGACGGGAACGACCCCAGCTAGTCCTTGTTCTGTGTTTCTGGTTACTGTGAGGTGTCTCAGTCTTCGCCTGGGGCATCGCAGGGAGACACCTGAGGCTGCAGACTAAGTCGTCAGTGGACGTATCCGACCTTGCTTCTAGTGGGCAGTGCTCCCGTCACTTGATGTGAGTTCTTGTGACTCGAGTTTTGGTTTCCCGTCTGCGAGACGTGATTTTGCATGTAGTTTTCAGGTGGTTTTTTTACCGATGTCGAGGTCTAGGGTTCCGGTGAGTGTCATGGAGGGTTTTCCCTAGACAATGTTAGGTTCATGATTGCGAGGTCGTGACTGGTCCCGGACCGCGTGCTCTTGGGCCGGGCCTTCGTCTGTGAGACGGGCCTCTACGACAGTGGTGTCGTGATGGTTTTCCTGACAGCGTAGCCAGGGTTTTCTCGTTAGTTGGGTGGTCCCCCGACTGTGAGATCGGGGTGCGTGTTTTCCATTCTAGTAGGAGTAGCTATAGTGCCGAGGTTTTACCGGCCACCGGGTTGCTGTTCCTGCTGTAGTTGCTGCTTTTCGCTAGCGCTGTTGTTTACGGTTGGGGTTCCGCGGGACCCCTACTGAGCCAGTGATAGGAGACTCACCCCTGCTTTTTAGGTGTAGCGATTCTTCCTCGAGGTTTGAGGGTGCTGCGCGAAGGTTCTTAGTTGTCAGCTCGTCGGGCCGAGTGTTCACTCGGTGTTGGATACGCTTCTTTGCCTTAGACTGTACTTTTGTTAGACTGACTCTGTTGTTGTTAGTTTGTTTATTTTTGTTAATTATTGAATTGTCCTGATTTATTTCCTATTTCTTTGTACCTCCACACTCCTTTTTTGCCCTTCTGAGCTCTCGGGCTCGTGTGCGGCAGGGTAGGATTCGAATGGTATCGGATCATTCTTGATATCCGGATCTTGTGTCGTTACATTGGATGAGCAGAGAGATTGTGAGGTTCCTTCCTTCTCTTTCATCGGTCTACCGATGAAGAGAGCTTTATTCTTGATTGCCCTTGTAAAAAGAAACAAACACACAACACGAAAATTGGATTAGAACAATGTTGCAATGTAGTATCAATTCTTAACAATAAACATTATCAGAATATGAACCTATACACACCTTGTTGGTGTTGTGTTTAAACCCCTTATGCAACAGGGTAGGTAAAAAATATGATGATATGAAATTGGAGGTGTATCAAAGTTGAACAAGGGAGGATCTCAATGATGAGATATAAATAAAAATAATGGATATGATGATGATGCATGCACTAAGAGAATAAAAATCTAATAAAGAGAGATAGGATAAGAAAAGGCTTATTGATGATAATGGGAGGGATTCTCCATGGCTTCAAAACTCCGAGGACTCCTAGAGGGCTCCCAAAGGATGGGAAATGTTGTGCCCCTGTGATCATTTGAGTCTTCCTGTGGTTTGGGTCATTCGACATCATCTTGTGGTCATTTGAGTTATTGGATATTCTTGGTTTTGATAATAGCTAAACACTATAAGTCAATATTGTTTTAACTCTCATATGACCGACATACGTGATATTTTGTTCATGACAGATATGCCAATGAATTGCCAAGGAATGAAGTGGAGATGGCAAATGTGAAAGCTCAATGTTGCGCCCTCACACGCGGATCGACCTATAATTAACAAAATTTTGATTATAGGAGCGATATAATCAACAGAAATCTTCAAGACTGTCAAGGATGATGCCACATACATGAACGGACTGCTAAAGGAGTCAAGCGATGGAGCTAAAGCAGTTAACGGACCGACCCGGGAAAGCCCGGGGTCTGCCCAACTGGCGGTCGACCGCCAGCACAGGGGCAGTCGACCGCCCCAGCCAGCAGCTCCCAGTCTGCACGAGTTTTAGTAGCGGTCATCCGCCAGCCAGTAGCGGTCGACCGGAAATCCCAAGAACCACCCGTTTGTAGGTTTCTCAGTAGCGGTCGACCGCCAGAAGCTACAGGTCGACAGCCAGCCCCGAGCCTTCAATGTTGACTTTATTTTCCACTTCGAGAAGAGCCCCTTTTCTTGTATTTGTTTAACCCCAAAGTCACCCAATCTTCCATAGATTGTGGATCTGGTCTGGGGGATGTCCAAGGACCATTCAAAGTCTATACAACCAACACTTGAGGGGTTAGAAACCCTAATGCTTCAAGGGGATTCAAGGGAGGCTACAAGGGTGAGAGGAGTTCGAGTACTGTAGCCGTGAACAGTACTCCGGGAAGAAGTTCTTCATCAAATCCTCAAGTGATTCAAGCTACTTGAAGAGGAGATCAAGCCCAAGCCAAGAGAAGATAAAGTTGCATCCTTCATCCTCTTCATCATCTCAAGGGTGATCTAAACTGCATCCTCAAACCTCTTCATCAACTCAAGAAGATCAAAAGGAAGATCCAAGCTACATCCATAGTCTTCCTCATCAACTAGAAGAGATTCAAGGAATATCATCTCCCAAGGAAGAAGACACCATCGAAGCATCAGATTCAAGCTCCTGCAACTCAGACAAGATCTTTCTACTTTGAGCATATTCTATATCTTGTTTGAGTGATTTCATATTTATTCTCTTTTCATTTCTTTCAAACAATTGAAATTGAAGATCGTCCCTACCAGTGGTTAGTAGGAAGAGAATCGGAAGTTGTCCGATCTGCGATGTTGATGTCCCTACCTGTGGTTAGTAGGAAGGCAATCGGAGGTTTTTCTGATTTGCGATTCAGTGCGTGGCACTAGTGGAGCCTCACCGGATTTGGTGAGGGGTGGACGTAGGACTGGGGATTCAGTCCGAACCACCTTAAAATCCTTTGTGTTGTGATTTGATTTTGTGATTGATTTATTTTAGATGCATGCTTAGGTTCAATATCCATATTATGAAATCATATTTCTAAGTAAATCATTTTATACGTCGTTAAGCTAGTTGTATTCCGCTGCAATTATTTTTAACTAGCTACATAGAGGGTTGCATTGTGAAAAGAGGGGCAGATCTATTCACCCCTCCCCTCTAGATCCGCTGTCCACTACACAACAGGAAATTCATGCTCAAGGGGAGCACCACCTTCCTTCAAGGCTTTTGACTTCTTTTTGCCAACTTCTTAAGAGGTTAAGGACCCTCCAAAGCTCAAAGGGGAGGGATATTTATAGGGTAGATATTTGCATCCCAAAAATCATATAAAATGACAATTGGGATTTCAAATCAATTGTGATAGAGAAATATTTCCACAATGGACTCTTCTTGCCTTGGAAAACCATAGACCCCTTATCATTCACACATACAAACACCAAATTAAGGAAATGAAGTGATTGGGCTCGAGATTAGGCTTCTAGAAGATGGAGTTAAAATGTGCAGGCACGCATGGACGCAACATGAATCATGTCTTCCTGGTTAGACGTGATTTGAAAGAATTAATTACAAAAAAAAATCCATTAAAATATCGAAAGTTGAATAGCGTCCAAGGACATATGTGAATTCAATTGATACGCGACTTCCTTAGGGGACACGATTTGAACTGAGACACTTTTGCATCCAAGACGAAAAGTCTAAAGAAGGAAGGTAGGAAGTTGAACTGTGTTGAAGGAGGAAGGAGAGATTAGAGTTGAATTGCATCCTGGACAAGTGACACCTTTTAGGAAAATATGAAAAAATCGAGAAAAATAGGAAAAATCACTTAAATAATTCAATAACGAGATTCATTTTGAGACATTATAATGTGATATGAGATTTACTCAATATAATGTCAAAAATATCATGTCTACAGCTGTCCCACTTGGTGTTTACTTTTCAGGGGAAGGAGACGAAGTGGAGTGGACTCAGAAGTAAATGTTAAGGTGTGATAAGACATGCTTCTGTCATCACATGATTGGAATCTTTCCAAAGTTTCAATAAAGCAACTCTAAGAAGGTTTTTTGAAATAAACAATTGTTTGGATAAAAAATAAATAAGAAAAGGGATAATATGCATGAGGTGCACGAAGGAAAACCAATCAACTTTCGCGTGTGAAAGTACCCCAGGTCACAAATCTGTAGGTTTCACTATTGGAGAGTGGTTACCAACCAATATGGACGTGGTGCAGCCAAGATGGATCCAAAAGGAATAAGGATTGAATGACATGATAAAATCCAAATAAGGGTGTTTCCAAAGAAACAACTCAAAATGATAACAAGGAAAACTGAGTACTCAATTTAAAATGGAATATCTCATACCAATACAAATCAAGATCTAGTGGTTCTCAAATTTGAATTAAATGAATAATCTTCCACAGTTATATCAAAATCCTATATGAATGCATGGTAGGTTTAAATGAAAATTAAAACAAATTAAAATATAAAATAATCAAGGATAGTATTACTAAGGTATCCAAATTAAGTCAAGATACCAATCCTATGAGTTGACACTAAGTCGAAGTCCATTTATCAGCACATCAACTCACAAAACGGAACCATCATCCAAAAACTACGTACAACAACTCAACGGCCTATCTGTGTGACAAAGATTTCTCTGAAATTATCATTATTTTTGTTAAAGGGAACTCAAATTATAGATTCATCAAAATCACAAGATTCTTGATGTGATATAATAAGAATTTAACATATAGTAGGAATGCACACATGAAAGAATGATGGAACTCAATCACCGTGGGACCAAAATATGCAACCTACAAGCAATGTTCGAACAGTGGGACAAATGCAAGCCGCAAATGCAATGATAATGTGATGATGCTATGATAGGACAGGGATATCAGTGAAATTGCATGGTGGGACAAAATGTCTTCGTCCTCTGACCTGCACTCAAAAATTGTTAGCACAACAACATGAAATATAACAAACAATGATTAGTCAAGAAAACATTCAAATGGCGTCATTAGAGAGTGACGTGAATTAAAACATTCCGTCATTCAAGTTCAAGCACACATAAAGTATCATTGTTCACTATTCAAATTATGAGGATTGCAAATTTGGTAGGTGACGGGGATCCAAAAAGTAGAGAGTGATGAGAGTAGTAGTGCTGAGAGTCAGAAAGATTTGATGTGAATGATAACTTTAGAATTTTTTTCCTGTTTGATGCTTTGCCCTATCTTGCAGTACGTATCCCTGTATGACAACACTTGAACAAACAAATTAGTTTGGAAACTATGATATGTCATATGCATACCCTTTTTTTTCTCTTCTGGATTTTTGTGGATATTCAAATTTGTATGTGGTTTTAGAAAATATTGAAATTTTATGGTTTTTTTTGAAATATTCTAAATATTCAAATTTTTATAGGTTTTGAGCTATGCATTTTTCTTTTTTGAAATTGATTGGACTGTGCTAACTACAGCACTAAAGCTAGTTCAAACCACTGGCTAGGGGTCCTTGTTTCTTCCCCTTTCACTAAAGATTGCCCGAGCACGGTGTGCATTAAGCGTGGCGCCTTTTAACCTGTTGTCCTTGGTTAACGGTGCCCCTATTAAGGCCATACCTGAGAAGCAACTCGATCTTAGAGGGAGAAATGGAAGAAAGTTTGGAGAAAAGCCTTAGTACAGGTTTAAAGGGGTTAGATTCATCTTCCTTCCAAAGTACAACCCCTTGAAGATTCGGTCTGTTACGTTATGACCTTTTGTCTTTCTTTATTGGATCTACTTTTATTCAGGAATGCATACGACTGGACTCATAACCTCCCGCAAAGAACTGTATTGCCACTCTTGCTATACCTTTCCTTTTCTTTTTTGCATTTCATTGCCTTTTGACTACTTTTGACTGATATTTTCAAGGTCTTAATTGATTGGCTCTATTTGAGACTTCCTCTTGTCAGGGAGTGCTTAGGTTGATTGTCTTGCCCAGATTACTTTTCCCTCCATATTTTAGCCGAGTTAAGAAGAGAAAAGACCTTCATGCCCCCTTGGGTATGGCCTAAGCAGTAATTGTGTCCTCCAAGGTAGATAGCTAAGGTTGTTGTAAAGTGTGCGTAGTCCGTGCATGGGGTTGTCTTTAATGACTGGGGAGGCAACTTTGGACTTCCAGCACGGAGTTATCATAGTCTGAGTGTTGCAAAAGTAAATCTAACCTAAGATTGACGAGACTCCTAGACTACCACTCAATCATATTTGAGACACCTCCATTGCAATTATGTGTAGAGATAAATGAAGCAGAGAAAATGAAAGCACATTATTACGGAAATAAAGTATCTTGCAACCCTTTGTCGAATAATTAGCTGCCTGAAGCAAGAAATGATAAGAGATAGATTATAATGAAATGAAAGTAAACACTTACGTGAATGAAGCACTTCGCAATCGATTTTTGACAGCATCGACCTGAAGCAACTTTGATCATTATGAGGATTGTACTGCTCACTTGACGGGACAAGATAGATAAGAAATGGGTGGCAAAAATTTGAGGTGGCTTAACATGATGGAGTGGTGGACATGACTAGACTTGGAGGAAAAGCTAGGATTCCAAAAATAGTTAAAGGGCAGGGTGTATGACCCTGAGTATAACAAAAGGTTTACATAAGAAGAAGGAAATCAAGGGGAAGAGTGAGGGCTATAGCTTCAGAAATAGTAAGAGAATGGACAGATGCCCTAATCGGCCGACTAAGGAGGAATCGAGTCTAGCCCAAGGTCAGATGGTGTCAGAGAGATGAATTGATAGAGGGAGAATGTTGGATCCAAAGGTTTTGGAAGAAAATGAGGGTCTAGAGGCTCTAGGGGAAAAGGATTGAATGATGATTTAGATTTAGAGGGACCTAGAGGAAAAGAATAATTGGATGATGAATTATATTTGGAAGGATCCAGGGGTTCTGGAGGTGTAAAAGGGTGAGATGATAATTTAGATTGAAAAAGATCCAAAGGCTCTAGACGAATGAAAATACTGGATGAAGATCAAGAATCAAAATGATCCGAAGGTTTTGGATAAAGAAGGAGATGAGGGTCTAGAGACCCCATAGAAGAGGATGAACTTGGCTGCCCATAATCAAGAGATGAAAGTTTCCTTCTCAAACGATGGATTGCCCATAGGAAGAAATTGATTATCAATAAAAGTGACGATAAAATGGAATTATAAGAAGATAAACTGATGAATGACCCCTCAACACAAGACTATTTGCCCATTAGTCTTAATTTATGTCTTTTTCTTTTTTTAGCAGACATCCTCTTATGGCACGACTGCTTATCCTCTACCCTGGCATCTTGACTCTACCCTCTTAAATAGTAGTCCCAAGCAATAGATAGCTTAGCCAGTGCAACTACTACCCCCAGGCTCTCTTTTGATAACTTTTTAGTGCCAATAGCATCCCTTAGACATTCAGAAATAATTAACAACTCCCTTGGCAAATAGGCAGGGCAAATACTTAGGAGTTCCACATGCGGTGTGGGAAACTTGACACGGAACGACTTCTTCATACAAAATAACTCTCTCGATGTACAAGCAATATTAGTCTACAAGAGTTTAACTTTTGGTATGATAACCTTAAGTTTGGGTGCAATTTCACCTGGCAATCAGGCATGAAGACCAGCTCCCTTGATAGATGACATGGGCAAATTCTTGGGAAATTAAGATGCGGTGCTAAGATGGCCAGTTGACCAACAAGTTGAGGCAAATTGCATAAAACACTTAGAATAACCTTGAGTGATCTTGATGGCACAACAACCTACCCCTGGTCGTGCCGAGGTAAGATGCCATAGGCCTTGAATATACTTGGTATCATGACCACCTACCCTTTGAGTGGAAGTTGAGAAGATGTAGTCATGATATTGAGAGCTTCCATCAAGAGTTGCCATGACTTTCCTTGAGCATGGATTTCATTATAGTCTTGGCAGCAATATGTGTCAGCACTATATCTATTGAGAACCTCTTTTCTTGTCCAGCCATCTAGAGTACAACCGAGTGAGGACTGATGAGAGCATTGACGGTAGCTTTTCCGATAAGTAATGTGACTACTATTGACTTTGCTTTTGATCAGACTAGCACCAAATCTTGGTAACTCTACTTGATAGCCATTTTTGGAGGTGGAGGCACGGTCTTCCAAACAACCCTGAGACAAGAACGCAGATCGACATGCAGCTGATATAGCCATGAGGATCGAAACACATGACCGGCACTAGGTTTTTCTTGGTTCATTTTGCTCTAGGGAAACCAATTTGGGGTGCATCTTTAGAGGCGCGCACCTGCTCCGTTGGGTGGTAATGGATTGTGAGGTGGTGGTAGTGGATGTGGAAGGCTCAGTGGATGTGGCAGACATTGGTGAACGAATGATGACATGCTCGAGCATGGTGCGCTCCTCCTCCAACTCGAGAGTGAACGAAGTTTGTTCATGTGTGGATGCGGACGGAACTTGCTCAGGAATAGGCACAAGTGGAGGTAAAGGTAATGAATTAGATGGTTTAGCCAGTGGTTAACTAGGTATGGTTGGCGTCGGGATAGTAGAGGTAGTGGTTGGCTTAGTAGCAGAAGGCTTAGGTGATGATGGTGATGTAACAATTGGTGGTTTGGTGGTGTGAATGTTAGTGAGCGGAGGTGAGGGTCATAGCGTTGGTGTTTGAGGGAAAATAGGGGTAGTAGGTGGGGTGTTGGATGGTGGCAATGGGTTAAGAAGTGGTGACGACCAGTGGTGCGCCGACATAAAACGTCGAGTTAACAGCTCATTATCATAACACCAGGTGGTTTTAGGAATTGGAGTGATAGTGATGGCATTGGCCTGAGTAAGGACTTGGGGTTGTGATAGTTGAGGTCATGGAGGTGATGGTTGGGTAGGTCTTGGAGCAGGTGCAACGCTTGACTTGGAAGTATGGGGGTGCCCAATTGGATGATAATGAGTCCGATGCGGGCCAAGTGGATGCCAAGGTGGGTAAGCATTGAATGATGGAGTTTGGTGATATGGGCGAGGGGGTTGGTTTTGACTTTACAAATATGTAAGGAACGTGCCATGGTTAGTGGGATGACAAGATGGGTTA
This sequence comes from Amorphophallus konjac, assembly GCA_022559845.1. Taxonomy (NCBI): domain Eukaryota; kingdom Viridiplantae; phylum Streptophyta; class Magnoliopsida; order Alismatales; family Araceae; genus Amorphophallus; species Amorphophallus konjac. The sequence goes on from CM040122.1 coordinate 26,189,315, forward strand.
TGGACGGCATCCACTTACTCATTTGTTGCAAATATCCTTGGGCTGCCTTGCTTAAACATATCCATAATTGGAGAGTCCATTAATTGTGTTTGAATATACCAAACTCTCTCATATAGTTCCTTTATGATGTCGAGTTTTTTCATGACCAAAATATGTATGAACTGAGGAGTTACATTAGAAATTATTATTTTTACTTGTTCAAACTCCGAGAGAGTGTCTTTTATTCTCTCGACCATAGACCTCCACCTATCGATGAACCGAATGAATTCCTCTTTGGATTTCATCTTTTCTACTACGAAGTCTATTGTGGAGAGAGAAGGGCCAACCTGATCACTATACTTTTGGAGGAATTTTTTTTTTGCACAATATCAAAATCACCAATCTCGATTGGCTCTAGGGAATGGACCACTTCAAGGTAGGGCCATCCAAAAATCTTCTAAACAAGTATGCCAGACCTCCTATCATTTTGCCAAAAAGAGGATTTATACATAAAGTCCTCGAGGCAAATGAATGGGTTGTCCGTGTCATACTGTACATGCGGTACTTGGGCATCTCTGAGGGAAGTAAGTGAAATACTGGGAGAATTGGCATAGAGATTTCCGGGGTGCCCTATGCATCTGCTACCTTCTTCAATTGTTTTGCCATCTTATTCAATTTATTAAGGAGGATTTGAGTGAGGGTTAACTTGAGATGTAGAAGATTGCCCTTGAGTGGGAAAGGACCTTCGAAAGGCTTGAGAATGAGACATAGAATGAGAAGGGTAATGTGGCTTGCCAATAGAGTGACCCGATTGGACTGGGGTATGAGGAGTAACCGGGCTTAGGGGCCGTGAAGGATAATGGAATGAGGATGGTGGCTGGCCCGCTTGATTCTTGGAAAGAGAAATATGAAGGCCACCTATGGCCTGAGATGGATCTTGAGAAGGGAGAGAAGTAGATTTTCCTTTAATCATGGTTTTGACAGCCTAAAGCTCTTGAGGGCTAAGGTGGGTAGCTAGGGCACCCAAGATAGAGGAGAGATCAGTGAAAGGGGATACTCCCCGGGTAGTGGCTTGCAGTTTATGTGAGGGATCATGGATTTGATTGGTGCCTATGACGTGGATATGAGAATTACCATGAAAGATGGGAGTAGAATGGTATCCCTCATGGGTATTGTGATGAGAGTCATGAATGTGAGGGTTATATGATGAATCAAATTGACTATCCTCATAGTCATCATAAGTGTAATTTGACATATTAAGCTCTTTACCAGAACGTAACATCATAGTAAAATCAAACAATGTACTTTTCAAATAATTTTGCAAGAATTAACAAACAAGTGGATGTTTATGTTTGGCTTAGAGTTTCCTTGTATGAGTTAAATAATTTTAGCAAATTTTCAAGTTCACTTAACAAGGGTAGGATCCTAGTTCTAGTTTTTTTTGGACTCCAGTGCCAACTAGGATTTCACAATCTCACCACATTTAGGCCAACTAACTCTAGGGAACTTCAATGGTACAAGTAGCCCAGTTATCGAAGAGGAAATCCTTTGATGTTAGGAACTTACGAATGTCTTAGTGGAGAAAATTTCGGTCCAATGAGAGGAGTTTTGAATCGGAAGACCCTTCCTTCACTAAGAGGGGGTAATCTCTCTTAAAAGGTGTAGGGAGAGGAGAGGTCTCCTAGCCTGGGATGTCCTAAAGCCCGAACAATGTCCAAGGTGATGCAAGACTAATGCAAAAGGAAAGAAAAAATAGCAATATGAACAGTACTTTAATGTAGATGCAAATCGCATCTAAGAAGGGAGACACTAATCAAAATCATGTCGTCTGTGAGAGACATGTTTAACAACAGTAAATAGAAAAGAAAACGCTCGGGCAAGAAACAAAGATAAATCACATCTCTTCAGGGGGATGCGATTCTGAAAACGTGTCAGACTGAGAAGATGCTTTAGAGCCTGAACCCTAGCAAACAGTAGCTCTCATAGAAATAGCAATGGAAAGAAAGACTAAAAGCTCACAATTCCATAAAATCTGGGTAGAGGTAATTGACTATACATGAAAGCACATCTTTGAAAACCCAATTTTAAAACCAACATCAATTTTGACAAATCACGAGAGATTAAGGGGGATGTGCATGTAGTGGACGAGGGATAAAAATTAAAAATAATAAAAGGTGCTACTTGGAGCACGATGGAGGGCAAGCGACACGCGGGTGCCAAAGGGAGGAGGTAATCAAAATAAAATAAGAGGTAGCCCTATCGTGATCGCTAATATGTAGATGTGGGTTTAAAAATAAGGTTAAATGAAGGGGATAAAAATATATATTGCAGTGAAAACACTAAGAAAAGGATCGTGATCACTAGAGATTGAGGACCTCGAAGAATAAAATAAAATATGGTCACAAAAAATACCTTGGGTGAATAGGGAGATTGTGATGCGAGACGGACACGGGGACCGACTCTAAGTGATATGGACCTCGAACTCTAGATGCATACACGACCAGCAACATACGAGCATGAGAGACACTAGGCCCGACACTAAGAGCTCCTATGGGCTATACGTCGCTAACAGAAACGCAAGCTCACTCGTCGTCCCACGCGAGGGAAACGCGGATCGTGCGCGGTTGAAGAACCGACAGAGTTAAGGGTAGTCCGACTCAACTTCCGTGCTCGGATCGAGCCACGGGACGGGTCACTCTCACACTCACAGCGGTGACATGGACTCACGGGCTAGTTCCTATCGCACTCGGCAGCGGCCTAAGATCATATACTAAACTAGCAAATGAATGCCAAGAAGTTACGATCGTTACCTCCACGCTCCCGGCGTGGGGAAGACAACCCCGGCCAATCTCGTACTCCCGGTTAACAATTTTTACTGTGGTACATAAAATTTGACCCACTCCACGCAGGAAGGTAAAAGGTCACATGTGGGGCCCGGGACTCACGTGAATTGGGTTGACGGGCAGCATCTTGATGTCGCTCCGTCGGTGTCGAATCCGCGTTTTCGTGCTGTCCGGACGGCGTGATCTACGGGTCCGTGGGACCCACGGACGGCGCTGTCCTCCGAGTCTGCTGGGGTGGGTCCCGCTATGATGGAGACCCCTGGTGGCGCGCCTCCCTGGATGGCGGTCGGGCGAAAATGCCGGTCGGAGGCCGATCGGCTCCGATCTCAAGCTTTGGAGTTGCTGCCCACGAACTGGTTGCTTCTGTTTTCAGGTGCGTGATCCGGCGAGATCGGCTGCTGCGATCACTCCTGACGTCGGATTGACACACAAGAGGTATCGTTGGAAAGCTCTCTTGAAGTCCTTCGACCCTGTGAGACTCAGAAAAATTCACCATATCTTTACTTCTGATGGGTGATTTTAGAACCGATATGTTCTCAGTTTCAGATCTGCCTAGGCAGAAACTGATTTTCTTGAGAGTTGGCTTTGACCGTAAGGCAAACCTCCGAATCAGACCTCGAGCTCTTCATAAAGATTGTAGAGGGGGGAGAGAGGAAAACGGAAATAATTTTTATCAAAGGTTTTGTTGAGATTTGGGTGGGGAAAAGTATTTTAGACTGGCGGGTGGTCGGATCTGGACTGGGGCAGACAGGATTGAATGGGATCTGAAAAGGATTTTTAGAAAATATGAGATGGCCTTTAGAAATTCCACTAAAATTCATGGATGGAGGGGTTCGTGGACAAAACTTCCAGTAAATTTGGGAGCTCCAGGAAAAATCAAAGAAAGGTCCGAAGATGGGAAACTCAGGCTTGCTGTCACAGTGAACTGAAAGCTGACAGATCTGGAAGAAGATGAAGAACGAAAATGAAAAAATATCAAACGAGCTCTAGAGGCCAAACCTATTTTTATGAGAGATGGAGGGAACCTCTGGAACACACCTTGAAAACCTGAGCTCAAGAAGATCTCGGAGCTGAGAGTTAAAATTCGTGGAAGGGCCTGCTGTCATGAGTGGACAGAACTCTGACGACAACAGTGGTGGTGCGATGGCGGCACGATGGCGGCGGCGGCGATCACCAGAACTGATATGTGAGGCTTCCCACCTCAGAAGATAGCCTTCCTAGCTGCAAGAAGAAGAGAGGGGAGAGGGAGAAGGGGGCGGCCCTTGCTGCTCCAAGGAAATTCTTCAAATTTGTGTGCATTAATTCCACTCAAAATGAAAATACAAGTCTCTTATAGAAAATACAAAAAGACTAGTTCTATCCCTAGATCTAGGATTGTGGGGGGTAAAAGAGGGAGTTTACAATTTATTTCTCCCATGTTGTTTGGAACAAATAAAATAAGATTTCAATCCTAATAAACTATATTATACATGGGGCACCCCCTTGACTTATGTGTTCCAAATTTTGAATTTTGTTACCCTTTGTCTCCCCTTGGTCCAACCCTTCTAGAAGCCCACCTTGGAGGGTTGACTGACCCCACATGGGTCCAAGAGATGAGGTGGATCAATGGGAGAAGGCATGGGGGGCCAGCGGGACCCAGGTGGTCCCAAATTATAAATAAACCCCTATTACAATCCGAATTACATCTGAATAAAACCAAATAAACACACATTACACACAAATAAAATCCACATAAATACTATAAATATGAGGACTCAGAGCGGAGACTCCAGACTGTCTCCGAACCAGATAGAAGCCGATGTAGCTTGAGTGGTGCTCCGCATACGGTACCGATGGCCCGCCGGTTCATGCCTCTCGATCGCTCTGGTGTCCGCACCAGATTGCAAGGTTCCTTCCTCTTCCCTCGGTTGGCCAATGACGAGAGTTTTATTCTTGATTAACCCCGTAAAAAGAAACAAACACACAACAAAAAAATTGGATTGAAATAATATTGTAGAGTAGTATCAATTTTTAAGAATAAACATGATGAGAGTATGAGCCAATGCACACCTTCTTGGTGTTGTGTTTAAACCCCTTATGCAAAAGAGTAGGTAAAAATATGATGATATGAAAATGGAGGTGTGCCAGGGTTGCACAAAGGAGATCTCAATGATGAGATATAAATAAAAATAAGAGATATGATGATGATGCATGCACTAAGGGAATAAAAATCTAATAAAGAGAGATAGGATAAGAAAAAGCTTATTGATGATGATGGGAGGGATTCTCTATGGATACAAGACTCCAAGGACTCTTAGAGGGCTCCCAAAGGATGGGAAATTTGTGCTCAAGGGGAGCGTCTCCTTCCTTCAAGGCTTTCAACTTATTTTTTCCAACTTCTTAAGTGATTAAGGACCCTCCAAAGCTCAAAGGGGAGGGGTATTTATAGGGGAGAGCTTCACATCCCAAAAATTATGTAAAATGACAATTTGAATTTCAAATCAATTGTGATGGGGAAATACTTCCACAATGAACTTTTCTTGTCTTAGAAAACCAAAGTCCTTATTATTCACACATATAAACACCAAATTAAGGAAATGAAGTGATTAAGCTTGGGATTGGGCTTCTGGAAGATAGAGCTAAAAGGTAGCTACGCGTATAGACACCACATGAATCGCATCTTCCCAATTAGATGTGAATTGAAAGAATTAATTGCAAAAGGAAAATACGTTGAAATATGGAAAGCTGAATAGCATGCAAGGATACAGACACAAATTCAACTGATACGCGACTTCCTAAAGGGACGCGATTTGAAGTGAGACAATTTTGTATCCAAGACATAAGGTCTAAAGATAGAAGATAGGAAGCTGAACCACTTCGAAGGAGGGAGGCACAATTTGGAGTTGAATAGCGTCTTGGAGAAGTGGCACCTTTTAGGAAAATGCAAGAAAATCGAGAAAAATGAAGAAAATTACTCAAATACTTCAATAATGAGAGTCACTTTAGGACATTATAATGTGATATAAGATTTACTCAATATGATATCAAAAATAGCGTATTTACACTAGGATGATGGTGAACACATGGCCGTCCACCACCTACATGAGTGTCTGACACTCTGACAGTGTTCCCAAGGGCCACTCCTCTTTCCCTTTCTCAGGCTCTGTGCATGAGCCTCTCCCCCCTTTCTCAGGCTCTGTAAGCCCAGCCCGTCTGATCACTTTTTTGTATTTTTACTCCTCCTTTGGAATGAAAGGCAAAAAGTCATCCCTAATTGCCCAGCTTCCTATCTCCGTCCCTCACCACAAGTCACCCTCCTCTAAGACAAGATCTTCACTGTTCCCTACGATAAGATCCCCGACCATCCAATGACTTTGGAAGCTTGCGAGTTTTACACCGCTACACAGGTATAAATATTTGAATATTGACAGATTTTGTCAGGAAGTGAGGTGCAAATGGAAAGCTCAGGCAACATGATTAATTATTGTGACAACTCTTGTAGTATAATTTGTTCCGATTTGTATTCACTCCCCATCTACAAAGAGGTATATCGCATGCAAATCATATCCTTCTCCATGTGTTTCTTATCATCTACACATGGATAATTAAGAAAAGTTAATGACTAGCTGATTCGATCTTCAATCTAGCATTTAAATCACTAGTCTTCTCGGTAAGGCAAATTACATATCATAACTAGTTGCCTAGTGTATTCGCTTCGCCACCCTCTCCTATTTAAGAGAGATCCCGAGTTTGAACCTAGTAATCCCCTCTCCATTTATAAAAAAAAGTACCTATCAAAAAAAGATGATATACATATGTTGGCACTCAAAATATGATCGTTGGTGACCAAGCTGCAAAGACGAATGATACGGCCCGCTGAAGCACAAAAGCTGATAAAAATCAACTTACTAAAGACCTCTCAAGCTGCCAGAGCCCCAAATCACCTGGAATGAACTCCGGGGACTTCGCCTCAGGGAAGTCGAGATGAATCCCCAACCAACCGGTAGTGCGACCAAGCCAGCCTAATGATCCGGTATCGACTCAGTCGTGCCGCTGCCCAACACCCGTCGCCGACCAAGGACGACGGTCTACCTAGTGGCTCGCCATCTGAATGAAGACTCTCCTGAGGAGGAAGAACGCCATCGGCCCTTCATAACAGGGAACCGAAGACTCTGTCAGTAGAGAGTCCCGATCACCCAACACGGGTTCGGCTTCTCGTTATTTTGGGTCCGTTAGCGGCCGAATGATCGCCGGTCAAGGCGGAATTGTCTCGGATGTCATATCATCCCACAAGGAAGCTCCAGACATGAATTAAGCTAGGCCTGAAGCACAAATCATAGTGCCGAAGGCCATGTCAGTGGGAAACCCGCGTACTCGAGCCGAACACGCACGAAGTTCTGATGAAGGTCATTCATCGTGCCAAGAACTTCGTCAATGCCCCGCCAAGGTTTTCCAAGGACCGTGGCGAGAGGAAGAGTCGACGGGAGATTCCGGAATCATCCCCGGACCTTTCGGCTAGCCCGCGTCGAGCGAACAAGTTAAAACGGCGCGCAAGGGGTCACCAGCGCCCTGTAACCTGACGCCATCTAATCCGGCGCGCCAAAATCACTTCGGGCACACTTGTCCAGGCGCCATTAAATCCGGCGCACCCTCCACGGCACCGGATCAACCTGGTGTTATAAAACACCGCTTCTTCAATAGAAGAAAAAAGAAGGGAGAGGGGAAATCAAAAAAATCAGAATCAGAGAGAGATCGAGAAAAAGGGCGCCACCAATCAGAGTGAAGTAGAAAAGGGTTTCTTGGGGAGAAAGCTCTCCTTATGAGAGTCTCATGCCGCCGCCGCTCTGCTCGCCAGAAGCTCCTATCGCCGGAGAAGAGGAGCCTCTGCTCTCTGTCTGCTTAGGTGGGTCGCCGTGGTGTTCCTCGCCAATCCCCCTTTCATCTATTTTCTTTCTCTCTGCTGTAATGTAAGTGAGAAGGGGAGGAGGGGCGATGATATGAGCCTTTCTTCCTCCCCCTTTCTCGCCATCTTTCTTTGATCTCCCTTCCTCTCTACAACCACCCCTGTGGGGGTGATGTAAGCGATGCCCGAGCGACAACGCCGGCATCGAATGCTACGGTTTGTTAAGGGTTCTTCATGAATGAAAAATATGTGTGCTTATGCTGATGGTGTATGATCGATGTCATTTATCCTCTGTTCCCTTTACGCCACCTCTTCTACTTCTCTTTGCGTTTTCCCTTTTCTTGGCCATGGAACCGGCGTCGCGCCTCGGTGCCGGCGCCGGAATGAGCAGTATGCTATCTCCTTCCTATCCGTGCATCTAACAGTTTGGTTGAGCGAAAGGCCCCTCGGATTCATTTCCTCAGCGCTGTATATGCCCTCGTGATACATGGGCTACAGCAATCACTTTCCCCTCCCCGAAGGTTTCTCTTCCGATCGAATGTTAAAATTTTTCATCATCGGAGGTGCATCCATATGTATGTCCCTTCATCCTGTTTTGGGCCGCCTTCTTCATCTCCCCCTCTGTTCTCGACTATGAACAGAGAGGGATGAGGCCGTACCCACACCTCTCGTCACTATTTTTCCAACCGTCACCTGATGAGTGTGTAACTAACCTATTAACACTCACCTGCATGCATACCTGTACACCCACGAGCATTGATATTAATCTACTCATTGTGCAAGGTTTCCCCATCGTGCCGCTTTGCCGTTTTACCAGTAAGATTCGGTGACCCGGGGAGGGGGAACATTCTCCTGTTTTCTCATCTTAATTGCTCGCTCTGCAAGAGCCCATTCGTCGATAATGGGTCTCTCAAGTCCAACGAGTGCATAGAAATTGGGTTAATCCCAACATTTCAAATCCACGGTCCTTGATGGGCCTTGTGGTGGCCGTGGGTTGTGTGCCCCTCGTAGGCTAGCCCTCGGGGTTTCCCTCCCATATCCGTCATCCCGACTTGGACATGGTATCGACTCGGGTCGCATGCCCCTCGTAGGCTAGCCCTCGGGGTCTCCGCTCCCACTGTGAGTCGCGCCATCTGTCTACTCTCTACCCACGGACTCGGTGCCCCTAGTAGGCTAGCCCTCGGGGTTCTCCTATCCGTTTGGGTTTACCGGCCACCGTTGTGCCACCCGGCTTTTAGGGGTTGCTCCGCTACGTGAGTATTCCCCACTTCTCCTCGACAATCCTTCGGGATGGGGAGATGCTGCCGAAATTTTGGCTCGAATGAGTTTGACTCGGAACAATCGCCGCGCTCGAGTATGAACCTTGCGCGAGCCTGTGACTCGGCTTTCGGATGGCCCAGGGCCGATCCTTTGAATAACTGACTCAATAAACTTTCAAAATCTCCCAAAAATGTTTTAATAAACTCAAAAATAACCAATAAAACCTCAGTTTCTGCAAAACAGGGCTAAATCGGCGTCGTCGATACTCGGCGCGCCTTATCCCGGCGCGCCAGGAAGAGGGGCGCGCCGTCATTAGGTCGACCCTACAGCTACGCTAGGTGACGTCGTTTCAAGCCTTTACCTACGCTTCTCACGTCGTTTTAAACTCTATACCAATGCGCATCCGCCAGTTTCGTTCGAATCGCATCGTCATGCCGCTTCAATCTTTTTCTCACCTTCGGGGTGATTTTCAATGCTAATAACAGAATTAAATAAACCCTGTATTCAATAAATTGAATAAATTAGTTTGTCTAACCTGGATTAGCTAGTTTTATAGTTTCATCATCATGTTCTAGTCTAAGCATTCATGCCGCATCAAGGTATGCCTGAGTGCATGGACCCTCGGTATATCAAATGACATTAGAAGAAAGCCGGGTTACACTCGACGAAAAGCTTTTGCCACGCGTGATGGTGGTCTTCGGGCCTAGGTCCTCTGCCAAGTACTGAGGGTCCGCCCTAAGAAACTGTGCATGGTAGATCATAACATCTTGCATGATCATTCGCATCCTCTGCATCCTTTACTTCGGCCTTGTTGACACCTTGAAAATGAGCAAGGGCAGAAACAGAATTGAAAGGAAGATCAGACCAACAGTGAAAGATTAATGACGAAGTTCGTCAACCGTCCACCCGGCTGAAGTCCTTTCCGGGCCAAGCTGATGTCCGATGCTATTGTCAGTCAGACGACGGCACTGATGAAATAGCAGTCACCTGGCTGAAGTCTTTCCAGGCTAAAGCTGATGTCCGGTCTTGTCACCATTCCGGTGACGATGCCAATAAAATGATGTCCGATTTTGTCATCATTTAGACGGCAACGCCGATGAAACCCCGGTCTACCGACTGATGAAAAACCTATGAATGATCTCAATAGAAACTATGTGACCAATGGAGGGCCCTTTTGGGTGTTGATGCACTTGAAGGACCAACAAGATGCCTAGTCTAAAAGGCCTAAATGGGCCTATAAAGTGGCGCCGGGACCCTCTTGTCGAAGCCCAAAAGCTGCGCCGAGAAGCGGAAGTCCTGCGCGCCGGGAAGCCCCTCATTGAGGCGCGCCGTGACAGGCCTGCCGAGAAGACACAAGATACAGTTATAAAACCCCCTTCCCCTCGAGCAAGAAAGAGGGGGACAAAAAAAGAAGAAGCTCAGAAAATCCTCACCATCACCACCGCCAGAAGAGAGAAGAGAGAGCCTCCTCCACTGAAAGAAGGAGAGAAGAGACTAATCTCGAGAGAAGAAGAAGAAGAAGAAGCTCCAGGTGGGCATCTGGGGAGGGAGAGGAGTCAATGCTCCGCCCTCCCCCATGTTTTCTTTTATTCTTCCTGTAAACTTATGAGTCTTCTCTCGATTCATCGTATGTAGCCGGGATATCCCGGCCTCTGTTTCATCTCCCTTTCCCCATTCTCCCCTCGTGATCGGTGTGAGTCTTGGAATGATTTGATGAAATGAAATGCTACCATGGCTCGTTTGGGTGCTGGGTAATCGAGATATCGGTCGTCTATCTTTCCATCTGCTGCTATGTCTTTCCCTCATGCGTTTTCTTTCTTAGCTTAATTGAAGCGCACCTGATTCTCCGACGGGTCTTCGGGCTCAGTTGTCGTCAATGGAATAAGTGTGGCTCTAGATATACCGATGTCCCTCGCCATTCGTCGTTGTCTGCATAAAGCCTCCCAGGCTTGCCCCAGGGCCAGAGACAGACCATCTCTTAGCTTCTGGGGCAGTCTGCTACTGATATTGGCCATAACCCTAACGGCCTGCTCGAGATCCCCTTCCCACAGGAATAAGTAAGATACTTCGATGGATTGATACCGAAGGTTTCCAATCTGAATCCAGTATAAACAGTTCCATCAGGGTCGTCCCTGGGGCCAGAGATGGCCATCTCTTGGCTCTCTGGGCGACCAAAGATGCCAGCAAATGAGCTCCTAAGGGTCAATAACATATGACGACTCAAAACCCCCCCAGTAATTGGCTTCTCCGATTCCCGTTGAGCCCAGCCTATCTTTGGCAAATTAAACCCATGCCCAAGTAACCCAACCGGAATCCCAGCCTAAAAACCCCAAAATTCCCTCTAATCAGGACTGAAATCCAAGAGAACCTCAGAACAGAGTATCGTCGAACCCCCTCAAACCTTGCCGGCGCCATAGCTCCCGGCGCGGCCCGCGCCGGGAACCTCACGCCGAGAGCCCCTCCTCCTTCCTTAAAATCGCGCCGAGAAGCCCCTCGCGTCGGGAACCCCCTTTGCCTCCCAACTACGCCGATAACCAAGTTTCTACCCTTTGTTTTCCCCTTCATCACTTCGTTCACGTACCCCGAGACATTCTTGAGTCGTTATATACACCCTCGGAGATAAATTAACAGGGGATTGACCTCCCCTACATTCCTATGTCCTGAATTGGATTCGCATGTAACCCCGTGGGTCCGATCGACCTTGTCTTTACAAGGGTTTCGTCGGTCTCTGAGAAGGGGAATAGTGACCGATGCTAGAGACATGTACAGTCTCCTTGAGCCTTAGTGCTCCCTCACTTTCCGGCTTTCATCCCGGCACTCCGTGGATGTCAGCCTATACCACTCCCTGGCAAATGCTCGGTCAGGGGGAGGTGCTGCCAACATTCTCCCGGGAGCTGGCTATAAAAGACGCATGACTCATGAAACCTAGTGCACATTTGGTGCACTGATGCATTCATATACCCCGTGCATATTTTATGCATTGACATTTCCATGAGTCCCGTGCCTATTTCCTGCGTTGATGCTTCCGCATCCATACACATCTTTGCCTCTACGTGATCCACCAGTGCATATTTTTCTCACATATAGACGTGTTTCATACGTGATTATTCTTGCATTCACATATACCATGCATACAGAATGAAATGAAAAGAATAATAAAACATAATAAAACACAATAAGCCACGCACCTGGGGGAGTTCACGGACTTCCCATCTCTCTCGTACCCTGCGAAGGGGATATATTTATTAAGTCCCTGTAGCTGTGTCTGGATTCCAGGGGATCATCCCTATCATGGCCATGGCTCAGTTTACCTGTGACCAATAAATTTTTCCTTCCCCCTTAAGCCCGGTCTGTGAACCGCTGACCTAACGATATCGTCTGTTTCGATAGTTAGTGTTACTATCTTGCCCATCTTCCTGGCTCTGGTATGAAATTCAAACTGCGGACATGAGTATCTGTTTGCCTCTTGTGGCCTCCTATTTCGGCGTTTAATCAAGGGTTGTCCTTCTTAGGAAGGGCGTAATTAACGTCATAGCCTTTATGGTATGACGGACTTTTGGTCCCGACTCGAACTTCACAATCGACTGACCAAGTCAAGTCGAGCGCACAATGAGATCGTCACACATGTGACTGGCACGCCAATTAACTAAACCAATAAATCAATAAAACAAATAATAAATAAAATCAAACCAGATTTAAAAAAGAGAGAGAAAAAAATCCCGCATCCACAAGTCTGGCACGCCCGGTGGGACCAAGTCTCCCTTCATCTCTACGCCAAAATAGGAGGCCCAATGGGCCCCCCCTCAAATTTCTGATTTTGTGTGCTTTCTCGATTTTCAGGAAGCTACAATGACGGCTGGAATCATCTCTGTACACTTTGATCAACAAGTGGTCGATGTACATGTTCGAGAGGGCTACCTGGCGGTACCTCTTGCGTTTGGATCGATGCCGCCTGCTGTCGGGATGCCCAACTGCTTGGGCCTCATCTTCACTGACTTGCTCGAGATCGACAACCAGGAACAAAAGACTGTTGTCGAGACATTGCCACAAGCTACCATCCCCAAAATGACCCGGGGGATGCAGGATACTCCTGAGGTCGTGGCCTGCTTCGTCCATCACGAGGCGAAAAGGGGCGCACCCTCTGCTGCTGGAAGAAGAAGGAGATCCGACAGGAGAGCCCGATCCACTGTTGCGGGACGCCGGATATCCAACTCAGGAAAGACAATGCTGATCGGAGGAATCCGGACGAACCTCAACGGCCGCCCGAGGGAGGTCAACCCAGATGTGGTCGTCCCGAGAGTACCCACCACCAACAGATTCCAAACTCTGGCTACTAGGAGGGCCGACGTCGAGAAAGAGCACCGAAGGCCGTTGGCACCAAAGCCGCCCAAGTTCAGGCAGATCTGGCGACAGAAGAAGACCCAGAGCTGGGCCCCAGCTCAAGATGAAGAAAATATTGCTGACACTACTGTTGCTCGCTTCAGGGCAGGAATCAGAAGAGGAAAAGGAAGAGACATGAGAAATGCTGCTGCTGTTCACCCCAGGGCTCGGGGTAGGAGAGATGAGGAAGAGAATGAAGGAAGAAATCTGACTACTATTCGCCCCAGGATAAGGGGCAGAAGATATGAGCAGAAGGAAGACCTAACGGTCACCCACCCCATGGCTGGGGGCAAAAGATGGGAAAGAAAGAATTATGCTGCTGCTGCCAACTGCTGCCAGGATGGGAGTAGAAGGTTCAGGGAGATAAAGGAAATGAGAATAAGCGAACCAGTCGCTGCTGTCACTCTAAGAAGACCAAGAGCCTGCGCCAGACAGGCCGATATACTCAAATACTGCAAAGCCGAGCACCTGACTGCTCAGGTGGGGAGACTGGCTTATCAGCAGAAGAGCCAGGAAAGACTGATGCTCCAACCAAAGCCACGAAGGCACAATCAAGAAGAGATGAAGCAAGTGGCTCAAGACTACTTCCACTACCTGGGGAATTTTGCCCTCGGTCAGCAAAGATTATCTCGTGCCTTGGGCACCATGGATGAAGAAAAAGAAGAAACCCTTCAAGAAATGATGATCGGAGTCTCCTCCTCCGACTCCAATGATTATGAAGAAGGCCACAGAGCCTGGTATGGGAAAGAAGACCTGCATAAGGAAGAAGCCAGAGAAAGAATATCAGTCTTTGACCGGCTCAAATACCCCGATCAGATGAAAAGGAAAGTCTACAGGTAGAGGGAAAAGATGCAGATCTTTGCCTGCAATATGGCCGGGCTTGTCAAAGGGCAGGATGTGTTACCGACACAGCCAGATGAACTGCTCAAACTAGCAACCAGACCAGGCCCCGTCACAAGAAGAGGCCAGGCGGCAAAAGATAAGATGAAGACTAATGATGAAGCCTGCAAGATCACCACTATGACAGTTAATGTGGTGACAGCGGAAGAGGAAGACAATCCCTTCGTTGATGATGCTGAAGGGACTTCAGAAGATCTACAGATCCCATCAACCCTGGATCCCATGATCCAGATGATGTTTAGAAGATATCAACAAGAGATCAATGCTCTCAGAAGACAGCTAAATGAGAGGCATGAAGCTACACCGGTCTCCAAGCAAGCCGAGCCTGTGGGGCAGACTGCCAGTTCAACAGAAATGGCTATTCCAGCTAATCCTCTTCCGGCTGATAAGGGCAAAGCACCGAGCCAACCCGTTTTGCAGCAGACGGTAGCTCAGCCCTCTGCATCTCAGACGCAGCCTGCCGCGCCTGCCTTGCGCGCAACTGTGGTGACAACTCCTTATGGTCAGCAACAAGCTCACTTCTTCCCGAAAAACATAGATCCGGCCATAGCCCAGAAGCTGATGATTGAAAAGATTGTGGAGATGAAGCTGTCTGAAAAGACTGGTGATGATGCTAGTACCTACGATGTATACAAGGTACCATATCCTCCCCAGTATGCTGCTAAGAGACTACCTCCAGGCGTCAGTAAGCCGCCAAAGTTTGAAAAGTTTAATGGCCAGGGCTGTCCCAGGGAGCACGTAGCTTACTACACCACAATCATGGGTGACTTGGCAGCTGATGAAGCTTATCTGCTTAAGTTCTTCGGCTCATCCCTCACCGGGATAGCCTTTGAATGGTATTCAAGCCTGCCGGCTGGGTCAGTGACCGATTGGCCTGATATGCAAAGAAAGTTCCGCGACAGATTTCACGTCACGGAAAGAGAAATTACAATAGCAGAACTATATGCAACCAGGCAAAAGCAAGATGAAACAGCACTAGACTACATCAAAAGGTGGAGGAACTTAGCTATGAGATGCAGAAGACCTCCTCATCAAGAAAATGTAGTGCAAATATGTAAGCAGAGCCTCAGGAGAGAGGTACTGGAAAAGATGATTGGTGCAGATGTCAGAACATTTGACCGGCTGAACAATATAGTGGCGGAGGTCGAGACGTTCCTGTCTAAGCGTCCGACGGCCAATGCTCCAACTGTGCCGAAAGGGAAATCTAATGATCGACGACCATCGCACTCTGAGGCCAACACCGTCGATTTCAGAACCTTCGAGCAACAGAAAGGGAAGAAGGGGGCAGATGAAGCTCCCCCGCCAGCAGACACAGCAGAAAGAAAAGATAAGGTCTCTCTGAGAAACAAAATGAGGAAGCCGTACTCTTTCCCGAAAGATAAGACAGCCGCACTATTCAACTGGGCATACAAGTTCAACAAGGTAACATTGCCTGAACCAAAGAGACCCGATGACGCGGCAAAGAAAGGTGATCCACAGTTCTGTCCATATCACCGTGCGCTGGGGCATGCGATTGAAGATTGCTACGTCTTCAAAGATATTATGGAAGGCATGGTCAAAAAGGGCGAGCTACAGCTGGGAGATTACCAGGTAGAGCCACCTCGTCCACATGAGCCTCCGGCATTAAAAATGGCCGCCAATATGATTTCAATCTACTAGCAGCTGCCTAAGGAGGCCATTGAAGAATGTACTAGGCATACTTATGAAGCTTGCTTCCTCACCCCACTGAAGGATCAGGAAGGATGGCAGATGAAACCCATAAAGAACAGAAAGAAGACTCCCGCAGCCAAAACCAATGGAGCATTTATCCGCGGTGTCACACCAAGACCTGAACTGCCTCCAGTAAAGCCAGTATGGCGCACAGCTGAGACAGGGCCAGTCATCCGGACCCCCACTCATAACCGGAGAAGACAAGTCCCCCTACCTGCACATAATGAAGTAAGTCCTGCAGCCAGGCGTTTACAGCAGTATATTAATGGGCTCGATGAATATGAGCAGAAAAAGCCCGGGCACCTGCTGGTGAAAGACTGTATACTCTGGGAACAGCTCGAAGAATTGAAAATTAAAGAGTAGTCAGAGGCAGAACAAGAAAAAGCTGAGACTGAACCCTTCTGGGGGCAGGGGCCAATAAAGCCAAATTCCCAGAAAAAGAAGAGACGGCTCAAGTCCAAGAAGGGAAAGAGGGTCGTGACAGTACAATGTAACACCCTGTCGGCACTCTTTACCTCGCCCGGGGAGGGTGATGAGGATGAAACATCAAATGCCCTGCTAGAAGCCAACCATGCCGAGGCCTCAACCTCAGCACATGCAACAAGCTCCGGAAGAAGGTGGGGGCGCCCACCACCAGCTAATCATAACATTATGTTCAGAGGGGAACAGCCCTACCAGATTCCCGAACCGGAGGTACGAGGTGTCCAGGTTCCTCCCCCTACCGGCTTGTACCAAGAGAAGAAGAAAGGAGGTCAAACTCCAACATTTTTGTAATTTCTGTCTAGTCTAGAAGATGGGCAATCGATACAGGCTGGGCCAGATAAAGGCAAGGGACCCCAACAATCGGCGTCTGTAGCCTACAAGCAGAATGAGAAAGAAGGGGATAACCCTCTGACGGCACCAGGGGCCATTGCTATAGAAGAATCCTCCCAGGAAGTCAGTCCAGACGTTCAGGCCAGCACTGGTCAGCAGAGGCCACGGGCACCACATGAACCTCCAAAGCCCCGATGGGCAGAGGAAATGAGACTGTCTAATGTCAGGGTGGGTAGCCGGATCATGAAAATGCTAAAGAAGCTCCCTACCAGATTCTCCATCTGGGAGATTCTCTCTCTGAGTGAGGAGGCTCGCCAAGCAATTGTTGATGCCTTGCAGTCGCCGGCACAATATGAAGCACTCTTGACAGAAGTGAATTCTGGGCCGTCAGTTACATTCACAGAGGATGACATGCTGATTCCGAATTCCTGCCATAACAGACCGCTGTATATGAGGGGCTCCCAGAACTGTCAGCCACTGAGCAGGATACTGATAGATCCCGGGGCTGCCGTGAACATTCTCCCATACCGCATCTACCAAAAACATTACTTTGATCTGCAGCTTACCAAGGTCAGAGACATGAAAATTGCAGGATTCAACCAGAAATGTGAGACACCCCTTGGGGTGGCTGATTTTAACCTCACATTGGGGGATCTCACTACCGTGGTACGATTCTATGTAATCGACTCCAACACCACATATAAGGCCCTACTAGGGAGACCGTGGCTGCATGAATATCAGATAGTGCCGTCCACGCTACATCAATGCATTAAATACTGCCATGAAGGAAAAGAAGAGAGGGTGTTTGCGGATCTGCATCCCTTCGAAGTATTCGAGTGCCATATGCTCGATGCATCCTACTACACGGAGGTGTCGCAAAAGGATGAAGAGAAAGAGGCTGTGGTCAGCCAGAAAAAATCGGCGACGAAGGCAAGAAATTGGTCTCCACCGCCACCAAAGGGCTATATTAAAAAGCATGAGGTATCGCACATCTCTTATGCCGGTGACTTTGCTCGGATCACTCCTCCTAGCATTCACCCGGATGATATCAATGAAGAAATGAAAGAAAAGTACACACAAGTGGAGGTGCCGCAGGGTTTATTCAAGCCCATCGTCAACCTTGAGTACCAGACGGTGCTACCACTAAAGACTATGGAAGTCCCTCGCTTCTGCGAGCCTCCTACCATATTCTACACTGGGGAGTCAGTCGAGGAAGATGATCAAGACTGCATGGTCCCTGAAGAGGCTGCAAACCAGATGGTGCCAATTACAGGCTTAGATTATACTACCCGACGGGTTTCGCAGATGTTCTCTAAGATGCAGATGCCATCACTACAACCTGTTGCCCAAAAGAAGGCGTTCCAGGAGCTATGGGATCCGCCTCGGGATAATAAAGAACTGAGGAAGATCACTCAGCACCCAGGATTGGGTTATACCCTTCAAGAATACTATGAAGCTGAGGTGGACGTCATATCTATCTCCTACCAGCATGAATACCCTCCCGAGGTGGGATATGACAAGTACCCCTCGGAAGATGAAGAAATCATTTATCAATCCATAATTAACAATGAAGCCCCAGACAGTCAGCCGGAGACGGGGACGTCTGATGAAGCAAAGAAAGATTGGTGCTGGGAAGACCTACCTTGCAAAGAAGATCTGTTCCATGCTGAAGCAAAGTTCGACACGGGAATCCTGGATGAGGATCAAGCAGCCAAAGAGCTGAGGGAATGCCTGGAGTTTGAGCGCATCCTAGAAGAAGTCCGGGCTCTACAGAATGATGATCTCTCAAGGGAGTCTGCATCAGAAGAGCCTCTAAGGGCGGAAGACTCCGTCTTCGAGTTTTCTACTGATCCGGTTACGTCCTCGGGGCATACTGAACAGAATACAGCAATATTGGCCGTATATGATGAGCCAACAACCGCTGATGACCAGTATGATGAAACAGAAAATCATGAAACTGAAGAAGATTATATCCCGGGAGGCTTCATTGACTTGCAAGAAGCCCCGCCCGAGGTCGAAGATGGAGGTCAGGCCACCGTCGATGAGCTTGTAGAAATAAATCTGGGAACCGCAGATGAGCCAAGGCCGACATTCCTCAGTGCACTGCTGGAGCCAGCTACCAGGGAACAGTATATACAGTTTTTGAAGGAATTCCGAGACTGCTTTGCATGGACATATGATGAAATGCCGGGACTGAGTTCTGATGTGGCACAGCACCGATTGGCAATAAACCCAGAGGCTAGCCCTGTAAAGCAGCCTTCCAGGAGAATGTGCCCTGAATTAATAAATCAGATTAACAAAGAGGTTGACAAGCTAATTGATGTAGGCTTTGTTGAAGAAAATCAATACACTACATGGCTAGCCAATATAGTGCCCGTAAAGAAGAAGAATGGGCAGATCAGAATATGTGTTGATTTCCGGGACCTTAATAAGGCTTGCCCGAAAGATGACTTCCCAGTACCAATCACTGAAGTGATGATCGATGCGACTACTGGTCATGAGGCCCTATCATTTATGGATGGGTCATCCGGATACAACCAAACCTGGATTGCTGAGGAAGACAGAGTGCACACTGCATTCCGTACCCCGAAGGGGATATTCCACTACAAAAGGATGCCGTTTGGCCTCAAGAATGCCGGCGCTACCTACCAAAGAGCTATGACCAAGATCTTTGATGATTTGCTCTTCAAGAAAGTAGAGTGCTACATTGATGATTTGGTAGTAAAAACTAAAAGAAGAGAAGACCATTTGCAAGACCTGAGGGTAGTATTCCAGAGGCTGCGCAAATATGAACTCAAGATGAACCCCATGAAATGCGCCTTCGGCGTGTCCAATGGAAAATTCCTCGGGTTTATTGTCCGTCATAGGGGTATTGAAATTGACCCATCCAAGATTAAGGCTATCCAGGAGCTCCCTCCGCCAAGGAATCTGTCCGAGCTGAGATCTCTGCAAGGGCGTCTGGCCTATATCCGACGATTTATATCAAATCTGTCGGGAAGATGCCACCCCTTTCACAAGCTCATGATGAAAGATGTGCCGTTCCTCTGGGACGATGGCTGTCAGGAAGCCTTTGAGAAGCTGAAAGAATACCTCAAGACCCCTCCGGTGCTGGGGGCACCAATTAAGGGCAGGCCCTTGATACTGTATATCGCAGCCACATACTGTTCCCTGGGGGCAATGCTGGCACAGATAAATGAAGAAGGCAAAGAACAAGCCTTGTACTACCTGAGTAGGAGGCTGATTAGAACTGAAGAAAACTACAGCTACATAGAGAAGACCTGCTTGGCACTAGTCTTTGCTGTCAAAAAGCTCCGACACTATATGTTGTCACATGAAGTCAGATTGATATCTGCAGCAGACCCGCTCAAATACATATTGACTCAGCCAGTACTGAAGGGCCGGTTGGGAAAGTGGGCAGTGATCCTGATGGAATTCGATATTACCTATACACCCCAGAAGGCGATAAAAGGACAGGCCGTGGCTGATTTCTTTGCAGAGCATCCTGTGGCGGAAAATGATATGCTAGGGACTGAGTTACCCGATGATGAGACACTCGAGGCCTGCCAGACCCAGTCAGTTATGTGGCAATTATTCTTTGATGGAGCATCTAGAACAGAGACAGACTCCGATGGAAAGACCAGAATACGGGCTGGAGCCGGTATTGTGCTGAAATCACCAGAAGGGGAGGTCGTGCATGCTTCATGTTCTATAAACAAGCCCTGCACCAATAATGAGGCCGAGTATAAAGCTCTGATAATCGGGCTATATGTCAGCCTCAACATGGGTATCCAAATGCTTCAAGTATTCGGGGATTCGATGCTGATAATAAAACAGATCCAAGGGGAGTTCGAAGTGCGGAAGCCAGAACTGAATCCCTACCACCAAGAAGCTGTGCGCCTCATGGCGAAGTTCTACCATATTGAGCTCAAGCATGTGGGCCGTGGACACAATGCCCAGGTTGATGCACTGGCAAAACTGGCCAGCTCACTAGCAGTCCAACCAAATAAGACACTGAACATTGTCGTCATGAACCGGCGGCAAGTCCCCAGTATGCTAGAAGGGTGCCCCGAAGAAAATGAAGTTGCCACCATCAGCACAGAACAGCGCCTGATTGGAGACAGCACCTGCTGCAGTGGTTTCTACACCAACAACTGCCGCAGATAAGAGAAGAAAAGATGAAACTCCTGAGAATCAAAGATTCTTATGAACTCAGGAATGGAATTTTGTTCCGAATAATGGCAGATGCACGCAAGAAGATTCTACTCCGCTGTCTGTCCACTGAGGAAGCCTGGCAAGCGATGAAAGAGATACATGCTGGGACAGCAGGTGCCCACCAGGCTGGTCCCAAGATGAAGATAGAAATCAAGAAGCTGGGCTACTATTGGCCCACCATGTTTGAAGACTGCTGTAAATTTGCAAAATCATGCCAGAAATGCCAGGAGCATGCTACTGTGCCTAGAAGGCCTCCTACAACTCTGCACCCTACAGTTCCCAGCTGGCCATTTGCACAATGGGGAACTGATGTAGTCGGGCCACTGCCGACTTCCTCGGCCGGACATAAGTACATACTGGCCATAACAGATTACTTCTCCAGATGGGCGGAGGCTATAGCATTAAGAGAAGTGACTGGTGAACTGGTCGCCAGATTCATCAAGCAGAACATTATCTTCCGGTTCGGGATCCCCAGCCGAATAATATCTGACAATGGAAGTCATTTCAGAAATCAGAAGGTCTATCGGCTTGCTGAGAAGTATAAGATCGAATGGAGGACCTCCACTCCTTACAATCCACAGGCAAACGGATTGGCAGAAGCTTTTAACAAGACTCTCTGCACCTTGCTGGCCAAGGTCGTCGGTTCCAATAAGAAGGACTGGGAAGAGAAAATGTATGAAGCTCTATGGGCATACCGCACCGTCTTCAAGACACCTACAGGGTGCTCACCATACTCGCTGGTATACGGCTCAGAGGCAGTGGTTCCGCTAGAGCTGGAAGTCCCGTCACTCAGAGTGGCAGTCCAATATGGCCTGGCCCGTGGCGAACAGACCAATGCAGAAAGAAGACTAGAAGAACTGGCTGAATTGGAAGGGAAGCGCCTCCGAGCCCAGAAGAGTATCCAAATGTATCAGGCCCGCATGGCCACTGTATTTAACAAACTCGTAAGAGGACGAGAATTCAAGAAAGGCGACCTTGTCATGGTCAAGAAAAAAGAAGTCATGGCGTCCAACCCAAAAGGAAAGCTAAATGCTAACTGGGAAGGTCCTTATGTGATACAGAGGGTCTACGAAGGAGGGGCCTACGTGGTTGTTAACCATCGAGGGGAAATCCAATTCTCCCCACTCAACGGAAGACATCTAAAGCTGTATCATGCGGCACAACCGGCATTCCCCGAGTGATCAGGCAAAGCTACCCCTTTCCCGGTCTAGCGGCACTCCGCCCTAATCGAGCTACACTTTCCTTGGTTTAGCGGCACTCCGCCCTAACCGAGCTACCTCTTCTGAGGCACTCCGCCCTAACCGAGCTACCTATTTCTTGGTCTAGCGGCACTCCGCCCTAACCGAGCTACCTATTTCTTGGTCTAGCGGCACTCCGCCCTACCCAAGCTACCCATTTCTTGGTCTAGCGGCACTCCGCCCTAACCGAGCTACACCCATTTCTTGGTCTAGCGGCACTCCGCCCTAGCCAAGCTACACCCTTTTCTTGGTATAACGGCACTCCTCCCTAACCGAGCTACACCTATTTCTTGGTCTAGCGGCACCCCGCCCTAGCCAAGCTGTACCCTCTTCCCTGTTTAGCGGCACTCCGCCCTAGCCAAGCTACCTATTTCTTGGTCTAGCGGCACTCCGCCCTAGCCAAGCTACCCTTTCTTCGTCTAGCGGCACTCCGCCCTAGCCGAGCTACCCATTTCTTGGTCTAGCGGCACTCCACCCTAGCCAAGCTACACCCTTTTCTTGGTATAACGGCACTCCGCCCTAGCCAAGCTACACCCATTTCCCAGTCTAGCGGCACTCCGCCCTAGCCAAGCTGCCCTCATCTTAAGCTTGTGGCATTCCCACCTGTCACCTTCTAAAAAGGGAGGGAAAGAAAAAGAAAGTAAAAAAAAATGGGGTTAAAAATAGAGATACCCCGCCAGACTTGCTCCTATATTAGGGACAAGTGCAAAAATGGCCCAAAACCCAGCTGTGGTGAAAACCCGAAAGGGCACTGCAGGCAAAATCGGGTATCCCGCCACGTGAAAACCCGAAAGGGCGCGTGGGCAAAAGCAAGAGGGGGCCGGCTCCGGCGAAAACCCAAAAGGGCGCTTGGGTCGGTAATGTGGTGATTCCAAAGAAAGCCTCACCTCCCACCATAAAATTCCTCGTCGATCGACCGACGCCTTGCCCGATCAACGATTAAACCCATCCGGAATGGACCTTACGTCTATTCTGTTGAAGCCGTCATGCATTGCTCGAGAAAAAATTCCCTCGATAATAAGCCCACCTCGGGATAGACCTTCCGTCTGTTCTGATAAAACACTTCCACTTGTTTCTGTCTAAGACCCACCACGATGAAACCTGCCCGGTTTAGACCTTACGTATATCCCAATGAAACCTATCCTACGTCTCACCGCGATGAAACCTGCTATTGACCGATTGGCACACCGCCCGATCAACAATGAAACCCTGTCCGGTTAGACCTTACGTCTATCCCGATGAAACCTATGAAATCCTTGCATTGGTATAAACCCAATACTAATGATGAAACCTGATACTGATCGACCGGCACTTTGCCCGATCAGCGATAAAACCTTATCCGGTTTAGACCTTGCGTCTATTCCGACTAGATCTACAGGTCTCTTTACGTCCCGCCGTGATGAAACCTGTTGTTGATCGATTGGCACACTGCCCGATCTATGATGAAACCTATCTAGTTTAGACCTTCCGTCTATCCTGATGAAATCCATGAACTCCTTGCATTGGTATAAATCCAATACCGATGATGAAACCTGCCATTGATCGATCGGCATCTCGCCCAGTATCAATGATAAAACCTTATCCAGTTTAGACCCTACGTCTATCCTGATGAAACATATGAAATCTTTGCATTGGGATGAGCCAATACCAATGATGAAACCTGTTATCGATCGATTGGCATGCTGCCTGATCGACGCTAAAATCCATCCAGGGTGGACCTTCCGTCCGCTCTGACATAGCACAACACTGCTCTTTGAATCTATTCAGACCCTCCGTCTGGATAGATCATGAAACTCTATTCCCTTGCGTTAATGTTAAACCCCACATTAACGATGAAACTCATATTCTCAGCAAGCGGCCTCGTGCCCGAGCTGCTACTTATATCCTCTAAATCGATTCGGACCTTTCGTCTGGATAGATCATGAAACCCTACTTCCCTTTGCATTGATGTTGGCACCCACATCAATGATCGTGTGTCCACAATAAACATATGGCGCCATGGTCCATAGGATGAAAGTTCTGGTCCCAGAAAAGACAATGAAAAAGAAAAGAGAAAGAAAACGACAAAAAGTATATATATAAAAAAAATGGGGTTGAAAATAGAGATACCCTGCCAGACTTGTTCAGGCATTCTGGACAAGGGAAAAAATGGCTAAAACCCAGCTGTGGTGAAAACCTGAAAGGGCACTGCAGGCAAAATCGGGTACCCCACCACGTGAAAATCGAAAGGACGCGTGGGCAAAAGCAAGAGGGGGCTGGCTCCGGCGAAAACCCGAAAGGTCGCTTGGGTCGGTAATGTGGTAATTCAGAAGTTCCATGCCAACCGGCACGTTGCCTTTACCTCCCCTTCACTGATGAGGCCTTCCGTCGGTCATCTGGCTCTATGCCCCGCCGATGATAAAGCCTTTCCGGGGTAGATCTTACGTCTACCCTGATGAAATCTACATACCCTCTTTTCACATGTCCCACCGACAATAAAACCGGTCACCAGTCTGATAAAGCCTGGCCAGTTTAGACCTTACGTCTGTCCTGATCAAACTCCTAAACCATCCCTTGACCGATCGGCTCCTTGCCCGGTCAACGATAAAACCCTACCAGGATAGACCCTACGCCTATCCCGATGAAACCTACGTATTTCTTGGCAAAGTCCCACCCGTAATAGAACCTGTTGGAATAGACCTTACGTCTATCCTGATAAAACTTATGAGATTCCTTCGCATCGATATAAACCCAATATCGATGATGAAACCAGCCATTGATCGACCGGCACCTTGCCCGATCAATGATGAAACCCTGCCCAGTTTAGACCTTACGTCTATCCTGATGAAATTTATGAAATTTCTTTGCATCGATATAAACCCAATATCGATGATGAAACCAGCTATTGATCGACCGGCACCTTGCCCGATCAATGATGAAACCTTATCCAGTTTAGACCTTACGTCTATCCTGATGAAATTTATGAAATTCCTTCGCATCGATATAAACCCAATATCGATGATGAAACCAGCTATTGATCGACCGGCACCTTGCCCGATCAATGATGAAACCCTGTCCAGTTTAGACCTTACGTCTATCCTGATGAAACTTATGAAATCCCTTTGCATCGATATAAACCCCATATCGATGATGAAACCAACCATTGGTCGATCGGTGCATTGCCCGATCAATGATGAAAACTTGTCCAGTTCAGATTTTGCGTCTGTCCTGATGAAAACCACATACCCTTTTCACGTCCCACATGTGATCAAGTCTACCCAGTTTAGACCTTACGTCTATCCTGATGAAACTTATGAAATTCCTTTGCGTCGATATAAACCCAATATCGATGATAAAATCCGTCACTGGTCATTTGATACATTGCCCCGACCAGCTTTGAAACCTATCCGAGGTGAACCATCCGTTTGTTCCAAACGATGTTTTAAACCTCTTTTATTCAGCTACCCCAGGATTGGGTTTAGGCACCCTCCAGATACCGTCGCGCGGTGGAGCGAGTTCCCCATCCTTTCTCTGAAAGGGTGGACGCTCTCCTGCTAGGTACGGGCTATTCCCATAGGGACCGCTGAAACCGCTGCCAAATCGTCGTATATTGACGGTGCGATCGTCAAGAACAAACCACATATGAGACTGGTATAAAGATTCATTTTCATTGAATAAAAAAAAAGGGAATACAAGAAGGGCCCCTGAGGGGGAATTGTATTACAAAAAGGGGAAAACAGATATTCACGGGCGCCGGAATATGTCTTCGAAGGCCAGAAGCCCTACATGCGGGGCAGCCCCCAGCTCATGAAGTCGAGCCTCCTCCGCCTGCAGCCGAGCAGACTCGTCCTGAAAGGACGCCACCTGCCCCTCCAGCAGGGCCACTTCCTCCGCAAGCCGCGGCCGAGAAGTTGTTATCTGCGGCAGTTCAGCCCGGAGGTCAAACAGTTCAGCCTCCAGGATGGCCATCCGGCTGCGCACGAACTGCTCCCGCTGCGCCAGAGATTGCAGTTGGCATTGGCGCTCCTGGAGAACAGAGCCCACCTTCTCCAGCTCAGATTTGCACTCCTTCCTTTGCAACTTCAAAGCTGCCAGTCTGTCAGACATAATATGTGCCAAGAAGTCCCGGCGATGTATAAACTTTAACAACAATATAACCCGCTGGGTCCATATTTCCATGGGACAGCCCATCGCCTGTAGACCAGCGGTGAAACGCTCGGCTATCTCCTTCAGCCGCAGATAAGTCAGTCCAGGCTGGGACTCCACCAACTGGCGCAGCATGTCAAGATTTTGCCAGACAAAACTCTCAGAGGAAGCGAAGCCAGGAGAAGGAACTGGAGCTACTTCGAAAGTCACCTCACTGTCAATGTCCGCCCATGGCGTAACATCAGGTTGGGAAGAGGAAGACGGAGGTCTGCGGAAGGTGCCAGCTGAGCTCTCTCTGCAACCCCTAACGAGACCAAGAGGCCTTCCACCTCCTTCTCCTCGGGAGTTGCTATTTGAATGCTCGTAGGGGCAACTTTAATAAGTGCTGGAGCGGCTGCTTCCTGGGTCCCCAATATGATACCCGCATCTTCAGCATCCTCTTCTCGGGGCACCTCCTCCTCAGATTCCGAGAGCAAGGAGATCGATTCTGGGTCGGTTATAGACAATACTCCGGTCTCTGTGGCAGCTACCTCCCCTTCTTCCATCTCTGCTTCAGCAGCCAGTTCCTTCAATGACAAGGCGGCAGGGGCTACGGACCGTAAAGGCAAAAGTTCAGTTTCCATAATTACGTTACGGGAATTGCTAACTCCGGCGCAATGGTCATCACTGCGGCCGGTATAAAGGCAGAACCCCTAACGGGGTCCGTCTCAGCTCTGAAATCCAAGACCCGGATGAGGGCTGAACTTTCCCCCGAGGTCCTCAAGTCCAGCAATGCTAAGTCTGTAGAAGACTGTACCCTCACCGGCACAGGGCGAATTATCTCAGAAACACCTGCGCAGGTGGCTGACGAAGCAGGAACAGCAGCCAGGGTGTCAGATAGAATGGCTTCAAGGGCTGCAGTCGCTACCGGGCTGGCAACATGGGATTCCTGTGAACAGATCAATGCAACATCAAGCAGCAGATAAAAAAAATGATAATAATGACAATGAGGAAAAGGAAAGAGACCCACTTCTAATGTGATGGCGATATCCTCAAAGGAGTGCAAGGAAGAGGAAAGCTCCGCTGCTGAAGCAGTAAAGGGAGGAGTTATATCTGCCTCGGTATCCAAGCCAGCAAATTCTTTCGGTAGTTCCTCCTCAGAAGATGGCACCAGCAGTTTGGGGGGGGGGTGAACAATGGGACAATGGCAGTACATACGAATGGGGCCTCTGATTGGGAGATATTCTCCGGCTCGCTCTCACTGAAATCTGCTCCTTCTCCCTCTGCCTCGGAAGCGGTCGCGGAACTGCTAGAAGAGATTTCCACACTATCCACGGGCGGGACTTGCATCCCTAACGTCTGCCTGGAGGAAGACCGGGTAACTATGTGCCTCACAGGGACAAGGCCCCGTTTCGTCTGGGTCTTATGACCCTCTTGTGACTGAGTCATACCGCCAGCTGCTCCCATAACTGCAGCCCCCTCGCCGGCCGTCACTGCAGGGAAAAGCTTGTGAGCAAGACAATGAAAGAACAATTGAAATGTACAAGAAAAGATGGGAAGGCACACTTACCCTCCGCCTCGCTAGCCGGCGTAGGAGAAGGCAATCTGGTCTCCACCAAAGAAGGTGTCACAACTGGCTCTTGGGCTGTGCAAAAAGGGGAGGGTCAGACTCGAAGACTTCTATAAAATTCAGCAAAAGCCGATGAAAGATACAACTACGGGCTATTGATGTTACCCTCGACTGACGTCTGGGCGCCCTCCCTTTGAGATTCAAACTCATCAACGGAGGGGATATCAGGAAGAGGGGTCCCAGGGTCCGTCACTGCTGAAGCCGACTGCCGAGCATGGGCCTTCTTGGCCTTCCTGGCCTTCCCAACTGCAGTCTTCACTGCAGAAATCTTTCTCTTCTTGCCCGGAGGCAGGGGAGTGGTCGTCGGCGCTGCTGCAGGGACTTCGAAATAAGCAGGCTTCTCAGCTTGCGCAATGATTTTTCTGTAAAGCCCCTGTCGCTTTATATCTGGCCTGTCTGTCGAAGACATCAAAGAAGCAATGAGATCAGTGGATGCAGAGTTTAAATACTAAACAGAAAGCACCACAGTCAGAAAGAAAAAGATCATACCTGTTGGGCCATCATAAAAGACAGAAAGTGGCCAGTACAGATAAGCTACCTCCTTGGAGTGGAAAGCAGCCTCCTTGACAAGCCAGCAGACATCACCAAATGTCTGGCACTTCTCCACTAAAGATGCCAGATCGCTATGACCATGAAAATCAAGGCATCGAAATAAGTCGAGGTGGTCCATGCCCCAGCCGTCGACATAATGAAAAGAAACGAACAATGGCTTATTCAGTATGCCGGCTATCGGACTCTCTGCAGATAGCCCATGTACATTCAGCAGAACAAACAGCCAGGACGTGTGCTTGTAGTATGTCTGAGTCCTATCTTCCCTGCGCACAAACGTCCTGTAAGGATGAAATCTATCTGTCGGACCCTTCCAAGGGACGACCGTCAGGAGCGGCTCTTCAACAGGGAAAGGGTACTGCTGCGCCTCCAGACGAGCGTCTCCTACATGACACAGATGTTTCAAGCTCCTCATAAAAGTATCTTCATTAATGGCAGCAAAGACAGGCGCGGGCGGCTCGGAGCCTCCTTCTTTCAAAACCCGACGCTGAGTCAGATAGTTCTCGGCCTCCCTCGGATGTTGTGAATAAATCCTTTTCAGGTGGGCCTCGGGGATGTCAAATACCGGCTCGGGCTGTTGTTTCAGGAAAGAACGCTCGGCCACGTCCCAGAATGCACCCCTGCCATCCCTGTAAAAGCTGGTCCGAATGTTCCACCATTTGATATACTCGGATGTGACACGGGGAACACGGTTGGAAACAGTGGGAACTCTGAAAACTGCACCATCCTGGCGATGATAGAAATCCCACCACAACCAGCCATCACCAACAATGGTGGACCCATGCTTGGCTCGGCTATCCAGGGGAAACTGAGCAACTGAGGTAGGGATGTGCTGATCATAGCCAAAATTTCGCCCAAAGCAGAATGGGTAGTATGGTTCCAGGAGAAGCAGACCACCCTTCCTGAAGACTAAAACACTGGGTCGAATGGCCATGGCCCATCTAACCAGCTCCGGCTCCAGAATAGACCGAACAGCATTAGCCCCTGAAACGGGGTGAACATAGGTCTCTACCTCTTCCATCTTGCATTCTCTTTGAGAATGAACCAAAGGAGCTGAACCTGCTGCCGAGCTCCAGAAATGAATGCTGCCAGGGGCATCCACTGGTATCCTTGTCAGTCGGCCCCTTATTTTAAACAACTGGTCAGAAAAAGAGCCAGGTTCGGCACTGGCAAATTCAATCATTCTGGGCAACACTGTATCTGCCTGCAGAGTTCTAGGGGCCAATTCAGGAAATAGACTGCAGACCCAGGCATTGAAGAAATGAAAGGGGCCCACGGTCCTCAAAGAGCGGGGAGTCTGATGCTTGTACAGATCCCCCAAAGATTTATAGATTAAACACAAGGCCACTGGGCAAAGTGACAGCCTCATCCCCCAGGCCATCTGGCATGCCGGGTATATGGCTTCGGGCCGAATGATTGTCTCGTCCCCTTGAGGGAGAGCGAAAGTGCACAACCAGAATGTGAAATAAGCCGCACAATGTGTGATAGGGTCCACCCCTGCTGGATTTGGACCACCTTTACCTACACGATGCAGTGAAGATGGCAACGCTGACTTATAGCGAGGAGCCCTTATCTGCTTGCTGGCCGTCGGACCCATGGAAGGGAAGTCTGCATATTTCAAGGGGTCGTCAAAGAAATACTGAATCCACTGCCCTATCCGGACCCTCAGCTTGCTGCCTTTCTCTCTAGGATGGTAACCCTTGGAGGATCCTCTGCTATACGCTAGACAGATGGAGCGATACACCTTCATTAAATACCGGTAGGAATAGCCAAGTGAATACTTGCCTTCGCCATCTGAGCTATCCTTCTCGGAATCTGCCAAGCAGACCTCTTCATACGCCTCGCCGTCAATAGGCAGACCAGAAAGCTGTGACACACTCCAGAGGTCGAGAGATGTTTCGCCCTCTGCTGTATAAAATATATTGAATAGAGGGCAGAATACTTCAAACATTCCACATCATAACCCTCGGGATATGGGGTAGCGGAATCTAGAAGCAAAGACACTGTGATATACCCCGGCTCTGATCAGCAGAGGGGCATATTCCTTTAAAACAAACTCGGTGAACTCCACCGCTCCCACCCGGAATAAGTGGGCGTCAGTGATCTTGGTATCTCCAAACCAACCGGCAGCTAGATGATACTTGAACTGGACGACCGAACAATTCAATACAAAGGGCTCTTCACGGTATCCCCACTTTATCGGTGCCAGGAATAAACCATAGCCAGGCTTTTCCCTATGAACCCGGCCGCTAGCATTATCCCACCGGGCAGGTGTGAATTCCGGGGCCCGGGTCAACATTTTCTTCTCCGGTTCCAGCTCCGAGATGCCGAGGACTGTACCCCAGTCGCGCTTCTCCCCGGGAAGATAGATGGCTTTGCCACGATACACTGAGTCCTTCAGACTGTCCCTCTCAGCTAATATAGCAGCTTCAACTACGCGAGCTATCCGATAGTCTCGCATGCCACCTACGGTAAAGGTTCGGATGAATGGCATCAAGTGGCGATCTTTCGGGAGATCCGGCCGATAGTCGTTGCCCCGTCTAAAGCATGTCTCCATTGCAGTGGAATATACCCGCGATGTTGATACTGTATCCGTCTCAGAATCAGACGAGTCGTCAACGGCAGCAACTTTATCATATCCGAAGTCCAGGCTATGCACGTTCAGCCAGTTTACTACAGCCCGTGATATGTCTGGCTGGGCTGACGAGCTTGTTCCAACAGCTCCAGAAGATGCATCAGCGGAACTGGAAGCCATTACAATGCCTGCAGTCAAAGAAAAGATGTGAATGAAAGTCCCAAAATAAGAAACAGTCTTACAAAGATTAAAGTATAAGGTTCTGTGGAAATTTTGGCAGTATTTCCCCTTGTTTAGGGTCTGCCCGAAGAGAATAGGGAGTCACCCACCAAGAGGGAGTGATCCCGCAATCAATAGGGATTTAATCCCCAAATAATATCCTACCCGGACGAAATCTACTGAAACGGGGAAGAAACGGGATGGGAGCGCTCGCGAAGAGGAGCTCGCCACTGCCGAGAGGATGAAGAGAGAGAATAGGGACCGTGAGAAATGAAGGCAAATGGGGCTCTCGGCGGGTTAAATAGGCCCCGCCGAAGAAGGGTTCTCGGCGTGGCCTTTAGCGCGCCGAGAACCCCCTCAATTCGAAAAAACCCGCCAAAAAAAGGGGCAGGCCGAGACCCCCCATATGCCAAAAGGCGCGCCGAGAACCCCTGGGACCGGGCGCGCCGATAAGCCCTGCCGAAAGCCGTGCGCCGAGAGCAACGCGCCGAGAAGGCTGTGCCTAAAGGCCGTGCGCCGAGAAGCTCGCGCCAAGGGCGTTCAAGGCAAAGAAATTGAGAGAGATCAAAAGAAATGCCAAAGTAATAATGCTTCCAAGCTGCAAAATGAAAGATGACTAGCAATGCCAAGCTGATAAACGGGTTCAGATGCTGAATGATATATGCACTTGCGGGCACCGTGTCGCTTATTCTGCGCTTACGCCGCCCGCAGGTGGGGGGCATTTGTTGACACCTTGAAAATGAGCAAGGGCAGAAACAGAATTGAAAGGAAGATCAGACCAACAGTGAAAGATCAATGACGAAGTTCGTCAACCGTCCACCCGGCTGAAGTCCTTTCCGGGCCAAGCTGATGTCCGATGCCATTGTCAGTCAGACGACGGCACTGATGAAATAGCAGTCACCTGGCTGAAGTCTTTCCAGGCTAAAGCTGATGTCCGGTCTTGTCACCGTTCCGGTGACGATGCCAATAAAATGATGTCCGGTTTTGTCATCATTTAGACGGCAACGCCGATGAAACCCCGGTCTACCGACTGATGAAAAACCTATGAATGATCTCAATAGAAACTATGTGACCAATGGAGGGCCCTTTTGGGTGTTGATGCACTTGAAGGACCAACAAGATGCCTAGTCTAAAAGGCCTAAATGGGCCTATAAAGTGGCACCGGGACCCTCTTGTCGAAGCCCAAAAGCTGCGCCGAGAAGCGGAAGTCCTGCGCGCCGGGAAGCCCCTCATTGAGGCGCGCCGTGACAGGCCTGCCGAGAAGACACAAGATACAGTTATAAAACCCCCTTCCCCTCGAGCAAGAAAGAGGGGGACAAAAAAAGAAGAAGCTCAGAAAATCCTCACCATCACCACCGCCAGAAGAGAGAAGAGAGAGCCTCCTCCACTGAAAGAAGGAGAGAAGAGACTAATCCCGAGAGAAGAAGAAGAAGAAGAAGCTCCAGGTGGGCAGCTGGGGAGGGAGAGGAGTCAATGCTCCGCCCTCCCCCATGTTTTCTTTTATTCTTCCTGTAATCTTATGAGTCTTCTCTCGATTCATCGTATGTAGCCGGGATATCCCGGCCTCTGTTTCATCTCCCTTTCCCCATTCTCCCCTCGTGATCGGTGTGAGTCTTGGAATGATTTGATGAAATGAAATGCTACCATGGCCCGTTTGGGTGCTGGGTAATCGAGATATCGGCCGTCTATCTTTCCATCTGCTGCTATGTCTTTCCCTCATGCGTTTTCTTTCTTAGCTTAATTGAAGCGCACCTGATTCTCCGACGGGTCTTCGGGCTCAGTTGTCGTCAATGGAATAAGTGTGGCTCTAGATATACCGATGTCCCTCGCCGTTCGTCGTTGTCTGCATAAAGCCTCCCAGGCTTGCCCCAGGGCCAGAGACAGACCATCTCTTGGCTTCTGGGGCAGTCTGCTACTGATATTGGCCATAACCCTAACGGC
Source organism: Amorphophallus konjac (assembly GCA_022559845.1). Lineage (NCBI taxonomy): Eukaryota > Viridiplantae > Streptophyta > Magnoliopsida > Alismatales > Araceae > Amorphophallus > Amorphophallus konjac. The sequence goes on from CM040122.1 coordinate 26,222,550, forward strand.
CTGCTCGAGATCCCCTTCCCACAGGAATAAGTAAGATACTTCGATGGATTGATACCGAGGGTTTCCAATCTGAATCCAGTATAAACAGTTCCATCAGGGTCATCCCTGGGGCCAGAGATGGCCATCTCTTGGCTCCCCGGGCGACCAAAGATGCCAGCAAATGAGCTCCTAAGGGTCAATAACATATGACGACTCAAAACCCCCCCAGTAATTGGCTTCTCCGATTCCCGTTGAGCCCAGCCTATCTTTGGCAAATTAAACCCATGCCCAAGTAACCCAACCGGAATCCCAGCCTAAAACCCCCAAAATTCCCTCTAATCAGGACTGAAATCCAAGAGAACCTCAGAACAGAGTATCGTCGAACCTCCTCAAACCTTGCCGGCGCCATAGCTCCCGGCGCGGCCCGCGCCGGGAACCTCACGCCGAGAGCCCCTCCTCCTTCCTTAAAACCGCGCCGAGAAGCCCCTCGCGCCGGGAACCCCCTTTGCCTCCCAACTACGCCGATAACCAAGTTTCTACCCTTTGTTTTCCCCTTCATCGCTTCGTCCACGTACCCCGAGACATTCTTGAGTCGTCATATACACCCTCGGAGATAAATTAACAGGGGATTGACCTCCCCTACATTCCTATGTCCTGAATTGGATTCGCATGTAACCCCGTGGGTCCGATCGACCTTGTCTTTACAAGGGTTTCGTCGGTCTCCGAGAAGGGGAATAGTGACCGATGCTAGAGACATGTACAGTCTCCTTGAGCCTTAGTGCTCCCTCACTTTCCGGCTTTCATCCCGGCACTCCGTGGATGTCAGCCTATACCACTCCCTGGCAAATGCTCGGTCCGGGGGAGGTGCTGCCAAAATTCTCCCGGGAGCTGGCTATAAAAGACGCATGACTCATGAAACCTAGTGCACATTTGGTGCACTGATGCATTCATATACCCCGTGCATATTTTATGCATTGACATTTCCATGAGTCCCGTGCCTATTTCCTGCATTGATGCTTCCGCATCCATACACATCTTTGCCTCTACGTGATCCACCAGTGCATATTTTTCTCACATATAGACGTGTTTCATACGTGATTCTTCTTGCATTCACATATACCATGCATACAGAATGAAATGAAAAGAATAATAAAACATAATAAAACACAATAAGCCACGCACCTGGGGGAGTTCACGGACTTCCCATCTCTCTCGTACCCTGCGAAGGGGATATATTTATTAAGTCCCTGTAGCTATGTCTGGATTCCAGGGGATCATCCCTATCATGGCCATGGCTCAGTTTACCTGTGACCAATAAATTTTTCCTTCCCCCTTAAGCCCGGTCTGTGAACCGCTGACCTAACGATATCGTCTGTTTCGATAGTTAGTGTTACTATCTTGCCCATCTTCCTGGCTCTGGTATGAAATTCAAACTGCGGACATGAGTATCTGTTTGCCTCTTGCGGCCTCCTATTTCGGCGTTTAATCAAGGGTTGTCCTTCTTAGGAAGGGCGTAATTAACGTCATAGCCTTTATGGTATGACGGACTTTTGGTCCCGACTCGGACTTCACAATCGACTGACCAAGTCAAGTCGAGCGAACAATGAGATCGTCACACATGTGACTGGCACGCCAATTAACTAAACCAATAAATCAATAAAACAAATAATAAATAAAATCAAACCAGATTTAAAAAAGAGAGAGAAAAAAATCCCGTGTCCACAGGCCTCGACAGCCCTTTATCTCGGCAATTAATCAAAGGTCTTCCCTCCTCGTGGGGGATGTAATTAACGTCATAGCCTTGATGGTATGGCGGACTGCTAGTCCCGACCGAATCTAACTCTCGCCCGACACGGGTCGGAACGAGCGCACAATAAACTTGTCACTCACGTGACTGGCTCGCCTGCGTAGTCAATTAGTCAGTTAATTACCAGTTAGTTAATTGATTGATCGACACGTGAAATAAATCAAATAAACCCAAACGATAATAAAATAGAACAAAAATAGAACAAAAATATCCCATCGAAACAGTCTGGCACGCCCGGTGGGACCAGTGTCACCTTTCATCTCTTTGCCGAGATACTTGGGCTTCGAGGCCCTCCCAAAGGTTACTGATCGTTGGTTTGTTTGTCTTTGCAGGCGAACGATGATGACAGCTGGGCTGACTGGCATCGGCTTTGGCCCTTCAATTGTTGCTGACCATGTGCAAGGGTACCTGGCGGTGCCCACGGTGTTCGGCAGCTTCCCTGCCGCTGTTGGCTTTCCCAACTTCTTGGGGTTAGCCTTTGTAGACATGCTGGAGGTGGAACCCTCAGAGCCTGTCGAGGGAGCTACGAAGAAGATGGAGCCTCTGAAGGCTCGATGCTGCCACGACTCGCTCAAGAGTCCAACCTTGGTTGCCAGCTACCTGGTGCACCATGTTGTCCATGGGGTCCGCCCCGATGCTGTTAACAGGAACTCCGGAGGACGTCAGCACAAGCAAATCTGGAGGAGTAATGTTGTGGTTACCGGAACCCTCTCGCAATCCGATAAATCTATGATGGTTGGTGGCATGCGCGTCTTTTTCAACGGACGCGACGCGCGGATAGTCCCGGATCGGGTTGTCCCTTCCATCCCCGTCTGTAACTCATATCAAGCCCTCGCTGGAAGGAGGGCAGAAAGAGAAGAAGCTGGCCATTACGGCCAAGAGAAGTTGGCCCCCAGGCCAAGGAAATTTAAACAGGTGTGGGTCCCTGAGAGGGTCCAACCTATTCATCAAGCTGCACCTGTCCGCTGCCGCCTTGCTCACGACAGAGCGGAAGGAAGGAGAGAAAGGGGACTGGCCTCGAAAGAAGAAGAAGTGGTCGCGGACCCTCCGCGCCGCGAAAGTTTCCGGGCCTGCGCCCGCCAAGCCAACGTCCCTGCTATGGGACGAAGATTCCAGCAACCTGCCGACAGAGCTCGGCTAGCTTATACCCCTCCTGCGGGAGGTCGACAACTGTCCCCCGTGTTGCATCAAGAACGACGTCGAGAAGAGATGACCAACTTGGTCAAGAACTATTTTCGAGGGCTAGGCAACCCCTCGCTTGGGCAGTAGCGGTTGATGCAAGCAGCCGCCGCCAATGAAGACTACTGCCCATCAATGGCAGATGAAGAAGATGTAGGATAAAAGATGATGGTGTCGTCGGTTGATGATAATGGCTATGATGACGGCTTCGAGATCGAGGCTGATGAAGCCGCCCCCAATCGGGAAGAAACAAGAAGGACTTCTGTGTTTGAGAGGCTGACTGATGCGGGACGGACACGGGAGACGACACTATACAGTGCCACCCTCGGACTCTAAATGAAGACGCGACCAGCAATACACACCAGGGAGACGCTAAGCCCGACACTACGAGCTCCTAGTGGCAAACGTCGCTAACAGAAGTACAAGCTCACTCGACGTCCCATGCGAGGAAAAGCGTGGATCGTGCGCGGTTAAGGAACCGGCAGAGTTCAAGGTAGTCAGACTCACTTCCGGACTCGGATCGAGTCGCGGGACGGGTCACTCTCACGCTCACAGCGGTGACATGGACACACGGGCTAGGAACCTACACTCTCGGCAGCGGCCTAAGACCGTATACTAGCTAAGCAATGTAACGCCAAGAAGTTAAGACATTTACCTCCACGCACCCGGCGTGGCGAAGACACCCCGGCTGACTTACGGACCCCCGGTTAACATAATTCACAGCGGTACAAAAGGATTCGACCCACTCCACGCAGGGAGGTAAAAGGTCACATGTGGGCCCCGGGGATCACGTAAATCAGGTTGACAGGCAGCATCTTGATGTCGACTCGACGCGCCGAACTCCGCATTTTCGTGCTTCCCGAACGGCGGGTTCTGCGGGCCCGTGGGGCCCACGGATGGCGCTGTCCTCCGGATCTGCGGAGGTGGGTCCCACTATGATGGAGACCCCTGGTGGTGCGCCTCCATGGACGGCGGTCGGCCGGAGACACCGATTGGTGGCCGGTCGGGTCCGATCTTCAAGTTGTGGAATGGCTGCCCACGGATTTCAGTTCTGTTTTCCCTGCGCGCGCTCCTGCGAAAACAGCCGCTGTGGTCGATCCCGACGTCGGATCGGGACGCATGAGCTATCGTTGGAAAGCTCTCTTCAAATTCTTCAATCTAGAATCATAGAGATCTGATGGATCTAGCCGGATCTAGACTTTAATGAATTTACAAATCCCTATTGTACAGTAACCGAGACATCAGATTTACAGGGTACTTATCTGAGAACCACCGTTGACCGCCTACTTGTCGTAGGAATCAGACTTCGAGCTCTTCTTCAACATTGTAGATAATCAAACCAAGAAGCTGGGACAAGTTTTATAATTGGATTTGGAGGTGGTGGTGATTTGATAGGATTTTTGGAGTGTCTGGTGGTCGGATCTGGAAACTGGGGAATAGAACTGTAGCTAGGACTGAGAACGAATTTTAGAAAATATGAAATGGACGAACCAAAAATTAAAAAAAATGGTGGATGAAGGGATGGATGCAAAGAACACCCAGTTAAATTGGGCGAACCAAAGAAAATCAAAAAAAGGACCTAAGACTTAAAACTCATGGCGGGTGGAAATGGAAACAGACAGGAGACAGATCTGGAAACTGGGATTGGACGAAAATAAAAAAATACCAAATGAGATCTTTATGACCAACCAAAATTCTGAGGACGTGCTGGACACCTCTGAGACATCCAGTAAAAGTTCCAGCTCGATCTGAGGCCGTGGCTGAGACTGGAATTTCGTGGAAGTGGCTGTGGTACTGCACGGACAGAACTCTGGCGGTGGCGATGGCGGCTCGTGGCGGCGGCGGCGGCGACCGGAACTGATAGGGTGGAGTCACACCACCAAGAGGCAGCCTTCACAGCTGCAAGGGGGAGAGGGAGAGAGGAAGGGGGCGGCCTAGGCCTTGCTCCAACATTAAGTTTGATTCAAATGGCATTAATTCCACTAAAATGAAAAAATACAACTCTTTATAGGTTACATGCCAAATCCAATATCCACCCTTAGATCTAGGTATGGGGGAATGGATGGCTTGGATTGGATGTGACCAACCACAAAAAGAAATATTTAAAAGAAACCAATTCATAATTTTATCCCATGTGGTCAAAGAAGGAGAGGAAAGAAAAGAAAAAAACTAACCAACCTAGCCTAATAATGCCAAAAGAGGGGGCGCCCCCTTCTTGGGCCCTCCTTGGGCCAAGTTGCTTCAAGGCTTGTTAAGGCCTTCCACAAGCCCATCTTATCCCAATCTAGGTGGCCCATGTGGAGTGGAGGCTTATATGGGCCTTAAGTGGCTTAAGAACCCAATATGAAGCCTAATGAGGCCTTATAACCCAATATGGCACTTAACCCTTAATGGACCCTAAAGGACTCACCCATTTGGCTTATTAAGAGCCTTACATTGAACCCAATATGACAAACCCAAATAAAACACTCATTACAACCCAATTACAAGGCAAACCATTGCTAAAACAATACAAGGAAATGCTAAAAATGACCAAGAATCAAGGTGGGGCTTCCAGGCTATCCCCGAGCCAAAGAGAAGCTGCTGTAGATCGAGTGGTGCTCCGTGTACGGTACTGATGGCTCGCCGGCTCGTGCCTCTCGCGTGCTCTGGTGTCCGCACCAATTCTCCCCGGGTGGGAGAAACTCGACCCTGTCGAGTAAGGGTCTGCATCACTCCTGTATCGCTCCAAAAGGTCCGGATCGATCCGCTGCAACTCGCCATGTGTGATCCAAGTGTCCTCAGTAGCGGGCCGTCCTCTCCATCGCACTAGGTAGCGCGGGTAAGATCCACTCCTGGTAACTGTCACCTGCTCGTCCAGTATACGATCTATATGCTCACGCTGCCGTGAAAAAGGGGCTGGAGGTGGAAGTTGACACTCAGGTGTGGGATCACTCTCAAGGGGAGGAGATGGCTCAAAAGGCTCACTAGGGATCACCGCTGGGTCCCTATATGCAACAAGATCCGATACATTGAAGGTAGAGCTTATACCATATTCCTCGGGCAGGTCCACAACATACGCATTGGATCCAACGCGTTTCAACACTCTAAAGGGACCGGCTCCGCGAGCTTGCAACTTCTTAACGGTTCCAGAGGGAAACCGTTCAGGTCTTACCCTGATCATGACGTATTCACCCTCCTGGAACTCTCGGTGGTGTCGGTGGGCATCGGCTAACTCCTTGTACCGTGCATTGCTGGACTCAATGTGACGACGGATGTCGTCATGTAAACTCCTAACATGCCTAGCAAATGACTCGGCCGACTCCGACACTCTAGCATGGACAGGCATGGGGACAAGGTCAACGGGTTTCCTAGGCCTACGACCTGTGACAATTTCAAATGGACTCATGCCAGTAGACCTATTCACCGAATCATTATATGCAAACTCAGCATAGGTAGAATGAGATCCCAATCCCCAATGCGGTCCCTAACAAGACATCTCAAAAGATCACCCAGACTCCTATTGACCACCTCGGTCTGACCATCTGTCTGGGGATGGTATGCAGTGGAAAACTTGAGGTGCGTACCCATCATATGCCATAGTGTCTTCCAAAAATAGGAAGTGAACCTAACATCACGGTCAGACACTATAGTGCGAGGCAACCCGAACTTGCACACCACATGAGTAAGGAATAGGCGGGCTACCCTAGAAGCATCCGAAGTCTTTCAGCAAGGGATAAAGAGGGCCATCTTCGAGAAACGGTCAACCACCACATAGACCGAATCGTGCTTCCTGGAGGTACGTGGCAATCCCAAAACAAAATCCATGCTGACATCCTGCCACGGGGCATCAGGCACGGGGAGAGGCGTATAAAGGCCCGAGCTTTGCTTCTTCATTTTGGCCGTAGCACATGTACGGCACTGAGCCACGATGTTAGCAACATCGCGCTTCAAGCTCGGCCAATAAAATCGATGCTCCACTGCCTCAATAGTCTTGTTCCGACCAAAGTGGCCGGCTAGACCTCCCGCATGTAGTTCCCACACTAGGAAATCTCGAACGAAGTTCGGGGAACACATAGCCTGCTACCTCGAAAGAGGTAACCCTCCTGAAGCACATAATCATCATGGTCTCTCGAGGGCCCGGCCTGGAGAGTAGTAAAAATCTGACCGAAGTCAGGACAATCAACATAGGCCTCCTTCATCTTCTCTAGCCCTATGACCTCGGCACTCATGGTGGTAAGAAGACATGCTCGCCGACTCAAGGCATCAGCCACCTTGTTCTCCACTCCAGCCTTATGTTTTAGCACAAAGGTGAACTGCTGGAGATACTCAACCCAACGACTATGACGCGAATTCAGCTTCTTTTGGGAATGGAGGTACCTCAAAGCCTCATGATCGGAGTATAAGACAAACTCCTGATGTAATAGGTAATGCCTCCAATGCCTAAGAGCCTGAACAACTGCGTAAAACTCTTTATCATATGTGGAATATCGCAGTTTCGCGTCATTCAGCTTCTCGCTGAAATATGCGATCGGGTGGGACTCCTGACTCAAAACTCCTCCTATCCCAACACCCGACGCATCACAACAGACCTCAAACACCTTCGAGAAATCAGGCAGTCGAAGGATAGGTGTCTGGGTCATGCACTCCTTGATGTCCTTGAAGGCAGCAGATGCGGCCTTCGTCCATACAAATGTGCCCTTACGGATGCAATCCGTGATCGGGGCAGTGACGGAACTAAATCCGCGGATAAAGCGACGATAGAACGTCGCAAGACCATGAAAGCTGCGGACGTCATGAATCGTACGGGGTTCCGGCCACTCAACAATGGCCCGGACCTTCTCCGGATCGGTGGAGACCCCAGTACTAGACACAATAAAACCCAAGAAGGTAAGCTGAGGTGTCATGAAGGCACACTTCTGTGGGTTTGCATAAAGTTGCTCTCGCCTGAGAAGAAGACAGACCTGCCGAAGGTGGTCTAAGTGGTCCCCCGTGGTGCGACTATAGATAAGGATGTCGTCAAAGTACACCACTACAAAGACTCCAATGAAAGGTCGAAGGACCTGTGTCATGAGTCGCATGAATGTGCTAGGGGCATTGGTCAAACCAAAAGGCATGACCAACCACTCATATAGACCGTCCTTGGTCTTAAACGCGGTCTTCCACTCATCACCTGGCCTAATCCTCACCTGATGGTAGCCACTCTTAAGATCGATCTTTGAAAAGATAGTGGCACCTGCCATCATATCTAGCATGTCATCCAGGCGGGGAATAGGGAACCTGTACTTCACGGTGATTTTGTTGATGGCACGACTATCAATGCACATTCTCCACGTGCCATCCTTCTTCGGGGCGAGTAACGCGGGTACAGCACATGGACTCATGCTGTCCCGAACAGATCCTCTCTGCACTAACTCATCGACCTGCCGTTTAAGCTCGGCATGCTCCGTGGGACTCATGCGATAATGAGGAAGATTGGGCAAAGAAGAGCCCGGAACAAGGTCGATGGCATGCTGAATATCCCGCATAGGTGGGAGTCCCTCAGGAAGCTCATCGGGAAAGACATCAGCATACTCCTGCAGAATGGGAACAACCTCGGGTGGGAGCTCACCCTCGGAGTCCCGCTCCACCTCTCGGACCGTAATGGCAAACACTGGACAGCCCTGACTAAGCTCCTGCTCCATCTCCCGGGAGCTAATCATCATCAATCTCCTCGTCGAGGGCTCTCCTGGGCCAGAGGTAACGGTCATAGCCCGAGCTGGGGATGGGGTACTAGGCCCGGGAACGGAAGGCTTCGGAGTACTAGGGCCAGTAGGACCCCTAACAGATGGGCTCCTGGGCCGAACGGGTTGGAGGGTGACCCGCTGGCCATCGTGGTCGAAGGTACAGGTGTTCGACCGACCATGGAGTGTGGCATCTCGGTCGAATAACCACGGCCTACCAAGAATGATACTTCCCACTTCCATGGGAAGAACATCACACCAGATCTCGTCACGGTAGGAGTGGAGCTGCAGCGGGACCAAGCACCGCAGCCTGACCGAAATGGAAGTGGTATCCACCCATGATACCTGGTAGGGGCAAGGGTGGTCTACGGGTGTGAGACCAAGACGAGTGACAGCGTTCGTGGAGATTGCATTGATACAACTCCCGCTATCGATGACCACCTTGCAAATTTGCTTTCCCAGCCTACAGAATACATGAAGGATAGTGGTCCGACGCCAGTCATCGCTGACTTGTGGCTGGGTGAGGATACATCTGACGACCCCCACATGGGTATCATCTAACTGCTGGGCATCCTGGGCCTCACCTCCCATCTCATAGTACTCGTCAGCTAGCTCTTCATCTGCCTCATAGCTGACTAACTCTAGGCCCGCAGGGGTGGTATCCTCAGCCTGTGTGTCCCCAATGTGAAGAGATGGGCGAGTGGGACACTGGTTGGCGAAATGGCCAAACCCATTGCAGCGATAACACTGCTGCCGTGATCCACTAGGCTCCCCAATCATAGGTCCTTTACCTTTATCCTCCCGACGGATAGGAGGCGTAGGCAACAAAGGACGTGCGGGTGGTGCGGGTGCCGGGGGACGGGCTATGGGTGGGGCCGTAAGATGCTGGGGACGAGGAAGGTCCCTCGGGGGTGGAGGGCGAGGCCTAGGAGCAAAGGGCTCGTGGCGAGCGGGCTCCTGAGGTCGAGCCATGGGGGCCCTCGGATATGTGCCAGATGAGCCACGGGACTCGACACTACGAAGGGGAAAGGAGCCCAACCGATGGGGTGACTCGAACTCGGCCTCGAACTGCTCCAATTCGAGAGCAATCTGATATGCCTGCTCCAAAGTGGTGGCATTGCGGCGAAAGAGTTCATATTGATAATTAGGCCGCAAACCTCTCCGAAAGCGGGATATCGTCATGGTGCTCTCTTCCGTGACCCCGCACCGCAAATAATACTCATCGAACTCGGCGGTGTACTCGGTCACGGATCGGTTCCCTTGGGAGATGCTTTGCCACTTATCTATAAGACGTTGGCAATATGAGGCAGGAAGGTACTTCTCCCTCAATTTGAGTTTCATATCATCCCAGGTACCGATTTGGGGTTGACGTCGCTGGTTGAGCAGGCTCTCCACATTGATCCAATAAGTTTGGGCCTGCCCTTGCAGCTTCATCTTCACATATCGGACTCTTCGGTGGTCCGTCATCTCAAACCACTCGAAGTACCGGTCCATACCGGCCTCCCAATCTAGATACACCCTAGGGGCCAAGGACCCGCTAAAAGTGGGAGGGTCCGCACGCACACCCCTAAGAATGCGGTCGTCATCCTCGTCATCACGATTCCGTCGTTGATGACAACGACCGTTACCCCCGTGATCGTTGTCGGAGGCATAATCATCCACTATAGGTGCCTGTTGCCTCCCGACATCCTCTACCTGAGCCCTTGGCACAGCGGGTTGCTGCACCGGCTCTTGTTGGCCGTTCGTCGGCGCGGGTTGCGCCGCTGCTGGGCCACTCTCTAGGACGGCAATCCTCCCAACAAGGCCTTGAATGGACTGCTCCAAAACCCCGGCCCGATCCTCGAGGACCTTCATCCTCCCTTCTAGACGCGTCCCTATGCCATCCATACGCGTACTAAGACCATCCAAACGCGTGTCGAAACGATCCATGATGGCCCGGAACATCTCGGCCGTGGAAGACTCATCGGAACTACGGGCTCGGGAGTCCGCCATAGGTGGTGGTGGCGAGTATTGGGTGCCTCGACGGGTGGGCATGCAAAGACGTACGGACTAGGTGACAACGACCGACTAATGCAAACACACTAAATGATACACTTAGACCTAATTGCAATTTGAAAACACTCCTTTTTTGGTATTTTGAAAGAATGTAATTTAAAACACTTTTTTTTTGTTTTGAAAAGAATGAGACTCGACTACACCGTAGACACGGCCAAGACTCGGTACGCGGCGGAGGTAATCGACCCGAAGGTCACTCGCGCAAGTGTGTGGTCTTCCCGGTAGGTGAAGCCTAACGGTCGGACAACACCTTTAGATATACCGAGTGAAGGTGTGTGTGGGGTAACCTTAGACTATGCAAGACTTATGCAACGACTACCCTAGACTCGACTTGCTCTGATACCAAACTGATGCGGGACGGACACGGGAGACGACACTATACAGTGCCACCCTCGGACTCTAAATGAAGACGCGACCAGCAATACACACCAGGGAGACGCTAAGCCCGACACTACGAGCTCCTAGTGGCAAACGTCGCTAACAGAAGTACAAGCTCACTCGGCGTCCCATGCGAGGGAAAGCGTGGATCGTGCGCGGTTAAGGAACCGGCAGAGTTCAAGGTAGTCAGACTCACTTCCAGACTCGGATCGAGTCGCGGGACGGGTCACTCTCACGCTCACAGCGGTGACATGGACACACGGGCTAGGAACCTACACTCTCGGCAGCGGCCTAAGACCGTATACTAGCTAAGCAATGTAACGCCAAGAAGTTAAGACATTTACCTCCACGCACCCGGCGTGGCGAAGACACCCCGGCTGACTTACGGACCCCCGGTTAACATAATTCACAGCGGTACAAAAGGATTCGACCCACTCCACGCAGGGAGGTAAAAGGTCACATGTGGGCCCCGGGGATCACGCAAATCAGGTTGACAGGCAGCATCTTGATGTCGACTCGACGCGCCGAACTCCGCGTTTTCGTGCTTCCCGAACGGTGGATTCTGCTGGCCCGTGGGGCCCACGGATGGCGCTGTCCTCCGGATCTGCGGAGGTGGGTCCCACTATGATGGAGACCCCTGGTGGCGCGCCTCCACGGACGGCGGTCGGCCGGAGACACCGATTGGTGGCCGGTCGGGTCCGATCTTCAAGTTGTGGAATGGCTGCCCACAGATTTCAGTTCTGTTTTCCCTGCGCGCGCTCCGGCGAAAACAGACGCTGCGGTCGATCCCGATGTCGGATCGGGACGCATGAGCTATCGTTGGAAAGCTCTCTTCAAATTCTTCAATCTAGACTCATAGAGATATGATGGATCTATCCGGATCTAGACTTTAATGAATTTACAAATCCCTGTTGTACAGTAACCGAGACATCAGATTTACAGGGTACTTGTCTGAGAACCACCGTTAACCGCCTACTTGCCGTAGGAATCAGACTTCGTTCTCTTCTTCAACATTGTAGATAATCAAACCACGAAGCTGGGACAATTTTTAGAATTGGATTTGGAGGTGGTGATGATTTGATAGGATTTTTGGAGTGTCTGGTGGTCGGATCTGGAAACTGGGGAACAGAACTGTAGCTAGGACTGAGAACGAATTTTAGAAAATATGAAATGGACGAACCAAAAATTAAAAAAAATGGTGGATGAAGGGATGGATGCAAAGAACACCCAGTTAAATTGGGCGAACCAAAGAAAATCAAAAAAAGGACCTAAGACTTAAAACTCATGGCGGGTGGAAATGGAAACAGACAGGAGACAGATCTGGAAACTGGGATTGGACGAAAATAAAAAAATACCAAATGAGATCTTTATGACCAACAAAAATTCTGAGGACGTGCTGGACACCTCGGAGACATCCAGTAAAATTTCCAGCTCGATCTGAGGCCGTGGCTGAGACTGGAATTTCGTGGAAGTGGCTGTGGTACTGCACGGACAGAACTCGGGCGGTGGCGATGGCGGCTCGTGGCGGCGGCGGCGGCGACCGGAACTGATAGGGTGGAGTCACACCACCAAGAGGCAGCCTTCACAGCTGCAAGGGGGAGAGGGAGAGAGGAAGGGGGCGGCCTAGGCCTTGCTCCAACATTAAGTTTGATTCAAATGGCATTAATTCCACTAAAATGAAAAAATACAACTCTTTATAGGTTACATGCCAAATCCAATATCCACCCTTAGATCTAGGTATGGGAGAATGGATGGCTTGGATTGGATGTGACCAACCACAAAAAGAAATATTTAAAAGAAACCAATTCATAATTTTATCCCATGTGGTCAAAGAAGGAGAGGAAAGAAAAGAAAAAAACTAACCAACCTAGCCTAATAATGCCAAAAGAGGGGGCGCCCCCTTCTTGGGCCCTCCTTGGGCCAAGTTGCTTCAAGGCTTGTTAAGGCCTTCCACAAGCCCATCTTATCCCAATCTAGGTGGCCCATGTGGAGTGGAGGCTTATATGGGCCTTAAGTGGCTTAAGAACCCAATATGAAGCCTAATGAGGCCTTATAACCTAATATGGCACTTAACCCTTAATGGACCCTAAAGGACTCACCCATTTGGCTTATTAAGAGCCTTACATTGAACCCAATATGACAAACCCAAATAAAACACTCATTACAACCCAATTACAAGGCAAACCATTGCTAAAACAATACAAGGAAATGCTAAAAATGACCAAGAATCAAGGTGGGGCTTCCAGGCTATCCCCGAGCCAAAGAGAAGCTGCTGTAGATCGAGTGGTGCTCCGTGTACGGTACTGATGGCTCGCCGGCTCGTGCCTCTCGCGTGCTCTGGTGTCCGCACCACTGACCTTCCCGGATCGGGCTAAGAGAAGGGTCCATCGATAGAGAAGGAGGATGCAGGTTTTCACCTGCAACATGGCCGGCATATTCTGCCGATATGGGGGGCTTCCCGAAGACCCCCGCGAGCTGGCTCAATTTGCCGCAAGGTCGAGGCCGAATACTCATAGAGCAGGAGCAGCAAGGGAGCTCCTGGCGGCAACTAAAGGAGAACAACCCATGGTCTACCACCAGTCAGATGATGAGGCTCCTGTCTTAACCGCCAATGTGGTAACGTCGGAAGAAGAAGATGACATCCTCCTTGACATCCTGCCCGAGGGTACGTCCAGAGAAGCAACAGAAGCCATTCCCAGTGCTGCAACTATGGACCCAATGGTCCTGATGCTACTTCAAAGATATCGGCAAGAGATAGACTTGCTGAATATATAGCTGATGGAGAAGACTGAACAGTCGTCAGCTTCCAAGCCGCCTGAAGTCCAGGGTGAATCATCACGGGAAGCGGTTCGTCATGTCGACCCTCCGCCACTTTACACCTTGCCTCAGTCGTCAGAGCCGAGCATGGCGGCGACTCAGTAGCGGCCACCACAGTCCCAGCCGCTGATGCCACCAGTGCTCCCTCAAGTGCACCAGACACCCCCCGCTGCTGCGTCCGCCATCGGCAACCACTCTGGTCATCCTGTACCTGCAGCCATCACACTTCTATCTGGAGCCAGTTGACCCCGCGGTCATAAACCGGATGATGGTGGAAAGAATGATCGAGCTAAAGCTCACAGAGAGGAGTGAAGGTGATTACATCGCATTTGATACCTATCGGGTGCCTTACCCGCAACACCATGCTGCCAAGCGGCTTCCCCCGGGGGTCAACAAGCCACCCAAGTTCGACAAGTTCAACGGGAAGGGATCCCCGAAGGAACATATTGCATATTACATGACTATCATGGGTGATTTCGCCGCCGATGAGTCATACCTGCTAAAATTTTTCGGGTCCTCGCTGACGGGGCTCGCATTTGATTGGTACTCCAGCCTCCCGGCCGGGTCGATCAGTGACTGGTCGGATATGCAGAGGAAGTTCAGGGAGAGATTCCATGTTACAGAGAGGGAGGTCACAATGGCCGAACTCTACTCAACAAAGCAGAGGGTCGATGAGACAACCCTCGATTATATCAAGAGGTGGAGGAACCTCGGAATGAGGTGCAAGCGGCCCCCTCATCAGGAGGACGCTGTACAAATATGCAAACAGAATCTCAGGAGGGAGGTTCTAGAAAAGATGATCGGAATGGAAATACGGTCGTTTGACCGATTGAACAATATCGTGGCCGAGGTGGAAGCCTTTCTGGCCAGACCTGTCCCTACATCAACTGCCAGCACAGCCCAGAAGGGCAAGGTAGTGGAGCGGCGCTCGTCGCCTAAAGAAGCGAACGCTCTTGACATCAAGGCGTTCGAACAACGGAAACATGAAGGTAAGAAGGCGGTCGCCCCACAGCCTGCAGAAGCCCCAGATGGCAAGGAAGGTCCCTCGCTGCGGGACAAGATGAAGAAAGCCTACTCATTTCCGAAGGACAAGTCCCAGATTCTGTTCGACTGGGTAACGAAATATGGCATGGTCACCCTGCCAGAGCCAAAAAGGCCGGAGGACCTAAAGAGAAGAGACAGCCCAAGATTCTGCCCTTACCACCAGATGCTGGGGCATCCAATTGAAGACTGCTATGTTTTCAAGGGCATCATCGAAGGGATGGTGAAGAAAAATGAAATCGAGTTGGGAGAATACAAAGTGGACCCTCCTCAACCGCATGAAGCCCCTCGGAGGAGGGCAAGAGTCAACATGATCTCCCTATACCAGGCACTGCCCGAGGAGATCTCTGAAGCAAGTACGCGAAGCACTTATGAAACTCATTTCTTGGAGCCCGCGAAAGAACAGCAAGGATGGCAACAGATCCCTACGAAGCACAAAAGGAAGAAAGCACCCCGCCCGGGGGTAGGGGCACATATCCGTGGTGTTACACCACGACCCGCTCTACCGGTGGCAGCACCTGTGTGGATCACTCCACCTGCAACTATCAGGATACCTACACACAATCGAAGGAGACAAACTCCGCTGTCGGTGGTCAAGGAAACCAATCCAGGGGTCCGCCGGTTACAAAACCTCTTGAAGGGCTAGATGAGTATGTGCAGCCCGAATTGAAGCCCTTGCTGGTGCGGGACCATGTCCCATGGTAAGAGCTGGAGCAGCTCTCACTCGAGCAAAAGGAGGGAGCTGATGCAGCATCTGATAAGGAGGGCAGCCGGTTCTGGGGGCAGGCACCTGCTGAAACAAAGAAAAAGAAGAAACAAAAGAAGAAGAAAAGGAAGGCAGCTAAGGCCGATAAAGCGCATGTTGTTTCTTGTAATACTCTATCAGCACTCTTCAACCTGCCCGGAGAGGAGGAAGAAGAGAAAATTTGCTTCACACCCCTGGCTGGGGGAAGCAAGGCCGAGGCTGCAACCGCTGCACATGCAATCCGATCAGGCCAGAAATGGGGGCGCCAACCACCACCCAACCACAACATCATGTTCAGGGGAGAGCAGCCCTACAAAACACCTCCGTCGGAGATCAAGGGAGTCCAGATCCCTCCTCCGCCAAGCCTATATAGCAAGAGTGGGGGCAAGGCAGTCCCTTCATTTCTTGAATTCATGAAGATGTCAAAGGGGAAGCAGCCTTGCCAGGAGGCTAACCCTGCACCCGGGAACGTTCACCCGCAACCAGCTCGATCTGCCGAAACTCCAAATATAGAAGAAGCTTGCCCCGCAGCAGCCAATGAAGAACATCAAGGATCCGGTGATAACTTGAAAGGCGCCGAGTCCGAGGCAGATGAAGCAGGTCCATCAGGGGCCGCAACTCGGGACTCTCCCAAGCCCAGGTAGGCTGAAGAGATGAAGATCTCCAATGTCCGAGCTGGGAGCCGAATAATGAAGCTACTCAAGAAGCTCCCTGCTCGATTTACCATCTGGGAGATCCTCTCTTTGAGTGAAGAGACTCGACAGGCGATCATCACTGCTCTGCAGACGCCTCCTCATTTTGAGACCTGCCTGGCCGAATCAATGCCGGGAGCTAGCATGATGCGGGACGGACACGTGAGACCGACTCTATATGATGCGGACCTCGGACTCTAGATGGAGATGCGACCAGCAACACACAAATTGGTGAGATTTCGGCCCGACACTATGAGTTCCTAAGGGCTATACGTCGCTAACAGAAACGCAAGCTCACTCGTCGTCCCAAGCGAGGGAAACGCGGATCATGCATGGTTGAGGAACCGGCAGAGTTCAAGGGTAGTGACTCACTTCCGGACTCGTATCGAGCCACGGGACGGGTCACTCTCACACTCACAGCGGTGACATGGACTCACGGGCTAGTTCCTATCGCACTCGGTAGCGGCCTAAGATCATATACTAAACTAGCAAATGAATGCCAAAGAGTTACGATCGTTACCTCCACGCTCCCGGCGTGGGGAAGATAACCCCGGCCAATCACGGATTCCCGGTTAACAATAATTACAGCAGTACAATAATTTGACCCTCTCCACGCAGGGAGGAAATAGGTCACATGTGGGGCCCGGGAATCGTGACAATTGGGTTGACGGGCAACATCTTGATGTCGCCCGGCGGTGCCGAACCCGCGTTTGTGCTGCTGTCCGGACGGCGCAATCTACGGGTCCGTGGGGCCCACGGACCGTTCCAACTTCCGGCTCTGGTGGGGTGGGTCCTGCTGTGATGGAGACCCCTGGTGGTGCACCTCCCTGGACGGCGGTGGGTCGGAAACACCGGTCGGTGACCGGTCGGCTCCGATCTCCAAGCGTTGGAGTTGCTGCCCACGGACTGATGGTTCTATTTTTCGGCGCGCGCTCCGGCGAGATCGGTTGCTGCGATCAATCCTGATGTCGGATCGAAGCACAGGAGGTACCGCTGGAAAGCTATTTCGAAGTCCTTCAATCTAGGACAAGAGAGATGAACTGGATCTGCACGGATCAGGCCTTAAACTATTTTTGAAGTTCCTGTTGCACAGTACCCGTACTCTCAGAATAGCAGGGAAGTTTCCTGAGAACTGCCTTTGACCATAAAGCAAAACTCCGAATCAGACTTCGAGCTCTTAATGAAAGTTATGGAGGAGAAAGAGAGGAAAACGGAAATAATTCTTGTGAAGGGATTGGTGGAGGTCTCGACTTGATATGGATTTTACACTAACTGGGGGTCGGATCTGGATACTGGCGGGTAGAACTGTGGGGGGATCTGAAATTGATTTTTATAAAATATAAGATGGGATTTAGAAATTCCACTAAAATTTGTGGGTGGAGGGGATGGTGGACAGAACCCCCAGTAAAATTGGGAGATCCAGGAAAAATCGCAATATGGGTCGAAGGTGGGAAGATCAGAGTTGCTATCACTGTAGACAGAAACCTGGCAGATCTAGAACAAAAGGATGGACGAAAATGTAAAAATATGAAATGGAAGCTAGAAGACCAACCAATTTTTTTTGGGATGTGGGGAACACCTCTGGAACACACCCTAAAAATCCCAGCATAAGAAGACCTCGGGGTGGAGAGCAGAAATTCGTGGATGGAACCTCTATCTTGGATGGACAGAACACCGGCGGCAACCGTGGTGGTGCGATGGCGACACGATGGCGGCGGCGGCGATCACCGGAACTGATAGGGAGGCTTCACACCTCAAGAACACAGCCTTCCCAGCTGCAAAGGGGAGGGGGAGGAGAGAGGAGGAGGGCGCACCAGGCTGCCCCAAGGATTTTCTTCCAATTCAAATGCATTCATTCCACTAAAATGAGAAATACATGGTATTTGTATGAATTGCCAAAAGACTCAAACTACCCCTAGATCTAGGGTTTGGGGGAATAAAAAAAGAGATAGAACTAATTAGTTCTAACACCATTTTACAAACAAAAAAAAGGGTGATGGTGAGAGGGGGGCGCCCCCTTGACCAAGAGGTTTAGGTTGGTGACCAACCTTGACTTCCAAGCCCACTTGTCCCCCACTTGGCCCACTCTTCTAGAAGCCCACAATTAGAATGTTGATTGATCCCACATGGGCCCTGGGGATGAGGTGGATCAATGGGAGGAGGGGTGGGGGGCCCGTGGGACCCGGGTGGTCCCATTTTACATATAAACCCTTATTACAACCCAAATTACAAACCGAATAAAGATAAATAAAAATGCATTACACACAAATAAAGTCCCAATAAATGTGATAAATGTCGAGACTCAAGGGGGAGTCTCCAGACTGTCTCCGAGCCAGATGGACGCCGAAGTGGCTCGAGTGGTGTGTTAGCGCAGCGAAGAGTGATATAGAAGGGGGGGATGAAAAGATCACTCCTGATTTGGAAAACTTCAGCGAAAAATCACTACTTCGAAATACAACCCTTCAGATATAGCTAAACAATATAGCTAACGTAGTGAGAAACTAAGACAGAATGATAAGGTGCGATTGGAAGAGGCCGTCCACACACAAACACAATGCCAAGCAGAAGGAGAGCACAAACGATAATAGCAAACCACAGAGGAGACAAGAGATTTTAAGGTGGTTCGATTGTAGTCCACAATCTACATCCACCCCTCACTCCAACTAGAGTGAGGATTCCACTAGCCACTGTTAGAAAACTGCAGACTCAGTCTGCGAACAATATGCTGCCACACAGCTTGAACAACCAAAGGAAACAAATCCCTCAACCAAACTCTACTACCCACAGAGCTTGACACCTGGACCTGCTACCAGCAAGACCAGAACCGGAGATGGCTCTCCCTTCCTCCAACCCGGAGGGAACCTGCTAATGACAACCCATCACTGGCAAAACCAGAGATCACAGATCTCTCTTCCTCTGCAGCCCAGAGGGGAACCGGAGCAACTCTCCCTTCCTCCAAACACTGGAGGGTAACAACTCGGAATCAGAGATATGAAGAAATGAAAGGAAAAATAGAAATGTAAACAAGACCAACGATGAACAACAATCGTTTCAGAAAACCAAAATCAAATGTAGCTTCCGAAGAAGCAAATTAGACTCTTCTCTCTCACTCAGACTTTTCTCTCACAGCAATACTCTCAAATCTTTTTCTCTCTATCTTCTTTCTAGAACGTGGAGGCTCTCTCTTTTCTTCTTCTTCTCAGGGATTCTTCACTTCAACTTTTTCCTCCAGTTCAATCCATCTAATCGCAGAAGACACCTTTTATATGGCATTCGACCTGACTTTCAGGCCTTCACATGAGTGGGTCTCATTCCCTCCTTTTCTAGAGCATCCTCGGATCACGTGCCAGGCATCATCCTCGATTCACGTGCCCAATCATTAACCTGAATCATCTGCAGGTAGAGACAAGGAAATGTGATTAGTTAGTTCAGTCATATATCAACGAATGTATATACTTTAGAACAGCAAATGAGCAAGTATGTACACTGAGAGAGTGTATAGAGTTGAAGTTCTTCATGCGAGCTCAGTGTATGGACTTGCAGTAAAGTGCATTAACATAACAAGGGGGAATGTGAGACTTCTGTGAAGTGTATGAAGGAATAGAGTGTATAGACTTGCAAACAAGGGACTGTACAGACTTGATTAATGAGTGCATGTGAAAGGCAGTGTACAGACTTCAGATGAACAAAGCATGAACGAGTCTATCCAATGTATAGACTAGAAACATTTGAACACATGGACAATGTATACACTTGGCCTTTGAGGAATGATGTATTGACTCTGAACGTGAAGGCAGGCTATATAGACTTGGAGAATATTGAAGCACTGTATAGACTTGGTAAACCTGAACCAATGTACATACTTGGAACGCCTGAGGACCAGTGTATAGACTTGGAATAAATGAAAGCGTTGGCTGTACAGACTTGCATGAACGATGTATACACTTTGCCAATGTGTAGACTTAGGGTGTAGCTAAAGCAGCGAACGTAGGAATAGGTTGGAACGTATAGACTTACGTTCGATCAGCAATGTATAGACTTCAACTAGGGAAGCTACAGTGCTATGTCTAGACTTAATGATGCAAGCCTTGTATAGACATTGGAATGCTTGAAGCGTTGTACAGACTTGGTGAGCGCCAAGCAATGTACAGACTTTGATGAACGCCGCTCGCTGTACAGACTTCGAATCAAGGCATGAATAGTGAATCAATGTCTAGACTTGGATGCCCAAGCCAATGTATAGACTTGTGCAGTGCAGCCAGTGTATGGACTTGTACAGTGCTACGCAGTGTACAGACTTTGAAGTGCGACCTAACAGGATGTGTAGACATTGAACGCAACCAGAATGTCTAGACTTGTTATGAAGCAATGCACATGCTGTACATACTTGAGGTAATGCTTGCAGAAGGCTATGTATGGACTTGGTTTGTGACTAGAGGCTGTACAGACTTTGGGACATGATGCGTGAGACGAAGGACAATGTATTGATTTTGAAATGGTAGACGATGTATAGACTTGGGGTTCAACTGAGGATGTATAGACTTGGGGTTCAACTGAGGATGTATAGACTTGGAAGATGTGAGGCGATGTGTAGACTTTGAAATGAACGGGAGAATGTATAGACTTGGCCCCTTAAAGGATGTATAGACTTCAGATGTGCAAGCTACAGTGCCGTTGTATGGACTTGATCTCAAGGAATGGATGTACAGGCTTTGAATATGAAGACCAATGTATGGACTTCAGGTGAAGACCAATGTACAGACTTTGAATATGAAGATCAATGTATGGACTTGGAAAGTAAAGGCTAATGTATTGACTTGCGAAACTGGGGGGTCGACCCATCAGAAGGGGGGGTCGACCCACAACTGTCCAGACTATGCAGACAGAGTGTAGACATGATCAAGTAGTGCATATCTATCTGACAACCATATGAACTGCACTGTCCTACATGATGAAGCATGAATTAATCTAGAGATAGAAGATTGATTTATAGTGTGAGACATCATCAAAACCGTAGGGATGCAACATGGTGCTCCGTGTACGGTACTGGTGGCTCGGCGTATCGTGCTTCTCAATCGTGTGGGTGTCCGCACCAATTCTCCCCGGGTGGGAGAAACTCGACCCTGTCGAGTAAGGGTCTGCATCGCTGTGGTACCGCTCTAGTAGGTCCGGATCAATCCGCTGCAACTCTCCATGGGTGATCCACGTATCCTCGGTGGCGGGCCGTCCTCTCCATCGCACTAGGTAGCGCGGGTAGGATCCACTCCTGGTAACTGTCACCTACTCATCTAGTATATGATCTATATGCTCTCGCTGCCGTGGAAAAGGGGCTGGAGGTGGACACTCTAGTGTGGGATCACTCTCAATGGGAGGGGATGGCTCGAAAGGCTCACTAGGGATCACCGCTGGGTCCCTATATGCAACTAGATCCGATACATTAATAGTAGAGCTTATACCATATTCCTCAGGTAAGTCCACAACATACGCATTGGATCTAACGCGTTTCAACACTCTAAATGAACCGGCTCCGCGAGCTTGCAATTTCTTAACGGTTCCAGAGGGAAACCGTTCAGGTCTTACCCTGATCATGACATATTCGCCCTCTTGGAACTCTCGGTGGTGTCGATGGGCATCGGCTAGCTCCTTATACCGTGCATTGCTAGCCTCAATGTGACGACGGATGTCGTCATGCAAACTCCTAACATGCCTAGCAAACGACTCGGCAGACTCTGACACTCGAGCATGGATAGGCATGGGGACAAGATCCACTGGCTTCCTAGGCCTACGACCTGTGACAATCTCGAATGGACTCAGACCAGTAGACCTATTAACTGAATCATTATATGCAAATTCTGCCATGGGTAGAATGAGATCCAAATCCCCTATGCTGTCCCTGACAAGACACCTCAAAAGGTCTCCCAGACTCCTATTGACCACCTAGGTCTGACCATCTATCTGGGGATGAGATGTAGTGGAAAAATTTAGGTGAGTACCCAACATATGCCACAGTGTCTTCCAAAAATAACTAGTGAATCTAACATCACGGTCAGACACTATGGTACGAGGCAACCCGAACTTGCACACCACATGAGTAAGAAAAAGGCGGGCAACCCTCGAAGCATCCGAAGTCTTTGAGCAAGGAATGAATAGGGCCATCTTCGAGAATCGGTCAGCAACCACATAGACTGAATCATGCTTCCTGGAGGTACGTGGCAATCCCAAGACAAAATCCATGCTAGCATCCTGCCACGGGACATCAGGCACGGGAAGAGGCGTATAAAGGCCCGAGCTTTGCTTCTTCATTTTGGCCGTAGCACATGTACGGCACTGAGCCACAATATGAGCAACATCACGCTTCAAGCTCGGCCAATAAAATATATGCTCAACAGCCTCGATAGTCTTGTTCCGACCAAAGTGGCCAGCTAGACCTACCGCATGTAGCTCCCAGACTAAGAAGTCTTGAACTGAAGTTCGGGGAACATAAAGCCTGCCTCCTCGAAAGAGGTAACCATCCTGAAGCACATATTCATCAAGGTCTCTCGAGGGTCTGGCCTGGAGAGTGGTATAAATCTGACCGAAGTCAAGACAGTCAACATAGGCCTCTCTCATCTTCTCTAACCCTATGACCTCGGCACTCATGGTGGTAAGCAAACATGCTCGTCGACTCAAGGCATCGGCCACCTTGTTCTCCACTCCAGCCTTATGCTTTAGCACAAAGGTGAACTGCTGGAGATACTCAACCCAACGGCTATGACGCGAATTAAGCTTCTTTTGAGAATGGAGGTACCTCAAAGCCTCATGATCGGAGTATAAGATAAACTCCTGATGTAATAGGTAATGTCTCCAATGCCTAAGAGCCTGAACAACTGCGTAGAATTCTTTGTCATAAGTGGAATATCGCAGTTTAGCGTCATTCAGCTTCTCACTGAAATATGCGACCGGGTGGGACTCCTGACTCAACACTCCTCCTATCCCAACACCCGACGCATCACAAGAGACCTCAAACACCTTCGAGAATTCAGGCAATCGAAGGATAGGTGTCTGGGTCATGCGCTCCTTGATGTCTTTGAAGGCGGCAGCTGCGGCCTTCGTCCATACAAAGGTGCCGTTCCGGATACAATCTATCATCGGGGCGGTGACGGTGCTAAATCGCGGATAAAGCGACGATAGAACGTCACAAGGCCATGAAAGCTGCGGACATCATGAACCGTACGGGGTTCCGGCCACTCAAGAATGGCCCGGACCTTCTCCGGATCGGCGGAGACCCCACTACTAGACATAATAAAACCTAAGAAGATAAGCTGAGGTGTCATGAAGGCACACTTATGTGGGTTCGCAAACAACTGCTCTCGCCTAAAAAGAAGACAGACCTGCCGAAGGTGGTCTAAGTGGTCCCCCGTGGTGCGACTATAGATAAGGATATCCTCAAAACACACAACCACAAAGACTCCAATGAACGGTCGAAGGACCTGAGTCATGAGTCGCATGAATGTGCTAGGGGCACTGGTCAACCCAAAAGGCATGACCAACCACTCATATAGACCATCCTTGGTCTTGAATGCGGTCTTCCACTCATCACCTGGCTTAATCCTCACCTGGTGGTAGTCACTCTTAAGATCGATCTTCGAGAAAATAGTGGCACCTGCCATCATATCAAGCATATCATCAAGACGGGGAATAGGGAACCTGTACTTCACGGTGATTTTATTGATGGCACGACTATCAATGCACATTCTCCACGTGCCATCTTTCTTCGGGGCGAGTAATGAGGGTACAGCACATGGGCTCATACTGTCCCGAACATATCCTCTCTGCATTAACTCATCGACCTGCCGTTTTAGCTCGGCATGTTCCGTGGGGCTCATGCGATAATAGGGAAGGTTGGGCAATGAGGAGCCCGGAATCAGGTCGATAGCATGCTGAATATCCCGCATGGGTGGGAGTCCCTCGGGAAGCTCCTCGGGAAAAATATCAGTGAACTCCTGCAGAATAGGAATGACATCGGGTGAGAGTTCACCCTCGGACTTCGGCTCCACCTCTCGGACCGTAATAGCAAACACAGGGCAGCCCCGACTAGCCTCCCGTTCCATTTCCCGGGAGCTAATCATCATCAACCTCCTAGTCGAGGGCTCGCCTGGGCTAGATGTAATGGTCATAGCCCGAGCTGGGGGATGGGGTACTGGGCCCAAGAATGGAAGGCTTCGGAGTACTAGGGCCAGTAGGACCCCTAACGGATGGGCTCTTGGGCTGAGAGGGGTGGAGGGTAATCCGTTGGCCAGCATGGTCAAAGGTACAGGTGTTCGACCGGCCATGGAGTGTGGCATCCCGATCAAATAGCCACGGCCTACCAAGAATGACACTGCCCACCTCCATGGGTAGGACATCACACCAGATCTCGTTGCGGTAGGCATGGAACTGTAGTGGGACCAAACACCGCAGCCTGATCGGAATGGAGGTGGAATCTACCCATGATACTCGATAGGGGCAAGGATGGTCCACGGGTGTAAGACCAAGACGAGAGATAGCGCCCGTGGAGATTGCATTGATACAACTCCCACTATCGATGATCACCTTAAAGATGAGCTTGCCCAGCCTACAGATTGTATGAAGAATAGTGGTCCGACACCAGTCGTCACTGACCTGCGGCTGGGTAAGGATACACTTGACGACCCCAACGTGTGTATCATTAGAATGCTGGGCATCTGGGCATCACGTCCCAACTCATAGTACTCGTCAGCTAGTTTCGGATCTGCTTCATAGCTGACTAACTCAAGGCCCGCAGGGGTGGTATCCTCGGCCTGTGTGTCTCCAATGACAAGAGACTGGCGGGTGGGACACTGGTTGGCAAAATGGCCAAACCCATTGCAGCGGTAACACAGCTGCCGTGATCCACTTGGCTCCCCAATCATGGGTCCTTTCCCTTTATCCTCCCGACGGATAGGAGGTGTAGGTAGCAAAGGACGTGCAGGAGGTGCGGGTGCCGGTGGACGGGTTGTGGGTGCCGTAAGATGCTGTGGACGAGGAAGGTCCCTCGGGGGTGGAGGGCGAGGCCTAGGAGTAAAGGGCTCGGGGCGAGCGGGCTCCTAAGGTCGAGCCATGGGGGCCCTCAGATACGTGCCAGATGAGCCACGGGGCTCGACACTACGTAGGGGGAAGGAGCCCAACCGATGGGGAGACTCGAACTCGGCCTCGAATTGCTCCAATTCGAGAGCAATCTGATATGCCTGCTCCAAAGTGGTCGCATTGCGGCGAAAGAGTTCATACTGATAGTTGGGCCGCAGACCTCTTCAAAAGCAGGATATAGTCATGTTGCTCTCTTCCGTCACTCCACACCATAAGTAATACTCGTCAAACTCAGCGGTGTACTCAGTCACGGATTGGTTCCCTTGGGAGATGTTTTGCCATTTGTCTATGAGACGTTGGCGATATGGGGCAGGAAGGTATTTCTCCCTCAACTTGATTTTCATATCATCCCAAGTACCGATTTGGGGTTGACCTCGCTGATTGAGCAGGCTCTCCACATTGGTCCAATAAGTTTGGGCCTGCCCTTGCAGCTTCATCTTCGCGTATCGGACTCTTCGGTGGTCCGTCATCTCAAACCACTCGAAGTACCGATCCATGCCGGCCTCCCAATCTAAATACACCCTAGGGTCCAAGGACCCGCTAAAAGTGGGAGGGTCCATACGCACTCCCCGAAGGATGCGGTCGTCATCATCGTCATCACGATTCTATCGTTGATTCCGACGACCGTAACCCCCTTGCTCATTGTCAGATGCATAGTCATCCACCACATGCACCTATTGTCTCCCAACATCCACTGCCTGAGCCCTTGGTGTAGCAGGTTGCTGAACCGGCTCTTGTTGACCATTGGTTGGCGCGGGTTGCGCCGCCGCTGGGGCCCTCTCAAGGACGGCTATCCTCCCAACAAGACCCTGGATGGACTGGTCCGAAGCTTCGGCCCGATCCTCGAGGGCTTTCATCCGCCCTTCTAGACGCGTCCCTACTCCATCTAGGCGCGTACTGAGGCCATCCATACGCGTGTCAAGACATTCCTTGATGGCTCGGAACATCTCGGTCGTCGAAGACTCATTGGAACTACGGGCCCGGGGATCCGCCATAGGTGGTGGTGGCGAGTATTGGGTACCTCGACCGGTGGGCATGCAAAGACACGAACTAGGAGACACAGACTAATGCAAACACCGACTAATGCACCTAGACCTAAACCAATATCTGGTACGTGGCGGAGATAATCGATCCGAAGATCACTCGCGCAAGTGTGCGGCCTTCCCGATAGGCGTAGCCTAACGTTCGGACAACACCTTTTAATATACCGAATTATCAGGATGAAATGTAATTTTAAAACACTCTTTTTTTGTTGTTTTGAAAATAATGAGACTCGACTACACCCTAGACACTACCAAGACTCGATACGCGGCGGAGATAATCGATCTGAAGATCACTCGCGCAAGTGTGTGGTCTTCCCGATAGGCGTAGCCTAACGTTCGGACAACACCTTTTGATATACCGAGTAAAGGTGTGTGGGGCAACCTTAGACTGTGCAAGACTTATGCAATGACTACCCTAGACTCAACTTGGCTCTTATACCAAACTGATGCGGGACGGACACGGGGACCGACTCTAAGTGATGCGGACCTTGGACTCTAAATGCGGACGCGACCAGCAACATACGAGTTTGAGAGACACTTAGGCCCGACACTAAGAGTTCCTATGGGCTATACGTCGCTAACAGAAACGCAAGCTCACTCGTCATCCCAAGCGAGGGAAACGTGGATCGTGCAGGGTTGAGGAACCGGCAGAGTTCAAGGGTAGTCGACTCACTTTAGGACTCGGATCGAGCCACAAGACTGGTCACTCTCACACTCACAACGATGACATGGACTCACGGGCTAGTTCCTATCGCACTCGGCAGCGGCCTAAGATCATATACTAAACTAGCAAATGAATGCCAAAGAGTTACGATCATTACCTCCATGCTCCCGGCGTGGGGAAGACAACCCCAGCCAATCACGGACTCCCGGTTAACAATTATTACAGCAGTACAATAATTTGACCCACTCCACGCAGGGAGGTAATAGGTCACATGTGGGGCCCGGGAATCGCGACAATTAGGTTGACGGGTAGCATCTTGATGTTGCCCGGATGTGCCGAACCCGAGTTTGTGGTGCTGTCCGGACGGCGTGATCTACGGGTCTGTGGGGCCCACGGACCGTTCCAACCTCCGGCTCTGGTGGGGTGGGTCCCGCTGTGATGGAGACCCCTGGGGGCGCGTCTCCCTGGATGGCGGTCGGCCGGAAACACCGGTCGGTGACCGATCGGCTCCGATCTCCAAGCGTTGGAGTTGCTGCCCACGAACTGATGGTTCTATTTTTCGACGCGTGCTCCGGCGAGATATGTTGCTGCGATCAATCCTGATGTCGGATCGAAGCACATGAGGTACCTCTGGAAAGGTCTTTCGAAGTCCTTCAATCTAGGAAAAGAGAGATGAACTAGATCTGCACGGATCAGGCCTTAAACTATTTTTGAAGTTCCTGTTGCACAGTACATGCACTCTCAGAATAGCAGGGAAGTTTCTTGAGAACTACCTTTGACAGTAAAGCAAAACTCCGAATCAGACTTTGAGCTCTTAATGAAAGTTATGGAGCGGAAAGAGAGGAAAACGGCAATAATTCTTGTGAAGGGATTGGTGGAGGTCTCGATTTGTTATGGATTTTACACTGACTTTGGGTCGGATCTGGATACTGGCAGGTAGAACTGTGGGGGGATCTGAAATAGATTTTTAGAAAATATAAGATGGGCTTTAGAAATTCCAAGAAAATTCATGTATGGAGGGGATGGTGGACATAATCCCAAGTAAAATTGGGAGCGCCAGGAAAAATCACAAGATGGGTCGAAGGTGGGAAGATCAGAGTTGCTGTCACTATAGATAGAAACCTGGCAGATCTAGAACAAAAGGATGGACGAAAATGTAAAAATATGAAATGGAAGCTAGAAGACCAACCAATTTTTTTTGGGATGTGGGGAACACCTCTGGAACACACCCTAAAAATCCCAGCTCAAGAAAACGTCGGGGTGGAGAGCAAAAATTCGTGGATGGGACCTCTGTCCGGGATGGACAGAACACCGGCGGCAACCGTGGTGGTGCGATGGCGGCACGATGGCGGGGGCGGCGATCACCGGAACTGATAGGGAGGCTTCACACCTCAAGAACACAGCCTTCCTAGCTGCAAAGGGGAGGGGGAGGAGAGAGGAGGAGGGCGCACCAGGCTGCTCCTAGGATTTTCTTCCAATTCAAATGTATTCATTCCACTAAAATGAGAAATACATGGTATTTGTATGAATTGCCAAAAGACTCAAACTACCCCTAGATCTAGGGTTTGGGGGAATAAAAAAAGAGATAGAACTAATTAGTTCTAACACCATTTTACAAAAAAATAAAAAGGGTGATGGTGAGAGGGGGGCGCCCCCTTGACCAAGAGGTTAAGGTTGGTGGCCAACCTTGACTTCCAAGCCCACTTGTCCCCCACTTGGCCCACTCTTCTAGAAGCCCACAATTAGAATGTTGACTGACCCCACATGGGCCCTGGGGATGAGGTGGATCAATGGGAGGAGGGGTGGGGGCCCGTGGGACCCGGGTGGTCCCATTTTACATATAAACCCTTATTACAACCTAAATTACAAACCGAATAAAGATAAATAAAAATGCATTACACACAAATAAAGTCCCAGTAAATGTGATAAATGCTGAGACTCAAGGGGGAGTCTCCAGACTGTCTCCGAGCCAGATGGACGCCGAAGTGGCTCGAGTGGTGCTCCGCGTACGGTACCGATGGCTCGACGTATCATGCTTCTCAATCGCGCGGGTGTCTGCACCATAGCATGACTTTCACTCCAGAGGACATGCTGCTGCCTACCATCAGCCACAACAGGCCGCTATATATGAAGGGACGCCTGAATGGGAGAGAGCTGAACAGGATTCTGATTGATCCCTGTGCAGCAGTTAACATTCTACCCTACAGAATATATGAGAGGCACCACTTCAACGTGCATCTCGAAAAAGTCGGGGATATGCGTATCGCCGGCTTCAGTCAAAAATGTGAGGTGTCGATGGGGGTGGCAGAGTTCACACTTACCCTGGCAGATTTCACTACGACGGTGCAGTTCCATGTCATCGACTCTCGCACCTCGTACAAAGCATTGCTCATCCGCCCATGGCTACATGAAAATATGGTGGTGCCCTCTACGCTCCACCAATGTATCAAGTACAGTCTCCAGGGGAAGAAGGAGAGAATATTTGCTGACCTCCACCCGTTTGCGGTATTTGAATATCACTTGGCCGACGCCAACCTATATGTGGGGCCTTCTCAGAAGACCTCTGAATCTAAGACCCCTGCGGGGGCATCAAGAGGCGCATCCGGCGATGGTTGGTATCCACCACCGCCGCGCAGATATGTCAAGCCCAAGGTGGTCTCTCATATCACAGCATCCGGGGATGTTGGCAGACTAACACCCCCAACATTATACCCTGAAGCTAATGAAGTGAAGGTCGGTCAGCAGCACAACTACATTGGAGTCCCGGACGGCCTCACCAAGCCGATTCCCGGCCTTGACAACCCCACTGTCGAGCCTTTCAAAGCTTGGGAGGTGGCGCAGATAGATGGGCCCAGCAGCTTGTTCTACACAGCTGAAGAACACCCAACTCGAGAAGACACAGATTGCTGCCTGCCCGAAGACATAGAAAACCCGTCAGTTCCCATTCGAGGTCTGGCATTCACAACCAGTCGGATGGCCAGGATGTTTCAAAAGCAACATATCCCCTCCGATCAATCTCATAGAAACAAAGAAGCTTTCCAGAAAATGTGGCACCCCGCAAGTCTGGACAAGGAGCTGAGGCGCATCTCCCAACATCCGGGGTTGGGCTTCACCCAGGATGAATATTATTACAGCGAGCGATATGAGGTAGATACCATCTCCGCCTTCTACCCTGCTGAAGATAGCCCACTGGGGGCAACTTTTCATGAATACCTAGCAGAAGCTGAATATGCTGAGCCGGCTCAGCTCGGAGATCAAGGAGCAGGGACCATGATTCTTTGCCGGTGCTGGGAGCAGGTCCATCCTGAAGAGGCAGCCCTTCAGGCCGAATTTGATACGGCTACCAGCAGTAAAGCCGAAGACGTCGAAAAGACCGGGACCGCTCCCTCCAGTAGAATCCCACTGATGATGACCTCAGCACCTCTTGTGCCGATCGGGGAAGCCTTGACTAGCCCCGACCGAGAGGTATACACTGCCAAGGAGGGGAATGCCATTATTATTAAAGATACAACTGCCCCAGAAGGCGAGACCTCCTACAGGGCAGGGATGCTGTTCCAGCCCAACAGCAAGCAGCCACCAGTCGGTCACGACTGTAGCCCCGTCTGCAAAGACTGAAGCTGCTCTCCTGCCCATAGAGACTACAACGGCGGTGGATTTGCTAAGAGAGGAATATGCACGACCGCTGCTAAATGAAGCAGAGGACTTTCGAGAAGCTCTGATGACGTCAAATGGGGAAGGCGAGGTCCTCGACCCTGAAGATGGTATTCCAGATTTCGTCGACCTCCAACCGGCACCTCCGGAGATAGAAGATGGAGGCCAAGCTACAGTCGACGAGCTGATAGAAGTCAACTTGGGAAGTGAGGAAGACCCCAGACCTACCTTCCTCAGCGCCCAGTTATCCTCAAAAGAATGGGAGCTATACATCCAACTGCTGCAAGAGTACCAGGATTGCTTCGCCTGGACTTACAAAGAAATGCCAGGGCTGAGCCCTGCAGTTTCGCAACATGAGCTGGCGATCAGCCCTGAAGCCGAGCCGGTGAAGCAACCACCGCGGCGCATGAGGCTGAAGCTCATCACTCAAATTTGTACAGAGGCCGACAAGCTCATTGACGTGGGATTTGTCGAGGAAAATCAGTACACCACATGGTTGGCGAATATCGTCCCCGTGAAGAAGAAGAATGGACAGATCCGGATATGTGTTAACTTCCGAGATCTAAATAAAGCCTTTCCCAAGGATGACTTTCCGGTGCCAATTACGGAGGTCATGATAGATGCAACAACCGGTCATGAGGCCATATCATTCATGGACGGGTCATCCGGTTACAATCAGATATGGATCGCGGAACATGATCGGGTCCACACCGCCTTCTGAACCCCTAAAGGCATCTATCACTACAGGAGGATGCCGTTCGGATTGAAGAATGCTGGCGCAACTTATCAGCGCGCAATGACCAAAATATTTGATGAGTTGCTCTACCCCAAGGTCGAGTGCTATATAGATGATCTGGTGGTCAAGACCAGAAGAAAAGAAGACCATTTGCAAGACCTACGAGTCATTTTTCAGAGGCTGAGGCAGTATGAATTAAAAATAAACCCTATGAAATGCGCGTTCGGAGTATCGAGCGGGAAATTCTTGGGTTTCATTGTCAGATATCAGGGAATCGAGAAAGACCCCGCAAAAATCAAAGCGATTCAGGAGTTACCTGCACCAAGAAATCTCTCCGAGTTGAGATCACTACAGGGCCGCTTGGCTTCTATCTGGCGGTTCATTTCCAATTTGTCAGGGTGATGCCAGCCTTTCCACAAATTGATGATGAAGGATGTTCCCTTTTACTGGGATAAAGATTGCCAGACAGCCTTCGATAAGCTGAAAGGCTACCTGAAGACTCCTCTAGTGCTGGGCGCACCGGTGAAGGGACGGCCGTTGATATTATTTATAGCAGCCACACACAATTCCCTAGGGGCAATGCTGGCCCAGAATAATGAAGAAGGGAAAGAGCAAGCCCTCTACTACCTCAGTCGAAGACTGGTCAGAACTGAGAGAAATATACTTATATTGAGAATATCTGTCTGACACTGGTCTTCGCAGTTAAGAAGCTTCGACACTATATGCTGTCGCATGAAATTATCCTGGTATCCAAAGAGGACCCGCTAAAATATATTATGTCCCAGCTAGCACTCAAAGGTCGCTTGGGCAAATGGGCAATAATCCTTATCGAGTTTGACATCTCCTATGTGCCGCGAAAGGTTGTCAAGGGCCAAGCTATTGCAGACTTCTTCGCCGAGCACCCAATACCCGGGGACTGCCTGCTGGAACCGGAGCTTCCTGAAGATGAAACCCTAGAAGCGGCTCAGGTGTGGCCCTCCTTGTGGCAGCTATATTTTGATGGCGCTTCCAGAATTGACACCTCTGCCACTGGGTCAGCCAGGGTCAGGGCAGGAGCAGGCATAGTCCTGAAATCTCCAGAAGGGGAAGTTGTGCACACATCTTGCTCGATAAACAAGTCTAGCACAAATAATGAAGCAGAGTATGAAGCCCTGATAATCGGGTTGCAAATTGCTCTATCCATGGGAATTCAGATGTTGGAAGCATTCGGAGACTCCATGCTAGTTATAAAATAGCTGGAAGGAGAGTTCGATGTGCGAAAGCAAGAACTCCTCCCCTACCATCAGCTGGCAACCCGCCTAATGTCAGGATTCTACTTCATCAGCATTAAGCATATCAACCGAGGCCAGAATGCTCAAGCAGACGCCCTCTCTAAGTTGGCTAGCTCTTTGGCAGTCCCGCCAGACACAAGCCTGAATATAACGATGATCAACTGCCGGCAGGTCCCCAGTGTAATAGGTCTTAACCGACGAACAAGAGATTGAGCTGGTAGCCGTCGAAGAGATCCAGCAGCCCGATTGGCGAGAACATCTCCTACGGTGGTTTCAGCACCAGCAGCTCCCAAAAGAAAAAGAACAAAGAATGAAACTCCTGAGGGTCAAAGACTCTTACGAGATGAGAAATGGAACCCTGTTCTGAATAATGGCGGATGCCCGAAGAAAAGTCCTACTTCGTTGCTTGTCTTCAGCAGAAGTTGGGCAGGTGATGCAAGAAGTCCATGCGGGACCAGCAGGAGCGCATCAGGCCGGCCCAAAGATGAAAATTGAGATAAAGAAATTGGGTTACTATTGGCCCACTATATTTGATGACTGCTGCAAGTTCGCCAAGGCTTGTCAGAAGTGTCAAGAACACGCCAATGTGTCAAGAAGGCCTCCAGTGCCACTGCATCCTACCTTGCCAAGCTGGCCGTTCGCTCAATGGGGCACAGATGTAGTAGGGCCACTACCAACATCTTCATCAGGGTGCAAATACATCTTAGCAGCTACAGATTACTTCTCCAGATGGGTAGAAGCAGTTGCGTTAAGAGACGTGACGAGAGAACTAGTTGCAAGATTCTTCCGCAGAACATAATATTCCGGTTCGGGATTCCCAGCCAAATTATCTCTGACAACGGTAGCCATTTCAGAAATCAGAAGGTTTACCGACTAGCCGACAAATACAAGATTGATTGGAGGACATCATCCCCTTACAACCCTCAAGCCAATGGACTTGCAGAAGCCTTCAACAAAATACTATGCACGTTGTTGGGAAAGACTGTCAAGTCTGATAAAAAGGACTGGGAAGAAAAGATGTACGAGGCGCTCTGGGCCTATCGTACTGTCTATAAAACCCCAACCGGTCGTTCGCCCTTCTCCCTCGTGTATGGGTCAGAGGCTGTGGTGCCGATTGAATTAGAAGTTCCCTCGCTGCGAGTCGCCATCCGGCATGGACTAGTCAGTGGTGAACAAACCAATGCAGAAAGAAGATTGGAAGAGCTCGCCAAGCTCGAAGGAAAACACCTCCGCGCACAACAAAACATCCAACTCTATCAAGCTCGCAAGGCCTGTGCTTTTGATAAGCTAGTCAAAGGACGAGAGTTCAAGAAGGGAGACCTGGTAATGGTCAAAAGAAGAGAAGTGATGGCCGCTAACCCCAAAGGGAAGTTGATCAAAAACTGGGTCGGACCATACATCGTCCGTCGAGTATATGAAGGGGGCGCCTACGTCCTGGTAGACCACAAAGGAGTCGTCCAGTTCTCTCCCCTCAATGGAAAGCATATAAAGATGTATCACACTGCGCAACCAACATTCCCCGAATAATCGGACTACCTTACCTCGGTCTAGTGGCACTCCGCCCTGGCTGAGCTACCCTTGTCTTGGTCTAGTGGCACTCCGCCCTGATCAAACTACCTCACCTTGGTCTAGTGGCACCCTGCCATGATCGAGCTACCTTACCTTGGTCTAGTGGCACTCCGCCATGATCGAGCTACCTTACCTCGGTCTAGTGGCACTCCGCCCTGGCTGAGCTACCCTTGTCTTGGTCTAGTGGCACTCCGCCCTGATCAAACTGCCTCACCTTGGTCTAGTGGCACCCCGCCATGATCGAGCTACCTTACCTTGGTCTAGTGGCACTCCGCCCTGACCGAGATACCTTCACCTTGGTCTAGTGGCACTCCGCCCTGATCAAACTACCTCACCTTGATCTAGTGGCACTCCGCCATGATCGAGCTACCTTACCTTGGTCTAGTGGCACTCCGCCGTGACCGAGCTACCTTCACCTTGGTCTAGTGGCACTCCGCCATGATCGAGCTACCTTTACCTTGGTCTAGTGGCACTCCGCCCTGGCCGAGCTACACCACCTTGGTCTATTGGCACTCCGCCCTGGTCAAGCTACCTTTACCTTGGTCTAGTGGCGCTCCGCCCTGATCAAACTACCACCTTGGTCTAGTGGCGCTCCACCCCGACCAAGCTACCTCACCTTGGTCTAGTGGCACTCCACCCTGGATGAGCTACCTACACCTCGGCCCAGTGGTACTCCGCCCTAGCCAAACTCG
This sequence comes from Amorphophallus konjac, assembly GCA_022559845.1. Lineage (NCBI taxonomy): Eukaryota > Viridiplantae > Streptophyta > Magnoliopsida > Alismatales > Araceae > Amorphophallus > Amorphophallus konjac. The sequence goes on from CM040122.1 coordinate 26,257,694, forward strand.
CATAATATATATACTTCTTTGCCATTGCGGGCCTTACGCCTGAATCGACACGAATCCATTCTTTGCGTTAGCGTTGTCTCCTTGCTAACGAATAAACCCCTTTTCTCGGCGCAAGACTTCGTGTCCTAGCCAACTTTTATACATCTTTGCCATTGCGGGCCTTACGCCCGAATGGGCACGAATCCACCCTTTGCGTTAGCATTGTCTCCTTGCTAACGAATAAACCCCTTTTCTCGGCGCAAGACTTCGTGTCCTAGCCAACTTTTATACATCTTTGCCATTGCGGGCCTTATGCCCGAATCGGCACGAATCCATTCTTTGCATTAGCATTGTCTCCTTGCTAACGAATAAACCCCTTTTCCTCGGGGCAGAGCTCCATGTCCTAGCCGACTCTCTCAACATCGTTCTGTTATAAAAAAAAAGAAGAAAAGAAAAATGGGGTTAAAAATAGAGATACCCCACCAGACTTGTTCCTATATTCAGAACAGGGGTAAAAATGGCTATAACCCGGCTGTGGCGAAAATTCGAAAGGGCGTTACAGGCAAAATCGGGTACCTCGCCACGTGAAAACCCGAAAGGGCGCGTGGGTAAAAACAAGAGGGGGCTAGCTTCGGCGAAAACCTGAGAGGGCGCTCAGGTCAGTGAAGTGGTAATCTGAAAAGTTCTTCTTTATTCTCCTCCTAATGAAACTCCCAAAGGACAACCATCAAAAGTCCCGCCGGAGATCCCCTATTAAACCCGTGTTCGACCCTCGTCATCATCGGCGAGATCAGTCGACCTCCACCTTTAACTCGGACCTTCCGTCCCAGTTAACGAACATACTCCTTGCTTCGACGTGTAACCCATGTCGATGAACAAACCCGTGTTCGACCCTCGTCATCATCGGCGAGATCGGTCGACCTCTACCTTTAACTCGGACCTTCCGTCCCAGTTAACGAACATACTCCTTGCTTCGACGTGTAACCCATGTCGATGAACAAACCCGTGTTCGACCCTCGTCATCATCGGCGAGATCGGTCGACCTCTACCTTTAACTCGGACTTTCGTCCCGGTTAATGAACATACTCCTTGCTTCGACATGTAAATCACGTCGATGAACAGACCCGCGTTCGACCCTCGTCATCATCGGCGAGATTGGTCGACCTCTATCCCTTAGCTTGGACCTTTCGTCCCTGTTAAGAACTGTACAGTCTTTGCTTCGGCATTTAACCACTGTCGACGAACTAAATCAGGGCCCGACCCTTGTCATCATCGATAAGGCCGGTCGGCATTCTAGCAGACAAGTTCTCCGATATTTTGGATTCTCCGTGGAAAAAAAAAGAGAAAAGAAATAAATAAATAAGGTTAAAAACAGAGATACCCCGCCGGTCTTGTTCCTAAACTGGGGCAAGGGCAAAAATGGCTATAACCCGGCTGTGGCAAAAACCTGAAAAGGTGTTGCAGGCAAAATCGGGTACCCCGCCACGTGAAAACTCGAAAGGGCGCATGGGCAAAAGCAAGAGGGGGCTGATTTCGGCAAAAACCCGAAAGGGCGCTTGAGTCAGTAATGTGATACAAAAAAATTAAACAAAAAAAAGTGATGATGATGATGTAGTAACGAGGCTACCCTCGTTCATCATTCCACTTCCGCCCATTCTTTCGACCCTTGTCACCATCGGCAAGATCGGTCGCTACCCATTTCGACCCTTGTCACCATCTGCAAGATCGGTCGCTACCCCTTTCGACCCTTGTCACCATCGGCAAGATCGGTCGCTACCCCTTTTCGGCCCTTTTCGCCATCGGCAAGATCGGTCACTACCCTTTTCGGTCCTTGTCACCATCGGTAAGACCGCCCATCTTTTCGACCCTTGTCACCATCGGCAAGATCGATCGCTATCCTTTCGACCCTTGTCACCATCGACAAGATTGGCCGCTACCCCTTTTCGGCCCTTGTCACCATCGGAAAGATCGGTCGCTACCCCTTTCGACCCTTGTCACCATCGGCAAGATCGGTCGCTACCCTTTTCGTCCCTTGTCACCATCGGCAAGATCGATCGCTACCCCTTTTCGGCCCTTGTCACCATCGGCAAGACCGCCCATTCTTTTCAACCCTTGTCACCATCGGTAAGATTGGTCGCTACCCCTTTCGACCCTTGTCACCATCGGCAAGATCGGTCGCTACCCCTTTCGGCCCTTGTCACCATCGGCAAGATCGGTCGCTACCCCTTTTCGACCCTTGTCACCATCGGCAAGATCAGTCGCTACACCTTTTCGGCCCTTGTCACCATCGGTAAGACCGCCCATCCTTTCGACCCTTGTCACCATCGGCAAGATCGGTCGCTATCCCTTTTCGGCCCTTGTCACCATCGGCAAGACCGCCCATCCTTTCGACCCTTGTCACCATCGGCAAGATCTGTCGCTACCCCTTTCAACCCTTGTCACCATCGGCAAGATCGGTCGCTACCCCTTTCGACCCTTGTCACCATCGGCAAGATCGGTCGCTACCCCTTTTCGGCCCTTGTCGCCATCGGCAAGATCGGTCACTACCCTTTTCGGTCCTTGTCACCATCGGCAAGACCGCCCATCTTTTTGACCCTTGTCACCATCGGCAAGATCGGTCGCTATCCTTTCGACCCTTGTCACCATCGGTAAGATCGGTCGCTACCCTTTTCAGCCCTTGTCACCATCGGCAAGACCAGCCATCCTTCTCGACCCTTGTCATCATCGGCAAGATCGGTCGCTATCCTTTCGACCCTCGTCACCGTCGGCGAGCCCGGTCAACTATCCTTTGACTTGGACCTTCCGTCCTCATTGATAGACAAATTACCATTGCTTCGACATTTGAACTGTGTCGATGAATAAACCGCACTGTCAGCTTTCGTCACCATCGGCGAAATTAGTGGGGCGCATCCGCCTACTTTACCCATGTCCCGCCCTGGTCAAAGCTCGATTCCGAGAATAGTTAATCCGCGGTGGAGCGAACACCTCACCCCTTCACTGAAGGTGTGAGCGCTCTCATGCGCCACTAACTTACATCCCTGGACTAAGCTAATCGACTAGAAGAAAAAAAAGTCACGATTGAGGCAACCAATAAAGACATTTCATTGATATGAATTGTTAGAATACATCAGTGTTCGGGGCGTGCCCCAAGATACATGAGCTCCGAAGACAATAAGGAGCGAAAATAAAAAGAGAAAAAAAAAAGAGGAAATGGAGGTAAAATGAAGCTACTGTAGAGGGCACCGGAAGATGTCTTCCAATGCCAAAAGACCCAAGGAAGAGCACTGAGTCAGCTCTTGCAACCGAGATTCGGTAGCCGACAGCTGCGATAATTTTTCATCCAAGGAGGCGAGCTGCCCTTCTGCCAGGTCCGCTTCCTCTACGGTCTGAACCTCCAGGTGCTCAGTCTCCAGCAATTCTGCTTCAGCCCTGGCAAGTTCTGCGCGTAATTCTGCTATACACGCTGTGAGAAAGGACCAACGTTCTGAAGTGGTGCTGGCAGTATCTCTCAGTTGCCCCACGATCCCTCTCAATGAAGTGGCAGCAGCTCGATAATCAACCTTCTCAAGTTTCACAGTCGCCAGCTGATCGAATACCTCCCGGCTGAGGAACTCCCGCCTGTTGGCATGCTTCAGCAACATGATAACCCGCGGGTCCAATCGTCCATTGGACACCCGAATGCCAATAACGAGCGGGAGAGGTGTTCTATCAGACTCCTCAGCTGCACATAAGTCAAGCCTGGAGAAGCCGATATGGCTCACTGAAGATTGTCTAGAGACTGCCACACCATGTCACTAGAAAATTATAAACCTAGTGGCGAAGTCTCAGGGAGCTGAAAGTCTACCCTTGGTGCGGACACCAGAGCACACGAGCGGCACGAGTCGGCGAGCCACCGATACCGTACGCGAAGTACCACCAGAGCCACTTCGGCGTCCATCTGGCTCGGAGACAGTCTGGAGACTCCCCCTTGAGTCTCGGCATTTCTCACATTTATTTGGACTTTATTTTTGTGTCATGTGTGTTTATTTAGTTTATTCAGTTTGTAATTTGGATTGTAAGAGGGGTTTATTTGTAATATGGGATCACCTGGGTCCCACGGGCCCCCCAGGCCTCCTCCCATTGATCCACCTCAGCCCTAGGGCCCATGTGGGGTCAGTCAACATTTCCATTGTGGGCTTCTAGAAGGGTGGGCCAAGTGGGGGACAAAGGACTTAAAAAGTCCAAGTTGGATGCCATTCTAGTCCAAGGGGTGCCCCTTCCTTTAGAATAAATTAGGAAAATATTGTAATTTCTTTAATTTGGTCCAACACACATGGGGAATTAAAAATGTAAACTTCCCTTTGTACCCCCCCAAACCCTAGATCTAGGGTTAATTTGAGTCTTTTGGCATTTCATATAAATGCCTTGTATTTCCCGTTTATGGAGAATTAATGCATAAGAAATCTTGATTATTGTTGGAGCAAGCCTTGGCCGCCCCCTATCTCTCTCCTCTCTCCCCCTTCTGCAGTTGGGAAGGTTGCATTCTGGAGGTGTGAAGCCTCCCCTATCAGTTCCGGAGCTCGTCGTCGCCGCCACCGTGCCGCCATCGCACCACCATCATGTTCGTCGGAATTCTGTCAATCGGGTGACAGTAGGCCTTTCCACGAATTTCTGCTCTCAGCCCCGGATTCTTCTTGAGCTGGGATTTTTAGGACGTGTTCCAGAGGTTCCCTCCATGTTCTACAAAAATTGGTTTGGCCTCTAGTCTCCGAAATCCATTTTTACATTTTCATCCATCTTTTTGTTCCAAATCTGCCAGGTTTCTGTCTACAGTGACAGCAACCCTGATCTTCCCACCTTCGACCCACCTTTTGATTTTTTTCTCGAGCTCCCAAATTTAATGGAAGTTCTATCCACCAACCCATCCACCCACGAATTTTCGTGGAATTTCTAAAGTCCATCTCATATTTTCTAAAAATCCTTTTCAGATCCCGCCACAGTTCTGTCTGCCAGTGTCCAGATCTGACCCCCAGTCAGTATAAAATCCCTAACAAATCAAAATCTCCACCAATCCCTTCATAAGAATAATTGCCATTTTTCTCTTTCTCCCCTCTACAATCTTCATGAAGAGATCAAAGTCTGAATCTGAGGTCTACCCCACGGTCAAAGGCAGTTCTCAGGAAACTGCTTTGCAGTTCTGAGATTTCGGGAACTATCCAGCAGCAACTTCAAAAATAAATTAAGACCCGATCCGTGCAGATCCAGTTCATCTCTCTAGTCCTAGATTAAAGGACTTCGAAAGCGCTTTCCAACGGTACCTCCTGTGCTTCGATCCGCCATCAGGATTGATCGCAGCAGCCGATCTTGTCGGAGTGCGCGCTGAAAAATAGAAGCATCAGTCTGTGGGCAGCAACTCCAAAGCTAGGAGATCGGAACCGATCGGCCTCCGACCGGTGTTTCCGGCTGACCGTCATCCAGGGAGGCGTGCCACCAGGGGTCCCCATCACAGCGGGCCCCACCCCACCAGGTCTGGAGGTTGGAGCGGTCCGTGGGCCCCGCGGACCCCTCCACCACTGTGAGAGCGATAGGTACTAGCCCGTGAGTCCATGTCACCACTGTGAGTGTGAGAGTGACCCGTCCCGTAACTCGACCCGAGCACGGAAGTTGAGTCGGACTACCCTTAACTCTGGCGGTTCCTCAACCGTGCACGATCGGCGTTTCCCTCGCTTGGGACGATGAGTGAGCTTGCGTTTCTGTTAGCGACGTATAGCCCATAGGAACTCATAGTGTCGGGCCAAAGTGTCTCCATTGTTGTGTGTTGCTGGTCGCGTCCGCATTTAGAGTCTGAGGTCTGCATCACTTAGAGTCGGTGTCCGTGTCCGTCCCGCATCAGTTTGGTATCAGAGCGAGTCGAGTCTAGGGTAGTTATAGCATAAGTCTTGCATAGTCTAAGGTTGCCCCACACACCTTTACTAATATCAAAAGGTGTTGTCCGAACGTTAGGCTACGCCTATCGGGAAGACTGCACACTTGCGCGAGTGATCTTCGGATCGATTATCTCCGCCACGTATCGAGTCTTGGTTGTGTCTTGGGTGTAGTCGAGTCTCATTATTTTCAAAATAAAACAAAAAAAAGTGTTTTAAATTGCATTTTCATCCCAATAACCCGGTATTTCAAAAGGCGTTGCCCGAACGTTAGGTTATGCCTATCGGGAAGACAGCGGACTTGTGTGAGTGATCTTCGGATCGATTAACTCTGCCACGTACCGGATATTGGTTAGGTCTCGGTGCATTAGTGAGTGTTTGCATTAGTCGGTGTCTTCTAGGTCGTGTGTCAGTTGCATGCCCACCCGTCGAGGCACCCAATACTCGCCACCACCACCCATGGCGGATCCCCGAGCCCGTAGTTCCGATGAGTCTTCGACGGCCGAGATGTTCCAAGCCATTATGGAACGTCTTGACACGCATATGGATGGCCTTAGTATGCGTCTAGATAGCATAGGAACGCGTCTAGAAGGGAGGATGAAAGCCCTCAAGGATTGGGCCGAAGCTTCGGACAAGTCCATCTAGGGTCTTGTAGGGAGGATTGCCATCCTCGAGAGGGCCCCAGTGGCGGCGCAACCCGCGCCGACCAATGGTCAACAGGAGTCGGCTCAGCAACCTGCTGCGCCAAGAGCTCAGGCAGTCGATGTTGGGAGACAACAGGAGCATGTGGTGGATGATTATGCATCTGACAATGAGCAAGGGGGTTACGGTCGTTGGAATCAACGACGGAATCGTGATGACGATGATGACGACCGCATTCTTAGGGGCGTGCGTGCGGACCCTCCCACTTTTAGTGGGTCCTTGGACCCTATGGTGTATTTAGATTGGGAGGCCGGCATGGACCGATACTTCGAGTGGTTTGAGATGATGGACCACCGAAGAGTCCGATACGCAAAGATGAAGCTGCAAGGGCAGGCACAAACTTATTGGACCAATGTGGAGAGCCTGCTCCATATGCGACGTCAACCCTAAATCGGTACTTGGGATGACATGAAGACCAAGCTGAGGGAGAAATACCTTCCAGCCTCATATCGCCAACGTCTCATAGACAAATGGCAAAGCATCTCCCAAGGGAACCGATCTGTGACTGAATACACTGCTGAGTTTGACGAGTATTACTTACGGTGTGGGGTCACGGAAGAGAGCACCATGACTATATCTCGCTTTCGAAGAGGGCTGCGGCCCAACTATCCATATGAACTCTTTCGCCGCAATGCAACCACTTTGGAGCAGGCATATCAGATTGCTCTCGAATTGGAACAATTCGAGGCCGAGTTCGAGTCTCCCCATTGGTTGGGCACCTTCCCCCTTCGTAGTGTCGACCCCGTGGCTCATCTGGCACATATCCGAGGGCCCCCATGGCTCGACCTCAGGATCCCGCTCACCCCGAGCCCTTTGCTCCTAGGCCTCGCCCTCCACCCCCGAGGGACCTTCCTCGTCCCCAACATCTCACGGCACCCACCGCCCGTCCACCGACACCCGCACCTCTGCACGTCCTTTGTTGCCTACACCTCCTATCCGTCGGGAGGATAAAGGAAAAGGACCTTTGATCGGGGAGCCTAGTGGATCACGATAGCAGTGTTATCGCTGCAATGGGTTTGGCCATTTAGCCAACCAGTGTCCCACCCGCCAGTCTCTTGTCATTGGGGACACACAGGCCGAGGATACCACCCATGTGGGCCTTGAGTTAGTCACCTATGAAGCAAATCAGGAGCTAGCTGATGAATACTATGAGATTGAAGGTGACGGCCAGGATGCCCCACATCCCGATGATGCCCACGTGGGGGTCGTCAGGTGTATTCTCACCCAGCCACAGGCCAGTGATGACTGGCGTCGGACCACTATTTTCCATACCTTTTGTAGGCTGGGCAAACATGTGTGTAAAGTGATCATCGATAGCGGGAGTTGCATCAATGCAATCTCCACGGGTGCTGTCGCCCGTCTTGGTCTTACACCCGTGGATCACCCTAGCCCCTATCGTGTATCAAGGGTGGATTCCACTTCCATCCCGATCAGGCTGCGGTGCTTGGTCCCACTGCAGTTCTATGCCTACCGTGATGAGGTATGGTGTGATGTCCTACCCATGGAGGTGGGCAATATTATTTTGGGTAGGCCGTGGTTATTTGATCGGGATGCCACACTCCATGGCCGGTCGAACACATGTACCTTCGACCATGTGGGCCAATGGATTACTTTCCAACCCCATCAGCCCATGAGCCCATCAGTTAGGGGTCCTACTGTCCCTAGTACTCCGGAGCCTTCCAGTCCCGGGCCCAGTACCCCGTCCCCAGCTAGGGCTATGACCGTTACATCTGGCCCAAGCGAGCCCTCGGCTAGGAGGTTAAAGATGATTAGCTCCCGGGAAATGGGGCGGGAGGCTAGTCGGGGCTGTCATGTGTTTGCTATTACGGTCCGAGAGGTGGAGCCGATGTCCTAGGGTGAACTCCCACCCGATGTCAATCCTATTCTGCAGGAGTTCGCTGACATTTTTCCCGAGGAGCTTCCCGAGGGACTCCCACCCATGCGGGATATTCAGCATGCTATCGACCTGATTCCGGGCTCCTCATTGCCCAATCTTCCCTATTATCGCATGAGCCCCACGGAACATGCCGAGCTAAAACGGCAGGTCGATGAGTTGATGCAGAGAGGGTCTGTTCGGGACAGCATGAGTCCATGTGCTGTACCCGCATTACTCGCCCCGAAGAAGGATGGCACGTGGAGAATGTGCATTGATAGTCGTGCCATCAACAAAATCACCGTGAAGTACATGTTCCCTATTCCCCGCCTGGATGATATGCTAGACATGATGGCTGGTGCCACTATTTTCTCGAAGATCAATCTTAAGAGTGGCTACCACCAGGTGAGGATTAGGCCAGGTGATGAGTGGAAGACCGCATTCAAGACCAAGGATGGTCTATATGAGTGGTTGGTTATACCCTTTGGGTTGACCAATGCCCCTAGCACGTTCATGCAACTCATGACCCAGTCCTTCGACCATTCATTGGAGTCTTTGTGGTTGTATATTTTGATGACATCCTCATCTATGTTCGCACAAAAGGGGACCACTTAGACCACCTTAGGCAGGTCTGTCTTCTTCTTAGGCGAGAGCAGCTGTATGCGAACCCACAGAAGTGTGCCTTCATGACACCTCAGCTTACCTTCTTGGGTTTTATTGTGTCTAGTACTGGGGTCTCCGCCGATTCGGAGAAGGTCCGGGCCATTGTTGAGTGGCCGAAACCCAGTACGGTCCATGATGTCCGCAGCTTCCACGGCCTTGCGACGTTCTATCGTCGCTTCATCCACGAATTTAGCTCCGTACCGCCCCAATCACGGATTGTATCCGGAAGGGCACATTTGTGTGGATGAAGGCCGCAGTTGCTGCCTTCAAGGACATCAAGGAGCGCATGACCCAGACACCTATCCTTCGATTGCCAGATTTTTCGAAGGTGTTTGAGGTCTCTTGTGATGCGTCGGGTGTGGGAATTGGAGGAGTGTTGAGTCAGGAGGCCTACCCGGTCGCATATTTCAGCGAGAAGCTGAATGACGCGAAACTGCGATACTCCACTTATGATAAGGAATTTTACGCAGTTGTGCAGGCTCTTAGGCATTGGAGGCACTACCTTTTACATCAGGAGTTTGTCTTATACTCAACCATGAGACTTTAAGGTACCTCCATTCCCAAAAGAAGCTTAATTCGCGTCACAGCCGTTGGGTTGAGTATCTCCAATAGTTCACCTTTGTGCTTAAACATAAGGCTGGAGTGGAGAACAAGGTGGCCGATGCCTTGAGTCGGTGAGCGTGTTTGCTTACCACCATGAGTGCCAAGGTCATAGGGTTAGAGAAGATGAGAGAGACCCATGTTGATTGTCCTGACTTCGGTCAGATTTATACCACTCTCCAGGCCGGACCCTCGAGAGACCTTGATGATTATGTGCTTCAGGAGGGCTACCTCTTTCGAGGTGGCAGGCTCTGTGTTCCCCGAACTTCGGTTCGAGACTTCTTAGTCTGGGAGCTACATGCGGGAGGTCTAGCCAGCCACTTTAGTCGGAACAAGACTATCGAGGCTGTTGAGCATAGATTTTATTGGCCGAGCTTGTAGCGTGATGTTGCTCATATTGTGGCTCAGTGTCATACATTTGCTACTGCCAAAATGAAGAAGCAAAGCTCGGGCCTGTATACACCTCTTCCCGTGCCTGATGCCCCGTGGCAGGATGTTAGCATGGATTTTATCTTGGAATTGCCACGTACCTCTAGGAAGCATGATTCGGTCTATGTGGTTGTTGACCGCTTCTCAAAGATGGCCCTTTTTATTCCCTGCTCGAAGACTTCGGATGCTTCGAGGGTAGCCCGCCTATTCCTTACTCATGTGGTGTGCAAGTTCGGGTTGCCTCGTACCATAGTGTCTGATCGTGACGTCAGATTCACTAGTTATTTTTGGAAGACACTGTGACATATGTTGGGTATTCACCTCAAGTTTTCCACTGCATATCATCCCCAGACAGATGGTCAGACCGAGGTGGTCAATAGGAGTCTGGGTGACCTTTTGAGGTGTTTTGTCAGGGACTGCATAGGGGATTGGGATCTCGTACTACCACTGGCAGAATTTGCATACAATGATTCAGTTAATAGGTCTACCGGCATGAGTCCATTCGAGATTATCACATGTCGTAAGCCTAGGAAGCCAGTGGATCTTGTCCCCATGTCTATCCATGCTCGAGTGTCGGAGTATACCGAGTCGTTTGCTATGCATGTTAGGAGTCTGCATGACGACATCCGTTTGTTGTGTTAGATGGAAGCACTCTGTCACCACGAAGTGTGGATCTAGAGGGGGGTGAATAGATAAATGGCCTAATTTAACAGTTCAAAGAGGCTCTAATGCAGAAATTAGATTGATCTACTAGATCACTAGCTAGAGTGTTTGAACTGAGCAGAAATAAAGAGATCTGAGAATAGAATCATGAAAAGCAATCGCACATCAGATCATAAGCAATCACACAAACACATGACACACCAAATTTTAGGTGGTTCGGTCAATAGACCTACGTCCACCCCACACACAACCCAAGTGTGGGTTACTGCTGCGCAACACAGCTTGCGTCCGCTGGGCAATACAGCTTAGCCTACAATCGCTGAGCTTCATAGCTTGCTGTCCTAGGCCAAGTCTTGCCCGCTGAGGAATTACAGCTTCACGTGTCCAGAGGCGACACCTCTGCAAACCGCTGGGGACTACAGCTTACCCGTTCAATGGAATCCTCCACTGCAAACCGTTGACACACAGCTTGAAGACAAAGTTTCGAAAAGCAAAATAGAATCAAACGAAAACAAGTAATCTCAAAAGAGAATATAGCTCGCAATGAGCAAACTCAGCTCTGATATCTGAACCAAGAGACTGAGGAACATTCAGACAAGCTCTCTCAACTCCTCTTTCTCAATCTTCTCTTCTCTCTCTTTTTCTTCTCTGCTCTCGGTGGCTCTCTGCTGCTTCACTTTCTCTGCTCGAGCTTCACCTCACTGCTCCAGATAGAAGAAGCGTTCCTTTTATACCAGCAGCAATCAGGAGGGTGTGTGGCTTCCACATTTCCCGCCCAATCATTTTGGTCACGTGGCAGCATCCAGGCTTGCTGCTTTACACATGTCACGATCCTGAGACGTCCTCCCTTCTCGGATCATGTGCCGTTCTTAACCTTCACAAAAAGTACCTGTCAGTCAGTCGGATAGAGTTATCAGTTTAAGACTAAAAGCTTGTACATACTTTGTAGTATGTAATGCAGTGTGCATGCAACAACAATGTATAGACTTTGCATTGCCTAGTGTTAAAGCATGAGAGCACAATGCAAGTCACCAAGCCGTGTATGGACTTAGTATGCATGCGACAATGCTTGCTGGTGTGTAATGTAGAATGCATCAAGCAAAGTATGTACATTACAAATGAATGCACGGACTTAATGATGCAGCTATGCACAGACTGCAATGAACTCTGCACATAATTCATTCATGCAAGCACAGCATTGCATGGCTGTACAGACTTGGTCGAGTGAACCAATGAATGTTGTACATACTTAGACGAATGAACCACAAGCGGCGATGTGTAGACTTGTGTGTGCGTTCTGCATGCTGCAATGAAATGTATAGACTTCAGATGAATGCATGGACTTTAAATCAAAGGATGCACTGGCTGTACAGACTTTGATTTATGCACATAGACGCTGAGTGAGATGCCGAATGTATAGACTTGTACATACTTGCATGAGACGCTGCATGAAGCAAGGCAAACGGATGTATAGACTTGTGTGTGCGTTCATGCAATGTATAGACTTTGTGTGTGCGTGCATACAATGTATAGACTTTGAGACGATGCATGAACAAAGCATATGCATGAAGAGACGATGCAATGTACAGACTTTGCACATATGCATAAGACACTGGGCATGTTGAGATACAACATGAGACGCTAAGTGAGACGGATCTTAACATGCACTGACTTGTGACTCAGTGGCTGTACAGACTTTGCTTATGCATGGATGCGATATACAGACTTAGCATGAGACGCTAAGTGAGACGGAGCAATGTATAGACTTAACTGCATGAAGCACATGATGTACGGACTTGGCAAGTGGTACAAGCACATGCGGCAATGTATAGACTTGATGCACGTGATACAAGCACAGGCTGCAATGTATAGACTTTGAATGATGCACAAACATATGCAATGTATAGACTTGGACACGTGCAATGTATAGACTTGCCAGCAACGAATGTGCAGACTTTGTGAAGTCTACAAGCAATGTGTAGACTTGCAAGAATGAATGATGCACGAACACAACAATAGGTAATGTTTAGACTCTGAATGCATGGAACACACAGACAATCTGATAAAGATAATTTCATCAAAAATATGAATAGTTGCCAATCAATCAAAATAAGCTGTTGCCAATGAAGTAAGACTTATTGTCAACATCATCAACGGAGGAGTCACAATAATCTCCCCATTTTTGATGATGACAACACCCTATCATATAGAATGGCAACACCCTGTCATACCCTATATCATCTTACACTGAAAAATATATTTTGATGAAAGACATGATTTGTTAGTCAGATTTGTCATGAAGATGCTATGAATGCATGCTGAGAAATGAAAACTAACTCCCTGCTAACAAGATCTCCCCCTTTGCCATAATAATGTATCCACTCCCCCTGGAATTCATCAAATAGACAAACAGACAATATATTCTCCCCTTTTGCCATCAACAAAGAGGAGGGAAAGAAAGTGTAAGGGAAGAAGAACATCTGACTGGCATTCTGAGCAAGTAGTTCAGGAATTAAGCATTCTAAAGCACAGAGCCTTAGGTCATATGAATTTAGAAACTGCTTAGAGATTGAATTCTGGTTTGAAGGTTATAAAAATTAGAGTTCATGCACTACAATCATTGAATGAGTTTGCTGTGCATGATAATAGCAATAAACCAGAATCACATTTGAGCATGAGAGATTCAGTTTCAAAGTATCTTACATTCTTAGACTCAGTAAATTTTGTTAAGAGATACCAGGTCATGTATTGAAATTAAATAATTTGACATACCTGAATTTTCTTTTTGAAGGAACAGCATTTTCAAGTTTATTTCATTAAGGGCATTCAGGTACCATTTATCTTTTTACGTAAGGGTACACGTTTATCAGACGCCAGTACCCCTAGATACTCAACATGATGGACCATTCTGCCTATGATCAAATTCAACAGGACTGATTTACACCTTTTTGTGTGAGGATACATGTTTATGAGACGCATGTATCCCCAGGTACTCAGTGAAACCACCCTACTGTTTTAACCATTTATACAGAGATAATCTGATGCACGTCATGACATAAGTGTTATCCATTTTTTGATAGATCACTCAGTTTCTCAGTGCTTTATCAGTCATTACTCTGCCAACATTATTTTTCAATTATTTTTCAAGATTTTTCAATATTTTTCTTAGCTGTCATTTATTTGTTTCAGAATGACTTGTTTAAGGACAATACACATACTTAGCCTTCTCTAACAGGATTTCAGATAAGTTTTCAGATTTCAGATACAGTTAACTTTGTCTGACATGTAATGAAATAAGGGTTGAGAGCTTTATCAATTATCAGCATTCTTATTTACTGATTGTAATCTTTAAACTCTAAAGTTTATAAAATTTAAACCATTAAGTCAGTCTTTAAGTAATTAAAATTCTTATAAAGGAAGAAGTCTGTTTTCTATTGCTTAAGAATTAGAACTGACTAACAGATTGCCATATTGTCAGACTCAACTCATTCAGGGTCAAGGGGTTTAATGAAATCAAGAGAGAAACGAGTTTGAGTATCAATGAAGTTGATGACCTCTCTGAATTACATACAACACTCCCCCTATCTATATGCATGTGGTTTTGCAAATGAATGGGAAGAATAGAGGTGAGAGAGCTTAGACATAGTCATGGCTGAATGATATGCAATGAGGATCATGAGTGTGATGCCAATTGATATGTCATGAAAAAAATATGAATGTTATGCATGCATGGTCTGGTGCAACATTCAACAACCACAGAGTTTTATTTAAACTACCAGATGTAAATCCAGATCAGAATTTTATTCAAACCACTTGAAAATTTATTCATTATGCTGAAATTTACATAAGCCAAGTTCTCTTCTAAGAAATTTGAACCTTTCATTCCCTAGTGGCTTAGTAAAGATATCAGCAATTTATTTTTCTGTTTCAATAAAATTCAATTCAATTTCCTGTTTATTGACAGCATCTCTAAGAAAATGGTGTTTGATCTCTATATGCTTAGTCCTAGAATGATGAACATGATTTTTAGCTAAACATATAGCGCTAGTATTATCACATAAAATTGGAATACATCCCGATTTTATCTGATAATCAGACAGTTGGTGCTTGATCCAAAGTACTTGGGCTGCACAGTTGCCAGCTGCGACATATTCAGCCTCAGCTGTGGACAAAGCTACTGTGTGTTACTTTTTAGATGCCCAAGACACTAGACAACCACCTAGGAATTGACATAGCCACTAGTACTTTTTCTATCTACTCGACACCCAGCATAGTCTGCATCAATGTAGGCTAGAAGTTCTAACTCACACCTATCAGGATACCATAGACCAAGCTCTTGAGTGCCTAGTAGATACCTAAAAATCCTTTTCACAGACTTAAGGTGTGATTCTTTAGGACTAGCCTGAAATCTAGAACATAGACACACTACAAACTGAATATCTGGCCTAGATGCTGTAAGATATAAAAGGGATCCGATCATACCTCTATATAGCTTTTGGTCCACTGGTTTACCTTGAGGATCTGTATCTAAGCTAGTCGAGGTACCCATTGGAGCAGCTATTTCTTTGAGGTCGTCCATCTTGTATTTCTTTAGTAAATCCCTTATGTACTTGGACTGAGTGATGAAGGTTCCATCTTTTGACTATGTAACCTGCAGTCCAAGAAATAATTTGAGCTCGCCCATTGAGCTCATTTCAAATTCATTAGTCATAATCTGAGAAAACTCCTCACATAGTTTGGGGTTAGTTGACCCAAAAACTATGTCATCCACATAAATTTGAACAATAAGTATATTTGGATGACTTACCTTAGTGAACAAAGTTTGATCAACTACTCCTCTTGTGAAGTTCTTATCTGTGAGAAATTTGCTCAACCTGTCATACCAAGCTCTAGGAGCTTGCTTAAGACCATAGAGAGCTTTATTAAGTTTATAAACATGATTGGGGAAGTCTAAACATTCAAAGCCAGGAGGCTACCTCACATAGACATCCTCACTGATTTCCCCATTCAGAAAAGTAGATTTTACATCCATCTGCTGGAGATTTAATCCTAAGGAGCATGCATAAGCCAATAAAATTCTAATTGCTTCTAACCTAGCTACAGGGGCAAAAGACTCTTCAAAGTATATTCCAAATTCCTGGTTATACCCCTGAGCTACAAGTCTGGCCTTATTCTTAACTACATTCCCTAACTCATCAGTTTTATTCCTGAAGACCCATTTAGTCCCTATGACTGTCCCATGATCAGGAGGTGGGACCAAGTGCCACACCTTATTCCTGTCAAATTGATTGAGCTCCTCATGCATGGCATTAGTCCAATACACATCCTTGAGAGCACAGTCAATGGACTTGGGTTCTACATGAGAAACAAGAGCATATGCATTCAGTTCATTTTGAATTCTAAAATGGCCTCTAGTCCTAGGAGGGTCATGCAAATTGCCAATCACATTATCTACAGGATGATCTTTCAGATATCTAATGTTGACAACTTGATTATCATGATTTTCACTTATCTCCCCCTGAACTGTAGGCTCTTCTCCATTAAGCTATTCATTTTCTTCCTCATCTTCCGATTTGTCTGCAGGGTTCCCTTCTTTCAGAATATCACCATTGTCTTCATTCCTGCATTGGCCAATATTAGTCTTTACCAAAGATTCATCAAAAATAATATGTGGAGATTCTTCAACAGATTTGGAGTTTAGATTATACACTCTATATGCCGGGGTGTTTTCAGAGTAATCAAGAAAGATTCCTGGTTCACCTTTAGGTTCAAATTTATCAAGGTCTCTTTTATCATTTATATGAATAAAGCATTTGCAGCCAAAAACCTTGAAATGAGCAATTGAAGGTTTCTTACCCTTTATGATCTCATAAGGTGTTTTCTGGGTAGAAGGTCTTACCATAGCTCTGTTGATTACATAACAGGCAGTATTTACAGCTTCAGCCCAGAACTTCCTTGGCAGACCACCTTCAACCAAGAGTGTGCGACCCATCTCCACCAGGGTTCTGTTTCTCCTCTCCACAACTCCATTCTGCTCGGGTGTCCTTGGTGAGGAGAACTTGTGATGAATACCATTTGTCCTGCAGAAATTCTCAAACTGTGAGTTTTCAAACTCACCTCTATGATCAATTAAAATGTTTTCAATTTTCTGGTTTATCTTAAGACAGAACTCCTGAAATTCTGTGAATGCATCACTTTTCTGTGACAGGAAGTATACCCAAGTGTACCTAGAGAAGTCATGTACCAAAACAAACCCATACTTCCTCCCTGATAAGCTGACAGACCTGGTTGGCCCAAAAAGGTCCATGTGTATCAGCTCATAGGGTTTAGAGGACAGATTTTCTGTTCTAGATTTGAATGACTTTCTAGTTAACTTGGACTGAGTACATGCATCATAGATTTTATTTTCTTTCTTAAAAGAAACTTCAGGAAGTCCTCTAACCATGCTGTGCTTATTCAATTTATGCAATACTGTGTAACTAGCATGGCCTAACCTACGATGCCACAAGAAGGCTAAATCTTCTTTGCTAGCAGTGAGGCATAGGTTAGAATGTGATATGTCATCTAAATCTATCATGTATGTATTATTAATTCTTTTACCAGAAAACTTAACAAAGTCAGAATCAGGTTCAAACACTTTACAGCATTGAGAGTCAAAAAGAACTTTATACCCTTTATCACATAACTGGCTGATGCTAAGTAAATTATATGCTAAACCTTCAACCAACATGACATCTTCAATGCAACAGGTAGTACACTTACCTACCTTACCTGAACCGACAATTCTACCTTTTGTGTTGCTACCAAAGGTGACAAGACCTCCATGTTTCTCTGTCAGCATGCAGAACTTGGCCTTATCTCCTGTCATATGCCTGGAGCAGCCACTATCCAGGTACCACAGGTTGTTCTTGGCTGCCAGGCATACCTGCACACACAATTAGGTAGAGAATTTTGGAACCCAAGTCTGGTTGGGCTCCAGAGCAGATGAAATACTGGTAAAACATGAAAGCAAACTTTTAGGAATCCACATTTGTTTAAAAGAGTTCTGTTCATTGGATTTTCCAGATTCATTTATGTTATTATTCCTCTTCTTTTTGTTGTTTTTCTTCTTGTTAGCACCAGCAGGATTATTTACAGATTTGTAGCTTCTGTGCCAGTGCCTTGACCAGGGTGCATTCATGAAATTGTGGCCATAGTAGTTTCTGGGCTGGCTGAAGAAATGCAAGTTCCTGGGTGTCCAATTGCCATACCCACCAACCCAATTTCTGGTGTAAGGTCTGTGAGACTGTGTAGCTTGATATGCATGACCTGTATACCTCCCCGGAGTCCTAGTCCACCCTGACCTATTGGAATAGGTTGACTGTGCAGTGTAGTAGGACTGAACTCTGGGTTGGTAGAATTGTTTGGGTTGACTTCTAAATGCATTCTGTCTCCCCTGCACCTTTGACCCTGCTGACCTATTTACAGGTGTGTGTTGGGTCTTCTTCTGAGATGGTGGTGGTGGTGGAGACTTGATGACCTTACCATGGGTTTTATATGCATGTGTAGGCTGACCCCTAACCTGAGACTGAGCTTTAGGATTTGGCTTGGATGTACCAGCTCTACTGGGCTCACCAATCTTTTGTTTGCCCTTCTCCTCAGCACTGGTCTTCTTCAGGTTCACAGTTTTATTCATAGAGTTGTCTGAATTCATGTTAATGAGAGGTCTTTTCTCTTTCTGTGCAACAAATGATATAGTCTTCATTGCAAACTTTTAGTTGCACTGGAATTAAATCTAAGACCCTCTCTCCTGAAATTGACTTTTGACCCTAACAAGGCGTTTAAGTTCTCTGAACCTTGGGTCATTTTCTCTATTGTTCTTAGCTTGTCCTCATTATCTTTCTGAACATCTTCAACAGATTTCTTCAGTTCAGTGTTCACAATTAGGACAGCTTCATATTTTTCATTTACAAGCTTCATCTCACTCTCATATTTTTGTATTTTCAACTTCCATTCATCAATTGCATTTTCTAGCCTCTCATTCTCTTCCTTAGAAACTTTTAACTCATGCTTGATTTCTTCGATTTCAGAACATGTGAGTTTCAGCTTAACATTTTCAGATTCGAGGCATGCAATTTTATCAGTCAAGGTTTTGTCATTTTGCATGGAATTTATTTTTCTTCTTAGATGCCTATTTTCTTTTCTAATATCATCTACTTTATCAGCAATATCATGATAGGCATCTACCCAATCAACAATGGTAAAATTGTCAAATCGAGATGGTACCTCATCAGGATCTTCCTCTCTGTCTTCAGAACTGGTTGCCATGAGGCAAATGGGCTTTTCAACTTCTTCCTCACTGTCCGAGCTGTTGCTCAAGGAACCTTCGTCCTCATCACTCCAGGTACTCACCATGGCTTTCCTTGTAGTGTTCTTTCTCTTGGACTTGTCCTTGTGCTTCTGATTCTCTGGACAATCAGCTTTCAGATGGCCGGACTTCCTGCATTGGTAACACACATTAGTTTCAGTTTTCCTTACAGGATTAGATTTATACCTTGTATCCGTCGGCCACCACCATGGTTTCTTCGGCTGAATCGCCTTCCTTCTTTCCTAAGGAACCGCCTGAATTCCATGGTGATCATTGCTATCTCATCACCTTCTATTTCTTCTCTAGACAGGCTCTCCTCGGATGATGATCCATTGTGGCTGGATCGGCTGGATTTGCTGGCACCAGCTTTCAGAGCGATCAGTTTTTCCTTCTTCTCAGCTTCCTCTATCTTCGGCAGATGTATTTCATAAGCCATCAGCGATCCAATCAACTCATCTGCCCTGGTGTTTTACAGATCCCTTGACTCTTCCATTACAGTAGCTTTAGTGTGCCAAATAGGAGTCAGGGAACGCAGGATTTTCCTTACAATCTCATATTCTGAATATGTCTTCCCAAGACCTCTGAGACCGTTTGTGATGACTGTCAGTCGAGCGTACATCTCCTTGATGGTCTCATTGGGCTTCATCCTGAAAGCTTCATACTCTGACACTAGGAGGTTTGCCTTAGTCTCTTTGACCTGAGAGGTCCCTTCGTAGATAGCCTCCAGCTTATTCCACATCTCTTTGGCTGAAGTGCAAGACGATACTCGAGAGAACTCTGTGGGGTGCAGGGCGCACTGAATCGCATTGATGGCGCTCCAGTTCAGAGTGGACCTTCGGATCTCTTCTTTGGTCCAGACATCCTCGTTCGGGGACAGCTCAAAAGGTCCCTTACTCACTACCTTCCAAGTCTCATAATCCTTCGCCCTCAAGAAGACTTGCATACGGTTCTTCCAGTACGCATAATTTGATCCATCAAAGTAAGGGGGCTTGGTGGTAGAATGTCCTTCAGGGATCAACCCTCTTGCATCCATCTGTACCTTCCTCTTCGGGCTGTAAGTCCCTGTAGAAGAGTTAGGCTCTGATACCAACTGTTGTGTTAGATGGAAGCACTCTGTCACCATGAAGTGTGGATCTAGAGGGGGGTGAATAGATCAATGGCCTAATTTAACAGTTCAATGAGGCTCTAATGCGGAAATTAGATTGATCTACTAGATCACTAGCTAGAGTGTTTGAACTGAGCAGAAATAAAGCAATCTGAGAATAGAATCACGAAAAGCAATAGCACATCAGATCATAAGCAATCACACAAACACATGACACACCAGATTTTAGGTGATTCGGTCAACAGACCTACGTCCACCCCACACTCAACCCAAGTGTGGCTTACTGCTGCGCAACACAGCTTGCGTCCGCTGGGCAATACAGCTTAGCCTACAACCGCTGAGCTTCACAGCATGCTGTCCGAGACCAAGTCTCGCCCGCTGAGGAATTACAGCTTCACCTGTCCAGAGGCTACACCTCTGCAAACCGTTGGGGACTACAGCTTACCCGTCCAGTGGAATCCTCCACTGCAAACTGCTGACACACAGCTTGAAGACAAAGTTTCAGAAAGTAAAATAGAATCAAACGAAAACAAGTAATCTCAAAAGAGAATATAGCTCGCAATGAGCAAACTCAGCTCTGGTATCTGAACCAAGAGACTGAGGAACATTCAGACAAGCTCTCTCAACTCCTCTTTCTCAATCTTCTCTTCTCTCCCTTTTTCTTCTCTGCTCTCGGTGGCTCTCTGCTGCTTCACTTCCTCTGCTCGAGCTTCACCTCACTACTCCAGATAGAAGAAGTGTTCCTTTTATACCAGTAGCAATCAGGAGGGCGTGTGGCTTCCACATTTCCCGCCCAATCATTTTGGTCACGTGGCAGCATCCAGGCTTGCTTCTTTACACATGTCACGATCCTGAGCCGTCCTCCCTTCTCGGATCATGTGCCGTTCTTAACCTTCACGAAAAGTACCTGTTAGTCAGTCGGATAGAGTTATCAGTTTAAGACTAAAAACTTGTATAGACTTTGTAGTGTGTAATGCAGTGTGCATGCAACATCAATGTATAGACTTTGCAAGCCTAGTGTTAAAGCATGAGAGCACAATGCAAGTCACCAAGCCGTGTATGGACTTAGTATGCATGCGACAATGCTTGCTGGTGTGTAATGTAGAATGCATCAAGCAAAGTATGTACATTACAAATGGATGCACGGACTTAATGATGCAGCTATGCACAGACTGCAATGAACTCTGCACATAATTCATTCATGCAAGCACAGCATTGCATGGCTGTACAGACTTGGTTGAGTGAACCAATGAAGGTTGTACAGACTTAGACGAATGAACCACAAGCGGCGATGTGTAGACTTGTGTGTGCATTCTGCATGCTGCAATGAAATGTATAGACTTCAGATGAATGCATGGACTTTAAATCAAAGGATGCACTGGCTGTACAGACTTTGATTTATGCACATAGACGCTGAGTGAGACGCAGAATGTATAGACTTGTACATACTTGCATGAGACACTGCATGAAGCAAGGCAAACGGATGTATAGACTTGTGTGTGCGTTCATGCAATGTATAGACTTTGTGTGTGCGTGCATACAATGTATAGACTTTGAGACGATGCATGAACAAAGCATATGCATGAAGAGACGATGCGATGTACAGACTTTGCACATATGCATAAGACACTGGGCATGTTGAGACACAACATGAGACGCTAAGTGATACGGATCTTAACATGCACTGACTTGTGACTCAGTGGCTGTATAGACTTTGCATATGCATGGATGCGATATACATACTTAGCATGAGACGCTAAGTGAGACGGAGCAATGTATAGACTTAATTGCATGAAGCACATGATGTATGGACTTGGCAAGTGGTACAAGCACAGGTGTATAGACTTGATGCACGTGATACAAGCACAGGCTGTAATGTATAGACTTTGAATGATGCATAAACATATGCAATGTATAGACTTGGACGTGTGCAATGTATAGACTTGCCAGCAACGAATGTGCAGACTTTGTGCAGTGTACAAGCAATGTGCAGACTTGCAAGAATGAATGATGCACGAACACAACAATAGGTAATGTTTAGACTCTGAATGCATGGAACACACAGACAATCTGATAAAGATAATTTCATCAAAAATATGAACAGTTGCCAATCAATCAAAACAAGCTATTGCCAATGAAGTAAGACTTATTGTCAACATCATCAACGGAGGAGTCACAACACCGTCGTCACATTGAGGCCAACAATGCACGTTATAAGGAACTAGCCGATGCCCACCGACACCACCGAGAGTTCCAAGAGGGTGAATATGTCATGATCAGGGTAAGACCTGAACGGTTTCCCTCTGGAACCGTAAAGAAACTGCAAGCTCGCGGAGTCGATCCATTTAAAGTATTGAAACGTGTTGGATCCAATGCTTATGTTGTGGACTTGCCCGAGGAATATGGTATAAGCTCAACTTTCAATGTGTCGGATCTAGTTGCATATAGGGACACGACGGTGATCCCTAGTGAGCCTTTCGAGCCATCCCCTCCCATTGAGAGTGATCCCACACCTGAGTGTCCACCTCCAGCCCCTTTTCCACGGCAGCGAGAGCATATAGATCATATACTAGATGAGCAGGTGACAGTTACCAGGAGTGGATCCTACCCGCGCTACCTAGTGCGATGGAGAGGGCGGCCCGCCACCGAGGATACGTGGATCACCCATGGAGAGTTACAGTGGATTGATCCGGACCTACTGGAGCGGTACCATAGTGATGCAGACCCTTACTCGACAAGGTCAAGTTTCTCCCACCCGGGGAGAATTGGTGCGGACACCAGAGCACCCGAGCGGCACGAGTCGGTGAGCCACCAATACCGTACGCGGAGCACCACCCGAGCCACTTCGGCGTCCATCTGGCTCGGAGACAGTCTGGAGACTCCCCCTTGAGTCTCGGCATTTCTCACATTTATTTGGACTTTATTTTTGTGTCATGTGTGTTTATTTAGTTTATTCAGTTTGTAATTTGGATTGTAAGAGGGGTTTATTTGTAATATGGGACCACTGGGTCCCACGGGCCCCCAGGCCTCCTCCCATTGATCCACCTCAGCCCTAGGGCCCATGTGGGGTCAGTCAACATTTCCATTGTGGGCTTCTAGAAGGGTGGGCCAAGTGGGGGACAAAGGACTTAAAAAGTCCAATTTGGATGCCATTCTAGTCCAAGGGGCGCCCCTTCCTTTAAAATAAATTAGGAAAATATTGTAATTTCTTTAATTTTGTCCAACACACATGGGGAATTAAAAATGTGAACTTCCCTTTGTACCCCCCCCAAACCCTAGATCTAGGGTTAATTTGAGTCTTTTGGCATTTCATATAAATGCCTTGTATTTCCCTTTTTTGGAGAATTAATGCATAAGAAATCTTGATTATTGTTGGAGCAAGCCTTGGCCGCCCCTATCTCTCTCCTCTCTCCCCCTTCTGCAGCTGGGAAGGTTGCATTCTGGAGGTGTGAAGCCTCCCCTATCAGTTCCGGAGCTCGTCGTCGCCGCCACCGTGCCGCCATCGCAGCGCCATCGTGTTCGTCGGAATTCTGTCAATCGAATGACAGCAGACCCTTCCATGAATTTCTGCTCTCAGCCCCGGATTCTTCTTGAGTTGGGATTTTTAGGGCGTGTTCCAGAGGTTCCCTCCCTGTTCTACAAAAAATGGTTTGGCCTCTAGTCTCCGAAATCCATTTTTACATTTTCGTCCATCTTTTTGTTCCAAATCTGCCAGTTTTCTATCTACAGTGACAGCAACCCTGATCTTCCCACCTTCGACCCACCTTTTGATTTTTCTTGGAGCTCCCAAATTTAATAGAAGTTCTATCCACCAACCCCTCCACCCACGAATTTTCGTGGAATTTCTAAAGGCCATCTCATATTTCTAAAAATCCTTTTCAGATCCCCCCACAGTTCTATCTGCCAGTGTCCAGATCCGACCCCCAGTCAGTATAAAATTCCTAACAAATCGAAATCTCCACCAATCCCTTCATAAGAATTATTGTAGTTTTCCTCTCTCTCCCCTATACAATCTTCATGAAGAGCTCGAAGTCTGAATCTGAGGTCTACCCCACGGTCAAAGGCAGTTCTCAGGAAACTGCTCTGCTGTTCTGAGATTTCGGGAACTATCCAACAACAACTTCAAAAATAGATTAAGGCCAGATCCGTGCAGATCCAGTTCATCTCTCTTGTCCTAAATTGAAGGATTTCGAAAGAGCTTTCCAACGGTACCTCCTGTGCTTCCATCCGCCCTCAGGATTGATCGCAGCAGCCGATCTCGCCGGAGTGCGCGCTGAAAAACTGAAGCATCAGTCCGTGGGCAGCAACTCCAAAGCTGGGAGATCGGAACCGATCGGCCTCCGACCGGTGTTTCTGGCCGACCACCATCCAGGGAGGCACGCCACAAGGGGTCCCCATCACAGCGGGCCCCACCCCACCAGGTATGGAGGTTGGAGCCGTCCGTGGGCCCCACGGACCCGTAGATCGCGCCGTCCAGACAGCACCACAAACGCGGGTTCGGCACCGCCGGGTGACATCAAGATGCTGCCCATCAACCCAATTGTCGCGGCTCTCGGGCCCCACATGTGACTTGTTACCTCCCTGCATGGAGTGGGTCAAATTTATTGTACTGCTGTAAAAGTGTTTAACCGGGAGTCCGAGATTGGCCGGGGTTATCTTCCCCACGCCGGGAGCGTGGAGGTAACGGTCTTAACTCCTTGGCATTTCATTTGCTTAGCTAGTATATGGTCAAGTGCCGCTGTGAGAGCGATAGGTACTAGCCCGTGAGTCCATGTCACCACTGTGAGTGTGAGAGTGACCCGTCCCGTGACTCGACCCGAGCACGGAAGTTGAGTCGGACTACCCTTAACTCTGCCGGTTCCTCAACCGTGCACGATCCGCGTTTCCCTTGCTTGGGACGACGAGTGAGCTTGCGTTTCTGTTAGCGACGTATAGCCCATAGGAACTCGTAGTATCGGGCCAAAGTGTCTCCATTGTTGTGTGTTGCTGGTCGCGTCCGCATTTAGGGTCCGAGGTCCGCATCACTTAGAGTCGGTCTCCGTGTCCGTCCCACATCAACCCTGCTGTCCACCTCAACCCAAATAGTGTCGTTCGTCCCGGAGGACGTCAACGGCATGGTTTGCATGGCACCAACGCCAGACTCGACAACGGCGGCTGATGCAGCTGGGGGAGTCTCCACTACAGCAACTTCCTTGCCTGTCCTTTGTGGTGAAGCCGTAATAGCCATCCCGGCAGTCGAGGATGCTCGCTCCTCGTGTACAGGCTCACCAGATGCTATAGAAGAGAATTCCTCAACGACGGCCAAGGCCGTAGAAGCATTGACCTCTTCTTCGGCAATTTCTCCCGCTTCTATCTCCGGGAGGCCACTCTACTCTAGCAGCAATCCTTTGCCGGTAGCCGGGGCTTGAGATTCCGTGACTTCGGTCGAGCTGCCAATTTCTACAATTGCTCCGGGTTCCTCTGAGGCTGCTACTGCAGCATAAGTTTGTGGAAGTCGTAAGGTGACGGCCGCAGAACTGGTGGAAAGAGTGGTTGGCCTATGCCTAAGTCTGGAAGAGGTATGCGAACCGTCACAGTTGGTGGCACCACCTCATCCTGCATCACATATATGTACGTCAGCCAGCTAGCTTGGAAATAAAAAGAGGGGCTACGAGCGGGTGTCACAACACTTCCTACCTCGACTGGCACTATGTTTAGGCCTCCAAAAGTGGCCTCTGAAGGTTCTGGCCCTCCCCCTGCAGTCGGGTATGATGGCCCGTGCTCGACCCCTAATAGTCTCGGGGGGCTAAATGTCAGAAAGTCACTTTCATAAGCTGAAGAAGCCCCATCATCTTCAGTTTCTGTGTCAGGCGGTGGAAGCTCGTCGTCACTGGAGCCACCACCGTAATCAACTCGCTCGGGCGAGGAAGACTCTTCTGCCTGTTCCCGAACCTCCAGCACCTGAGCAGGTACCATGCTACTAGGAGTGGCCCCCTTAGACGGAATCTCCTCAATGGTTTCTATCCCGGGGGCATCAGCTGGCTGAATATCTTGGGATTCTTCCCCGGGAGTCGCCTGCTCCCCAGTGGCAGCTTCTCCCACGACCTCAACTTCAGGGAGCATCGTCGGTCGAACATCGACTGGAAGTAAAAAACAATAAACAATCAAGACATGATTAAAGGCACGGTGGACCACCGATCTCTACAGGCAAGCTGCAAGTTACCTTCCATCTCCTGATGGGGTGTCGGTGAAGGTGGATCCCTCTCGACAGAAGCTGGAGGGGCTTCCTCCTCTCTCTCTCTGGCCACGGCACCCGTCACCGCCTCCAGCCCGACGACGGTAGAAGCAGTGCCAGCAGCTGCAAACAGATGATCAGCCAAGGCGGCACAAATAAGCAAACAAGCCATGCAGGAACAAGAAGTTACCTTCATCTTCGGGCCCTTGTGTCCGAGCGGCCTCGAACTCAGTAAAGGAGGGGATCCGGGGAGGCGCGGCAACTGGTTCCTCTTCAGCAGCCCTCCTTCGGCGCGCTCGTGCAGCACGGGTGTCTGCCTGCTTGGCCTTCTTAGCCTTGCTGATGGCCTCCTTGACCTGGGACCGGGTGCGCTTCCGTGAATCACCGGGAGGCAGTGGCGTTGTGGTAGGGGCCGGCTCTGGTATGTCAAAATATGAAGGCTTCTGCGCCTTAGAAATCAACTCCCTGTAATGCCGAGTCACCTCCACGGAGAGGTGAGCTGCAAAAGCGCATAGGTGAGAAAGATGCATACTGACTGTGAAAGAAGCAGCCTCAAGGCTGAAAGGAAAGACAAGCATACCTGGCGGCCCTGTATATCGGGTGATGCGGGACGGACACGGGGGACGACACTATAGAGTGCCACCCTCGGACTCTAGATGAAGACGCAACCAACAATACACACCAGGGAGACACTAAGCCCGACACTACGAGCTCCTAGTGGCAAAACGTCGCTAACAGAAGTACAAGCTCACTCGGCGTCCCATGCGAGGGAAAACGTGGATCGTGCGCGGTTAAGGAACCGGCAGAGTTCAAGGTAGTCAGACTCACTTCCGGACTCGGATCGAGTCGCGGGACGGGTCACTCTCACTCTCACAGCGGTGACATGGACACACGGGCTAGTACCTACACTCTCGGCAGCGGCATAAGACCGTATACTAGCTAAGCAATGTAACGCCAAGAAGTTAAGACCTTTACCTCCACGCACCCGGCGTGGCGAAGACACCCCGGCTGACTTATGGACCCCCGGTTAACATAATTCACAGCGGTACAAAAGGATTCGACCCACTCCACGCAGGGAGGTAAAAGGTCACATGTGGGCCCCGGGGATCACGCAAATCAGGTTGGCAGGCAGCATCTTGATGTCGACTCGACGCGCCGAACTCCGCGTTTTCGTGCTTTCCGAACGGCGGGTTCTGCGGGTCCGTGGGGCCCACGGATGGTGCTGTCCTCCGGATCTACGGAGGTGGGTCCCACTATGATGGAGATCCCTGGTGGCGCGCCTCCACGGACGGTGGTCGGCCGGAGACACCGATTGGTGGCCGGTCGGGTCCGATCTTCAAGTTGTGGATTGGCTGCCCACGGATTTCAGTTCTGTTTTCCCTGCGCACGCTCCGGCGAAAACAGCCGCTGCGGTCGATCCCGACGTCGGATCGGGACGCATGAGCTATCGTTGGAAAGCTCTCTTCAAATGCTTCAATCTAGACTCAGAGAGATCTGATGGATCTAGCCGGATCTAGACTTTAATGAATTTACAAATCCCTGTTGTACAGTAACCGAGACATCAGATTTACAGGGTACTTGTCTGAGAACCACCGTTGACTGCCTACTTTCGGTAGGAATCAGACTTCGAGCTCTTCTTCAACTTTGTAGATAATCAAACCATGAAGCTGGGACAATTTTTAGAATTGGATTTGGAGGTGGTGGTGATTTGATAGAATTTTTGGAGTGTCTGGTGGTCGGATCTGGGAACTGGCAGAAAGTACTGTAGCTATGGACGAACTCGATTTTTGTAAAATATAAGATGGACTCACAAAAATTCAAAAAAATTTGGATATGGAGGGGATAGTGGACAGAATGCCCAGTAAAATTGGGCGAACCAAAAAAAATCAAAAAGTGGACCTAAGACTTAAAACTCCGGGCGGGTGGAAATAGAAACAGACAGGAGACAGATCTGGAAACTGAGATTGGACGAAAATAAAAAAATACCAAATGAGATCTTTATGACCAACCAAAATTCTGAGGATGTGCTGGACACCTCTGGGACATCCCGTAAAAGTCCCAGCTCGATCTGAGGCCATGGCTGAGACTGAAATTTCGTAGAAGCTGCTGTGGTACTGCGCGGACAGAACTCCGGCGGTGGCGATGGCGGCTCGTGGCGGCGGCGGCGGCGACCGGAACTGATAGGGTGGAGTCACACCACCAAGAGGCAGCCTTCACAGCTGCAAGGGGGAGAGGGAGAGAGGAAGGGGGCGGCCTAGGCCTTGCTCCAACATTAAGTTTGATTCAAATGGCATTAATTGCATAAAATGGGAAATTACAACCTTAAATAGTCTACATCTCACATCCATCCATAGCCATTGGATCTAGGGGATGGGGATGAAGGGCTAGGATGGCATGTGACACACACACAAAATACAATATAATATTAAAGGGGGGGGCGGCCCTTGGACCAAGGAGAGGGGGGGTGGTGGAAGGTTGAAAATGGTAGGTGGGAGGTAGGTAGCCTCCTTGGACTTTTTAAGTCCATTGTCCCCCATGTGTTCAAATACAAGTCAACCTTCTAGATGCTCCCATGTGGCATGTTGACTGGCCCCACGTGGGACCCTGGGATGAGGTGGCCCAATGGGGTGGGGCCCGGGAGGCCTGTGGGGCCCACGGGGTCCGAAATGCTCGTAAGCCCCTATTACACTCAAAATGGCCAACCGGACGTAACGAAATAAATGCAAATTAAACACACATAAAGTCTAACTGGATATAATAAATGGGGAAGCTCAAGGCGGAGTCTCCAGGCTGTCTCCGAGCCAGATGGATGCTGTGGCGGCTCGTGTCGTGCTCCGCGTGCGGTACCGGTGGCTCGGCGTGTCGTGCCGATCGACTGCTCGGGTGTCCGCACCAATTCTCCCCGGGTGGGAGAAACTCGACCCTGTCGAGTAAGGGTCTGCATCACTCCTGTATCGCTCCAAAAGGTCCGGATCGATCCGCTGCAACTCGCCATGTGTGATCCAAGTGTCCTCAGTAGCGGGCCGTCCTCTCCATCGCACTAGGTAGCGCGGGTAAGATCCACTCCTGGTAACTGTCACCTGCTCGTCCAGTATACGATCTATATGCTCACGCTGCCGTGAAAAAGGGGCTGGAGGTGGAAGTGGACACTCAGGTGTGGGATCACTCTCAAGGGGAGGAGATGGCTCAAAAGGCTCACTAGGGATCACCGTTGGGTCCCTATATGCAACAAGATCCGATACATTGAAGGTAGAGCTTATACCATATTCCTCGGGCAGGTCCACAACATACGCATTGGATCCAACGCGTTTCAACACTCTAAAGGGACCGGCTCCGCGAGCTTGCAACTTCTTAACGGTTCCAGAGGGAAACCGTTCAGGTCTTACCCTGATCATGACGTATTCACCCTCCTGGAACTCTCGGTGGTGTCGGTGGGCATCGGCTAACTCCTTGTACCGTGCATTGTTGGACTCAATGTGACGACGGATGTCGTCATGCAAACTCCTAACATGCCTAGCAAATGACTCGGCCGACTCCGACACTCTAGCATGGACAGGCATGGGGACAAGGTCAACGGGTTTCCTAGGCCTACGACCTGTGACAATTTCAAATGGACTCATGCCAGTAGACCTATTCACCGAATCATTATATGCAAACTCAGGCATAGGTAGAATGAGATCCCAATCCCCAATGCGGTCCCTAACAAGACATCTCAAAAGATCACCCAGACTCCTATTGACCACCTCGGTCTGACCATCTGTCTGGGGATGGTATGCAGTGGAAAACTTGAGGTGCGTACCCATCATATGCCATAGTGTCTTCCAAAAATAGGAAGTGAACCTAACATCACGGTCAGACACTATAGTGCGAGGCAACCCGAACTTGTACACCACATGAGTAAGGAATAGGCGGGCTACCCTAGAAGCATCCGAAGTCTTTGAGCAAGGGATAAAGAGGGCCATCTTCGAGAAACGGTCAACCACCACATAGACCGAATCATGCTTCCTGGAGGTACGTGGCAATCCCAAAACAAAATCCATGCTAACATCCTGCCACGGGGCATCAGGCACGGGGAGAGGCGTATAAAGGCCCGAGCTTTGCTTCTTCATTTTGGCCGTAGCACATGTACGGCACTGAGCCACGATGTTAGCAACATCGCGCTTCAAGCTCGGCCAATAAAATCGATGCTCCACTGCCTCAATAGTCTTGTTCCGACCAAAGTGGCCGGCTAGACCTCCCGCATGTAGTTCCCACACTAGGAAATCTCGAACCGAAGTTCGGGGAACACATAGCCTGCTACCTCGAAAGAGGTAACCCTCCTGAAGCACATAATCATCATGGTCTCTCGAGGGCCCGGCCTGGAGAGTAGTAAAAATCTGACCGAAGTCAGGACAGTCAACATAGGCCTCCTTCATCTTCTCTAGCCCTATGACCTCGGCACTCATGGTGGTAAGAAGACATGCTCGCCGACTCAAGGCATCAGCCACCTGGTTCTCCACTCCAGCCTTATGTTTTAGCACAAAGGTGAACTGCTGGAGATACTCAACCCAACGACTATGACGCGAATTCAGTTTCTTTTGGGAATGGAGGTACCTCAAAGCCTCATGATCGGAGTATAAGACAAACTCCTGATGTAATAGGTAATGCCTCCAATGCCTAAGAGCCTGAACAATTGCGTAAAACTCTTTATCATATGTGGAATATCGCAGTTTCGCATCATTCAGCTTCTTGCTGAAATATGCGATCGGGTGGGACTCCTGACTCAAAACTCCTCCTATCCCAACACCCGACGCATCACAACAGACCTCAAACACCTTCGAGAAATCAGGCAGTCGAAGGATAGGTGTCTGGGTCATGCGCTCCTTGATGTCCCTGAAGGCAGCAGATGCGGCCTTCGTCCATACAAATGTGCCCTTACGGATGCAATCCGTGATCGGGGCAGTGACGGAGCTAAATCCGCGGATAAAGCGACGATAGAATGTCGCAAGACCATGAAAGCTGCGGACGTCATGAACTGTACGGGGTTCCGGCCACTCAACAATGGCCCGGACCTTCTCCGGATCGGCGGAGACCCCAGTACTAGACACAATGAAACCCAAGAAGGTAAGCTGAGATGTCATGAAGGCACACTTCTGTGGGTTCGCAAACAACTGCTCTCGCCGAAGAAGTAGACAGACCTGCCGAAGGTGGTCTAAGTGGTCCCCTGTGGTGCGGCTATAGATAAGGATATCATCAAAATACACCACTACAAAGACTCCAATGAAAGGTCGAAGGACCTGAGTCATGAGCCGCATGAAAGTGCTAGGGGCATTGGTCAACCCAAAAGGCATGACCAACCACTCATATAGACCGTCCTTGGTTTTGAAAGCGGTCTTCCACTCATCACCTGGCCTAATCCTCACCTGATGGTAGCCACTCTTAAGATCAATCTTCGAAAAGATAGTGGCACCTGCCATCATGTCCAGCATGTCATCCAGGAGGGGAATAGGGAACCTGTACTTCACGGTGATTTTGTTGATGGCACGACTATCAATGCACATTCTCCACGTGCCATCCTTCTTCGGGGCGAGTAACGCGGGTACAGCACATGGACTCATGCTGTCCCGAACAGACCCCCTCTGCACTAACTCATCGACCTGCCGTTTAAGCTCGGCATGCTCCGTGGGACTCATGCGATAATGAGGAAGATTGGGCAAAGAAGAGCCCGGAACAAGGTCGATGGCATGCTGAATATCCCGCATAGGTGGGAGTCCCTCGGGAAGCTCATCGGGGAATACATCAGCATACTCCTGCAGAATGGGAACAACCTCGGGTGGGAGTTCACCCTCGGAGTCCTGCTCCACCTCTCGGACCGTAATGGCAAACACCGGACAGCCCTGACTAAGCTCCTGCTCCATTTCCCGGGAGCTAATCATCATCAATCTCCTGGTCGAGGGCTCTCCTGGGCCAGAGGTAACGGTCATAGTCCGAGCGGGGGATGGGGTACTGGGCCCGGGTACGGAAGGCTTTGGAGTACTAGGGCCAGTAGGACCCCGGACCGATGGGCTCCTGGGCCGAACGGGTTGGAGGGTGACCCGCTGACCATCGTGGTCGAAGGTACAGGTGTTCGACCGACCATGGAGTGTAGCATCTCGGTCGAATAACCACGGCCTACCAAGAATGATACTTCCCACTTCCATGGGGAGAACATCACACCAGATCTCGTCACGGTAGGAGTGGAGCTGCAGCGGGACCAAGCACCGCAGCCTGACCGAAATGGAAGTGGTATCCACCCATGATACCTGATAGGGACAAGGATGGTCTGCGGGTGTGAGACCAAGACGAGTGACAGCGCTCGTGGAGATTGCATTGATGCAACTCCCGCTATCGATGACCACCTTGCAAATCTGCTTTCCCAGCCTACAGAATACATGAAGGATAGTGGTCCGACGCCAGTCATCACTGACCTGTGGCTGGGTGAGGATACATCTGACGACCCCCACGTGGGTATCGTCCGACTGCTGGGCATCTTGGGCTTCACCTCCCATCTCGTAGTACTCGTCAGCTAACTCTTCATCTGCCTCATAGCTGACTAACTCGAGGCCCGTAGGGGTGGTATCCTCGGCCTGTGTGTCCCCAATGTGAAGAGATGGGCGGGTGGGACACTGGTTGGCGAAATGGCCAAACCCATTGCAGCGATAACACTGCTGCCGTGATCCACTAGGCTCCCCAATCATAGGTCCTTTACCTTTATCCTCTCGACGGATAGGAGGCGTAGGCAACAAAGGACGTGCAGGAGGTGCGGGTGCCGGTGGACGGACTGTGGGTGGGGCCGTAAGATGCTGGGGACGAGGAAGGTCCCTCGGGGGTGGAGGACGAGGCCTAGGAGCAAAGGGCTCGGGGCGAGCGGGCTCCTGAGGTTGAGTCATGGGGGCCCTCGGATACGTGCTAGATGAGCCACGGGACTCGACACTACGAAGGGGAAAGGAGCCCAACCGATGGGGTGACTCAAACTCGGCCTCGAACTGCTCCAATTCGAGAGCAATCTGATATGCCTGCTCCAAAGTGGTGGCATTGCGGCGAAAGAGTTCATATTGATAATTGGGCCGCAAACCTCTCCGAAAGCGGGATATCATCATGGTGCTCTCTTCTGTGACCCCGCACCGCAAATAATACTCATCGAACTCGGCGGTGTACTCGGTCACAGATCGGTTCCCTTGGGAGATGCTTTGCCACTTGTCTATGAGGCGTTGGCGATATGAGGTGGGAAGGTACTTCTCCCTCAACTTGATTTTCATATCATCCCAAGTACCGATCTGGGGTTGACGTCGCTGGTTGAGCAGGCTCTCCACATTGATCCAATAAGTTTGAGCCTGCCCTTGTAGCTTCATCTTTGCGTATCGGACTCTTCGGTGGTCCGTCATCTCAAACCACTCGAAGTACCGGTCCATGCCGGCCTCCCAATCTAAATACACCCTAGGGTCCAAGGACCCGCTAAAAGTGGGAGGGTCCGCACGCACACCCCTAAGAATGCGGTCGTCATCCTCGTCATCACGATTCCGTCGTTGATGACGACGACCGTTACCCCCGTGATCATTGTCGGAGGCATAATCATCCACTATAGGCGCCTGTTGCCTCCCGACATCCTCCACCTGAGCCCTTGGCACAGCGGGTTACTGCACCGGCTCTTGTTGGCCGTTCGTCGGCGCGGGTTGCACCGCTACTGGGCCCCTCTCTAGGACGGCAATCCTCCCAACAAGGCCTTGAATGGACTGCTCCGAAACCCCGGCCCGATCCTCGAGGACCTTCATCCTCCCTTCTAGACGCGTCCCTATGCCATCCATACGCGTACTAAGACCATCCATACGCGTGTCTAAACGATCCATGATGGCCCGGAACATCTCGGCCGTGGAAGACTCATCGGAACTACGGGCTCGGGAGTCCGCCATAGGTGGTGGTGGCGAGTATTGGGTGCCTCGACGGGTGGGCATGCAAAGACGTACGGACTAGGTGACAACGACCGACTAATGCAAACACACTAAATGATACACTTAGACCTAATTGCAATTTGAAAACACTCCTTTTTTGGTATTTTGAAAGAATGCGATTTAAAACACTTTTTTTTTATTTTGAAAAGAATGAGACTCGACTACACCCTAGACACGGCCAAGACTCGGTACGCTGCGGAGGTAATCGACCGAAGGTCACTCGCGCAAGTGTGTGGCCTTCCTGGTAGGCGAAGCCTAACGGTCGGACAACACCTTTGGATATACCGAGTGAAGGTGTGTGTGGGGTAACCTTAGACTATGCAAGACTTATGCAATGACTACCCTAGACTCAACTGCTCTGATACCAAACTGATGCGGGACGGACACGGGAGACGACACTATACAGTGCCACCCTCGGACTCTAGATGAAGACGCGACCAACAATACACACCAGGGAGACACTAAGCCCGACACTACGAGCTCCTAGTGGCAAAACGTCTCTAACAGAAGTACAAGCTCACTCGGCGTCCCATGCGAGGGAAAACGTGGATCGTGCGCGGTTAAGGAACCGGCAGAGTTCAAGGTAGTCAGACTCACTTCCGGACTCGGATCGAGTCGCGGGACGGGTCACTCTCACTCTCACAACGGTGACATGGACACACGGGCTAGTACCTACACTCTCGGCAGCGGCATAAGACCGTATACTAGCTAAGCAATGTAACGCCAAGAAGTTAAGACCTTTACCTCCACGCACCCGGCGTGGCGAAGACACCCCGGCTGACTTACGGACCCCCGGTTAACATAATTCACAGCGGTACAAAAGGATTCGACCCACTCCACGCAGGGAGGTAAAAGGTCACATGTGGGCCCCGGGGATCACGCAAATCAGGTTGACAGGCAGCATCTTGATGTCGACTCGACGCGCCGAACTCCGCGTTTTCGTGCTTTCCGAACGGCGGGTTCTGCGGGTCCGTGGGGCCCACGGATGGCGCTGTCCTCCGGATCTGCGGAGGTGGGTCCCACTATGATGGAGATCCCTGGTGGCGCGCCTCCACGGATGGCGGTCGGCCGGAGACACCGATTGGTGGCCGGTCGGGTCCGATCTTCAAGTTGTGGATTGGCTGCCCACGGATTTCAGTTCTGTTTTCCCTGCGCGCGCTCCGGCGAAAACAGCCGCTGCGGTCGATCCCGACGTCGGATCGGGACGCATGAGCTATCGTTGGAAAGCTCTCTTCAAATGCTTCAATCTAGACTCAGAGAGATCTGATAGATCTAGCCGGATCTAGACTTTAATGAATTTACAAATCCCTGTTGTACAGTAACCGAGACATCAGCTTTACAGGGTACTTGTCTGAGAACCACCGTTGACCGCCTACTTTCCGTAGGAATCAGACTTCGATCTCTTCTTCAACTTTGTAGATAATCAAACCATGAAGCTGGGACAATTTTTAGAATTGGATTTGGAGGTTGTGGTGATTTTATAGGATTTTTGGAGTGTCTGGTGGTCGGATCTGGGAACTGGCAGAAAGTACTGTAGCTGTGGACGAACTCAATTTTTGTAAAATATAAAATGGACTCACAAAAATTCAAGAAAATTTGGATATGGAGGGGATAGTGGACAGAATGCCCAGTAAAATTGGGCGAACCAAAAAAAATCAAAAAGTGGACCTAAGACTTAAAACTCCGGGAGGGTGGAAATAGAAACAGACAGGAGACAGATCTGGAAACTGAGATTGGACGAAAATAAAAAAATACCAAATGAGATCTTTATGACCAACCAAAATTCTGAGGATGTGCTGGACACCTCTGGGACATCCAGTAAAAGTCCCAGCTCGATTTGAGGCCGTGGCTGAGACTGAAATTTCGTAGAAGCTGCTGTGGTACTGCGCGGACAGAACTCCGGCGGTGGCGATGGCGGCTCGTGGCGGCGGCGGCGGCGACCGGAACTGATAGGGTGGAGTCACACCACCAATAGGCAGCCTTCACAGCTACAAGGGGGAGAGGGAGAGAGGAAGGGGGCGGCCTAGGCCTTGCTCCAACATTAAGTTTGATTCAAATGGCATTAATTGCATAAAATGGGAAATTACAACCTTAAATAGTCTACATCTCACATCCATCCATAGCCATTGGATCTAGGGGATGGGGATGAAGGGCTAGGATGGCATGTGACACACACACAAAATACAATATAATATTAAAGGGGGGGGCGGCCCTTGGACCAAGGAGAGGGGGGGTGGTGGAAGGTTGAAAATGGTAGGTGGGAGGTAGGTAGCCTCCTTGGACTTTTTAAGTCCATTGTCCCCCATGTGTTCAAATACAAGTCAACCTTCTAGATGCTCCCATGTGGCATGTTGACTGGCCCCACGTGGGGCCCTGGGATGAGGTGGCCCAATGGGGTGGGGCCCGGGAGGCCTGTGGGGCCCACGGGGTCCGAAATGCTCATAAGCCCCTATTACACTCAAAATGGCCAACCGGACGTAACGAAATAAATGCAAATTAAACACACATAAAGTCTAACTGGATATAATAAATGGGGAAGCTCAAGGCGGAGTCTCCAGGCTGTCTCCGAGCCAGATGGATGCTGTGGTGGCTCGTGTCGTGCTCCGCGTGCGGTACCGGTGGCTCGGCGTGTCGTGCCGATCGACTGCTCGGGTGTCCGCACCATCGGGGAGTGAGTGGCCAATAAAGTAGTGCAGGCGCCTTGTCTCGGGAAACCGCCTCGTGAACAAGCCAGCACACATCACCTATTTTCTCACTCTTCTCAACCAGCTGTGCCAAATCTTCATGGCCGCAAGAAGATAAGTGATAATATAGGCTCAAGTGGTCCAACCCCCAGCCGTCAGCATACTTAAAAGATATTAAGAGCTGGTGGTCCAGAATGGCTTCTAACGGACCGGAAATTGAAAGCCCTTGAGAATGAAGCAGGGCGAATATACAGGGGGTATTGGAATACATGTCTTCCCGCCTATCCTCCCTCCTGATGAAAGTCCTATATGGATGAAGGCGGTCAACTTCTGGATGCCAGCTCGCCGCTACAGGAAGGGGCTCCTCTGCTGGGATGGGAATCGTCTGAAGAGCTGTCCGTTCACTGCTAACCCGGCACAGCCCCCAAAGTGTCTTGACATAGTCATCTTTCTGAATGTCTGGCATCTTCGGGTCGGCCTTGGACGATCGACTCTTCGCGACTTTCCTGGCTTCCAGATATGCCATCACCTCGGTATTGGACCAGGACTTCAGTCTCTTCAGATAGGATGGATCAACATCCAAAGCCAGTTCCAGCTGAGAATCTAGGAAATGACGCTCGGCAACATGCCAGCAGTCTTTTCGAAAGTTCCGATAGAAGCCCGTTCGTGCATTCCACCACTTGATAAAGTCCGGAGTCACTCTGGGAAGGCGAGCGGGGGATGGCACCCTGAACGACACATCCTCCCGGCGATGGAAATAATCCCACCATGTGCAAGCTTCATCCGTGGCCGTCTGGCCGGCCCGATGCCTGTTTGGAAGATTAAACCGGGCTGAAGAAGAAGGAATCTGCTGGTCATACCCGAAGTTCCAGCCAAAGCGGAAGGGATAGTATGGCTCCAACCACAGCAAGCCGCTCTTTCTAAAGACAAGGACACTGGGGCGGATGGCCAGTGCCCAATCAACCAGTTGCGGCTCTAGAATTGGCCTTGTGCTCTTGGTGCCTGCGAGTGGATGGATAAACTCCTCTGTCTCGAACAGGCGGCATTGCCGCATCTTATTCACAAGGGGGTTGGAGCTGGCTGCCAAGCCCCAGAAATGCAAAACTCCTGGGGAATCTGCCGGGACTGTAGTCAACTTCCCCCGAATAGCAAAAAGCTGATCCGCCATTGAAGACAGCCCAACACTGGCAAACTCGATCATCCTTGGAACGGGACGATCCGACTACATCGACTGGGGAGCTGCTTCAGGAAACAAAGTGCAGACCCAGGCGTTGAAAAAGTGAATCGGACCAACTGTCCGTGAGATTTTGGGGATGCGTGATTTATGCAGGTCCCCCAACATCTTATATATGAGACATAAAGCCACTAGGCACAAGGACAGCTTCATCCCCTAGGCCATCAGACAGGTGGGGTAAATGGCCTCCGGTCTGATTACTGTCTCGTCCCCCTGAGGAAGAGCGAACGAGCAAAGCCAATATGTCAGATACGCAGCACAGTGTGTGACTGCGTCGACTCCTGTAGGGTTCGGGCCCCCTTATCACCCTCTCCCTGAAGCGGCATGATAGGTTGTCTGGCGACGGACCCTATTCTTTCGCTTCACTACTGTCGGAGCTACTGTGGGGAAGTCTTCATATTGCTGCTCCCCACCGAAGAAATACTGAAGCCACGTGCCCATCCGCACGTGTCTCTTCTCACCAGGCTTCCGCACTTCCCGGGAATCGAGCGTTAAGCGCAACAGGGTGCGGTACGCCTTCATTAAATAGCGATAGGCAAAGCCTGTAAAGTACTTGCCTTCGCCGTCCGTCTGGTCCTTCAACCAATCCGGGAAACAAACTGCTTCATACGGCTCCCCATCTATCGGCAAGCCGCTCAACTGGGACAGACTCCAGAGATCTAGCGAAGTCTCTCCCTCTGCAGTATAGAATGTGTTGTATTCCGGGCAGAAGACTTCGATCATCCCACAGCACAGACCTCGGGAGATTGGATACCGATACCGGGAAGCATATACGCTCTGATAGACGCCGGCATGCACCAAGATTGGAGCGTACTGCCGCAGCACATAATCTATAAATACAACATCCCCTGGTCTGAAGGCATGGGCATCGGTGGCTTTGAGCTCTCCAAACCATGCCACTGAGATTTGATGCTTAAAATGGACTGCTAAGCAGTCTAAAAGAAAGGGCTCATCTTGATACCCCCAGTGCAACAGGGCAAGGAATAAACCATATACGGGCTTCTCTCTGTCAACACGCCCGACGGTCTCGTTCCAGCGGGCTGGCGTGAACTGCGGTGCTCTTGTCAGTAGCCCGGCCTCGGGAGATAACTCCTACACGCCAAGAACGGCTCCCCATTTTCTCGGTTCGCCGGGAAGATATATGGGCATGCCATGAATGACCGACTCGGTCAGACTATCTCTATCTGCCAGTAAAGCTCCCTCAGCTCGACGGACAAGAATTATATCGCGCTTCCCGCGAAGGTTGAAGCGTCCAAGGAATGCCATCAAGTGTTTGTCCTTCGGGTGGTCCAATCTGACGTCATCCCCTCGCTCATACTTGAAATGATTACCGTCGAGAATCAACAGGCGGCCGGTGTCGACGGTATCAGTCTCTGAGTCCGAAGACTCAGCTACCACAGCTATCCACCTGGACCCCCGATCAAGGGAGTGGACATTCCCCCATGTCACAGCAACTCGGGATGCAGAGGAAGAAGGACAGGATGCCATGTTATCTGCAAGGCAGCATCCAAAAGAGAATAAGCAAAGTCTGAAATCAGTTAATTGGAACAAGACTTCTGACAAAATTTCGGCAGAGTCTCCCCAGCTCGAGGTTTTGCCAAAAGAAAAGTGGAAGCCACCCACTAAGGGAGCGGCCCCTAAAAGTAGCCATAGGCGCTAAGCCAAGGCCAAATGGGACACCCGAGGGATATAGCTCCGAGGATAAGTCCTACGAGGAGCCTCCCGGGGCCTGAAGAGTGGGTTCAAAACCCAAACAAAACTCACCCGCTAAGGAAAAATCGCCCACGCCCCAAACTCGCTCGGTGCCGAGGTGGAGGGAAAGGGAAAGGAGAGAGAAATTTTTTTCACAAATGAACAGTGTGAAGCAAAAAATTAATGGAAGTGAAAACCTTATATAGGGGAGCTTCCCCCCTGTTAATCCGACGCGCGAAATAGTGCTTCGTTTTAACCATTTGGCGTGCCGCTTTAAGCGGTGCCGTTTCAACCCCCCAGAGCAAAAGGGTGCGCCGCTTCAAGTGGCGCCGTTTTAACAACGAAGGCCAGGGCACGCCATTTTAAGCGATGCCCTTCAAGCATCCATCGACGCCGGATTAACGTCCAACGCCGAAATTAAGTGCCGCCCCGAGCATTTGTCATCAAAGGAGATCAATCCAGACGAAGCCCATCCATCGGTCCTGCTGCACTCCTGTCTCGCTTGCAACACCCACGTCTGGGGGACATTTGTTGGCACTCAAAATATGATCGTTGGCGACCAAGCCGCAAAGACGAATGATACGGCCCGCTGAAGCACAGAAGCTGATAAAAATCAACTTACTGAAGACCTCTCAAGCTGCCAGAGCCCCAAATCACCTGGAATGAACATCGGGGACTTCACCTCAGGGAAGTCGAGATGAATCCACAACCAACCGGCAGTGCGACCAAGCCTTCCTAATGATCTGGCATCGACTTAGTCGTGCCGCTGCCCAACACCCGTCGCCAACCAAGGACGACGGTCTACCCGGTGGCTCGCCATCTGAATGAAGACTCTCCTGAGGAGGAAGAACGCCATCGGCCCTTCATAACAGGGAACCGAAGGCTCTGTCAGTAGAGAGTCCCGATCACCCGACACGGGTTTGGCTTCTCGTTGTTTTGGGTCCGTTAGCGACCGAATGATCGTCGGTCAAGGCGGAATTGTCTCGAATGTCATATCATCCCACAAGGAAGCTCCAGACACGAGTTAAGCTGGGCCTGAAGCACAAATCATAGTGCCGAAGGCCATGTCAGCGGGAAACCCGCGTACTCGAGCCGAACACGCACGAAGTTCCGATGAAGGTCATTCATCGTGCCGAGAACTTTGTCAATGCCCCGCCAAGGTTTTCCAAGGATCGTGGCGAGAGGAAGAGTCGACGGGAGCTTCCGGAATCATCCCCGGACCCTTCGGCTAGCCCGCGTCGAGCGAACAAGTTAAAACGGCACGCAAGGGGTCACCAGCGCCCTGTAACTCGGCGTCATCTAATCCGGCGCGCCAAAATCACTTCGGGCACACTTGTCCCGGCGGCATTAAATCCGACGCGCCCTCCACGGCGCCGGATCAACCTGGTGTTATAAAACACCACTTCTTCGACAGAACAAAAAAGAAGGGAGAGGGGAAATCAAAAAAATCAGAATCAAAGAGAGATCGAGAAAAAGGGTGCCACCAATCAGAGTGAAGTAGCGAAGGGTTTCTTGGGGAGATATCTCTCCTTCTGAGAGTCTCTTGCCGCCGCCGCTCTGCTCAGCCTAAAGCTCCTATCGCCGGAGAAGAGGAGCCTATGCTCTCTGTCTGCTTAGGTGGGTCGTCGTGGTGTTCCTCGCCGATCCCCCTTTCATCTGTTTTCTTTCTCTCTGCTGTAATGTTTGTGAGAAGGGGAGGAGGGCGATGATATGAGCCTTTCTTCCTCCCCCTTTCTCGCCATCTTTCTTTGATCTCCCTTCCTCTCTATAACCTCCCCCGTGGGGGTGATGTAAGCGATGTACGGTTTGTTAAGGGTTCTTCATGAATGAAAAATATGTGTGCTTATGCTGATGGTGTATGATCGATGTCGTTTATCATCTATTCCCTTTACGCCACCTCTTCTGCTTCTTTTTGTGTTTTCCCTTTTCTTGGCCATGGAACTGGCGTCGCGCCTCGGTGCCGGCGTCGGAATGAGCAGTATGCTATCTCCTTCCCATCTGTGCATCTAACGGTTTGGTTGAGCGAAAGGCCCCTCGGATTCATTTCCTCGGCGCCGTATATGCCCTCATGATCCATGGGCTACAGCAATCACTTTCCCCTCCCCGGGGGTTTCTCTTCCGATCGAATGTTAAACTTTTTCATCGTCGGAGGTGCATCCATATGTATGTCCCTTCATCCTGTTTTGGGCTGCCTTCTTCATCCCCCCCTCTGTTCTTGACTATGAACAGAGAGGGATGAGGCCGTCCCCACACCTTTCGTCACTATTTTTCCAACCGTCGGCTGATGAGTATGTAACTAACCTATTAACACTCACCTGCATGCATACATGTACACCCACGAGCATTGATATTAATCTACTCACTGTGCAAGGTTTCCCAATCGTGCCGCTTCGCCGTTTTACCAGTAAGATTCGGTGACCCGGGGAGGGGGAACATTCTCCTGGTTTTTCATCTTAATTGCTCGGTCTGCAGCAGCCCATTCGTCAATAATGGGTCTCTCAAGGCCAACGAGTGCATAGAAATTGGGTTAATCCCAACATTTCAAATCCACGGTCCTTAATGGGTCTTATGGTGGCCGTGGGTTGTGTGCCCCTCGTAGGCTAGCCTCGGGATTTCCCTCCCATATCCGTCGTCCCGACTTGGACATGGTATCGACTCGGGTCGCGTGCCCCTCGTAGGCTAGCCCTCGGGGTCTTCGCTCCCACTGTGAGTCGCGCCATCTGTCTACTCTCTACCCACGGACTCGGTGCCCCTAGTAGGCTAGCCCTCGGGGTTCTTCTATCCGTCTGGGTTTGCCGGCCACCGTTGTGCCACCCGGCTTTCAGGGGTTGCTCTGCTACGTGAGAATTTCCCGCTTCTCCCCGACAATCCTCCGAGATGCGGAGATGCTGCCGAAATTTCGGCTCGAATGAGTTTGACTCGGAACAATCGCCGCGCTCGAGTATGAACCTCGCACGAGCCTGTGACTCGGCTTCCGGATGGCCAGGGGCCAATCCTTTGAATAACTGACTCAATAAACTTTCAAAATCTCCCAAAAATATTTTAATAAACCCAGAAATAACCAATAAAACCTCGGTTTCCGTAAAACAGGGCTAAATCGGCGTCGTCGATACTCGGCGCGCCTTATCCCGGCGCGCCAGGAAGAGGGGCGCACCGTCATCAGGCCGACCCTACAGCTACGCTAGGCGGCGCCGTTTCAAGCCTTTACCTACGCTTCTCACGGCGTTTTAAACTCTATACCTACGTGCATCCGCCGGTTTCGTTCCGAATCGCGTCGTCATGCTGCTTCAATCTTTTCCTCGCCTTCGGGGTGATTTTCAATGTTAATAACAGAATTAAATAAACCATGTATTCAATAAATTGAATAAATTAGTTTGTCTAACCTAGATTAGCTAGTTTTACAGTTTCATCAGTCTAAGCATTCATGCCGCATCAAGGTATGCCTGAGTGCATGGACCCTCGGTATATCAAATGACATTAGCAGAGAGCCAGGTTACACCCGACGAAAAGCTTTTGCCACGCGTGATGGTGGTCTTCGGGCCTAGGTCCTCCACCAAGTACTGAGGGTCCGCCCTAAGAAACCGTGCATGGTAGATCATAACATCTTGCATGATCATTCGCATCCTCTGCATCCTTTACTTCGGCATCGACAGCCCTTTATCTCGGCAATTAATCAAAGGTCTTCCCTCCTCGTGGGGGATGTAATTAATGCCATAGCCTTGATGGTATGGCGGACTGCTGGTCCCGACCGAATCTCACTCTCGCCCGACACGGGTCGGAACGAGCGCACAATAAACTTGTCACTCACGTGACTGGCACCCCCGCGCAGTCAATCAATCAGTTAATTACCAGTTAGTTAATTGATTGATCGACACGTGAAATAAACCAAATAAACCCAACGATAATAAAATAAAAAAAATAGAACAAAAAGATCCCATCGAAACAACATATTAATTAAGCTAATTTTTCGATCTGAATCTGAAGCATCTGCAATCCTAAACGTGGTCTACGTACCTTCTATCATGGTGGGCGATGAGCCAAGGGAATTAAGCATGGTGTTGGCAGCTCCGTGGAATCGAGCTAGAATCATGCAAAATTTTCAAACAATGACATGTGGATCTCCATTTTGATTAAAAAATGAGAATTATAATTTTTAGCCCCTAAAAATCAGAAAATTAAAAAGAAGCCCCCCACTCTACCTATTTAGCTAAAACCTCCCTAAACTATTCAAACCTTTAGTAAAAAGTCCCTCGAGTTAACGATCGTTTGAAAAATAGAATCTACCTTCTCATATATTTTCAGGAATATTACATCCCCTCACTAGCGTTAACGTTTTCCTTCCGATTTTATCCTCACCACCTCTCTCTCTCTCTCCCCCATTCGCCAGAGAGGGAAGCCCCCTCTGGTCCCCTGCCTACCTCCACCCCCAGTGCAGCTGTCATTGCTCCGTCCCTTCTCTCTCAGCTCCCCTACCCCCACCCAACTCGGCGCCCCCTCCACCCTCAGCCCACTAGTGTCTACTCAAACTACAGCCTAGCCCCTCCCAGCTTGACTCCCCTCCACCCTTAGCCCATTGAGCTCAAACCGCAACCCAACCGTTGGTTCCCCCTCCCTTGTTCTCGGCTCTCCCACACCCTGCCCAACCTAGTGCTTTGTCCACCAGCACTGGTGGAGGCCCTCTAGCTTGTTCAAGACCACCATGAAGGCATAGGGGAGGGTTCCCTTGAAGACTGACCCGAAGCCCCTGTTCCCCAGCTTCTTAGAGAAGTTATTGGTCACGCTCTGCACATCCCTGTAGCGGAACAGAACGAGGAAACCTGGCGTCGCCAATGACTTCGCCCTGTGCCTCCT
Organism: Amorphophallus konjac; assembly: GCA_022559845.1. Classification (NCBI taxonomy): domain Eukaryota; kingdom Viridiplantae; phylum Streptophyta; class Magnoliopsida; order Alismatales; family Araceae; genus Amorphophallus; species Amorphophallus konjac. The sequence continues at coordinate 26,302,600 of CM040122.1, forward strand.
CCGGACCAGCACGGTGGCGATAAACAGTAGAAGAATGGTAGCGGCGAGCATGCCAAGAAGTGTTGGGAGGAATGCCGTAGTCTTCTTGCTGGGTCGGGAGATCTTGGACGCTTCAAGGTAGAGGAAGAGGTCGTCTACCTGCCCCATGCTGGTGGCATCCCCGTCGGCAAGCTGCTTCACATTCTACAAGCCCCCTCTCCACACCGAGCAGGCGTTGCCGTAACCACAGGCCATGTAGGAGCAGTCGTTCGAGCATGCTTGTTCGCGCTCATGGGTGCTCATGGTAGTCAGAGAGAGGGGATTTGACGGCACCCAGATGTTAGAGAACTTGAGGAACCCATCCTACTACCCACCAGCAAAGCTATTGCCCCCACATTGCAATAGAGGATTACTACTGCATCCCCTGGATGTGTCCTCACACTCTAGTCTCCCACAACTCGCCTAGCCCGACACCCCCTCCACTCTCAACCCATCGGTGCCCCCGCCAACCCCAATCCAACCGCTAGCACCCCCTCCCTTCTCTTCGCCACAACTCGCTTCCTCCCCCTACACACTCTCTCTCTTCCTACTGCATTGGCATATATGCTCCCTGCGACCACACTCGCCGGCATCCCACGACCCCTCCAACGGTGCCCGACGATCCCCACTGCTCGCTGCCTCTCTCTCTCTCCCTTTATCTCTAGGTGAGAGTTAGAGAGTTTTTTTGGTCATTTCATCCAACTTAGGTTAAATACTGTAGAAATAATTGACGGTCGTGATTTTTTACGTAACACAGAAGATTTTAAGAACTTTTAGCTAAACATTTAAATTAGGAGGATTTTTTCTAATTTCATAAGTTTTCAACGGTTTAAAATTAAAAATATATTAATCTCATTTTTTATGTTTTGATAATAGAGAATCTAACAAAACTAATAAATTCTATATTCGTAGGATTAAATTTGAATCAAGTAAAACTCCCTAGTCAAACCCTAGAGCTCGTTACGTTGAGATGAGACAGTATTTGACCGTCAGACCCACTTGTTTAGTAAAAACTAGAAACTCTACGGCCCTTCAATTGAGTGCAGCTTTCCAAACCGACGAATTACATTCATATGAGACTCTGATTGGATGTACAACTCTGACCTCGACTCACTAACTTGCTACACAACGACCAGAGAACTTTCTTGATTGACGTGAACTTCTTGGCGCTTTCACATAGAGCAGGGAGAACTGCACTGTTTCCGCATATGCATCACGTTGTTGTCCTCAAGAAAAGGACAGCTCTGAGGAAACACATCCATGGCAGCCGCAAAGCCGCAAAGGTAATTAACCACCACTATGTACACACAGGGAGAGATCGACAAGCAGCATGATGGGAGGGATTAAACCCAGTTGTTGGAAAGGGAGAATTCATTGAACCTGAAAGAGACTTCCCCCGCGGTGTCCCTCACGAGGGCCCGGGAGAGCGACAGGTCCCTCACCAGCTCCGGCGGGGGGGAGACGTCCCTGGCTCGCTCCACGACGGGCGAGTGTGGCAGCGGCGGTGCTGCTGCCACTGCGATTGGAGGTATTATGTTCCTGCGGGAGCTCCCGCTCGGGGACATGGAGATCTGATCCCACAGGAGGACGTGGAGCAGGATGGGCTGCAGGGCATGGCGGTGCAGGGAGAGCTTCTGGCTGAGGGAGACCGTGTCGAAGCACCGGATGGCCCCGGAAGGGGAGACCATCCAGGGGAGAACCTTCTCGTTGGATACTCTGGAGATCACCAGTAGCTTAGAGGCCCTTTTAGCCTCGTTGTACAGGTCTCGAAGTCCGGACCTTGTCGAAGGCAGTCCAAGGTCATCGTCATCAACGACGGATGATACGTAGATAAATCCCTGGATCAAACAGAAGGAATAACATATATGGGTCATGAGACATGAGAAATGTCTATGTAACATAGATAAATTTCTCTACTGCAGTATAGAGAAATTTGGTTACCTCTACCGTGCGACTGACAGCAAACCCAAGCCTAGAGTCGCCTTCATGCAATTTTATCTCCACTGCGTACTCTCCGGCAACTGGTGTGTACCAGAGTCGGACAGCCCTCACCACGCCTATGTCAACTCCATGGTAGTCCTCGAACCCGTAGAGGGTGGCGTTGGCGAGGTTGGCGAGATCAGACAGGGACCCGGCATTCACTGTTGAAGAAGCTGTCTCTCCAGATATCTGCCAGACATGAAGTTTGCATACTGTGATGGTTGTCTATGCCTTGAAGAAGTTCATCACTTGAAAGTACTCGCGGTATATTATGCCACAGAAACTTTAAACTTCACTGCTCAAGGCTACTGGATCTATAGCGTTTCCCCTCACCTTTGTCAGCAAGGCCTCGGACTGTATGTTCATGAACACTATGGGGACGCCACAGGCCTGGGAGGCATTAAGCCAGGCATTTGCCCGTGCCAAGGTATCCTCCAGGGAGTTGTAGCGAGTGGCAGAAGTGTCGGCCGCCTTGGGGAGGATGACCAGTGAGAGGAAGCTGCTGGAGTTCTGGATTGGCAGCGTTTCTCTCATCTTCTTCTCCCATGGATAGGATACGTATCCGTCTTGTAGCTGAGCCTTGCTTAGGGCACATGCCACTCTCGAGCTCCTTGAACCTTTGGAAGAACAACATATATACATACAGTTTTAAGTGTGAGGGGCATAATTAAGCATCATGTTCGATCGATGGAATTAAAACTAAGACATAGGCCAGCTGTTTTGGTGTGCCATGGGTGTCTCAACTCAAATTTCTTTTTATAATCTTTGCATTAGCTTAAGTACGCCACTAATTGTGCTGTTCGTTTTAATTTGGTGTCAAAGAAAGGTGTTTATATAAAGAAACCGGTTTCCTATTCTCTATTATGTGAGCATAGAAACATACAGCTTCTTAGATCACGACGTTGCGCGTGGTGCCAGAGTTCAGAGTGAGAGAAGTCCAATACATTGGCTGTGGCAACTGTGCCTGGGCAGAATACACGTTGAAAAAGAAAACTAGAGAAATGATGGCGCGATATTGGTTAACGCATTGGTGCGGGAGCTCCACTCAATTGGCCTCTTTGATAGAACTGTCGGCTGCACGTAGGGTGGAGGATGCGGCGGATCCCCTCCCCCCTCACACACATCTTTTTATTCGAACTTGTTCAACCTCAGAGAGTCGAACAACTTATCTCGCCCGAGAATCAAAGACCCCCTAAATATTTCTTAAATGCTCGTGTTTAATTTTTTATAAAGTTATTTATTAACTTTAATTCTAAGTGGGATAAGTAACAAATTAATGGTGATAATCTTAATATAAAAAATTTATTTATCACTCTTAATTGATGATTTGTCACTCTTAGTGTCGAATGTCACATAGAATCAACTAAGGGTGACAAATATTTTTTTTACATTGAGAATGTAAATTTATATTAAAAAAAGTGATAAAGGATAGTGGGGGAAAAAAGTAAAACAAGATAAAGGCAAAAACAAAAAGAGACAGAAGTCAGGAGACAATGTCTTCACAAGGGAAAATAGTTGAATTCCAAGAAATGGCGAGTAAATCTTCTGCCTAAACTTAGAAGGACAAAATTGTCTTGATTGTGGAATTTTTCATATCATTCCTTGGGGTCAAAGTTGTTCGAGGTTGGTAAGGAAGAGAGAGAGAGAGAGAGAGAGAGAGAGAGAACATGAGCTTGTTAACTCACCCAGATGAAACTTGGGAAGAGAGAGGAGCATTCAGCTTACAACTGTGTGGAATGGAATCCCGCACAAAGTCAACCGCCAAACACGTGGGCGTGCATTTGGTAAACAAGAATGGTAAAGAAAAAATTCGCCATCCGGTAAGGTTGGTTCACCCGCTGCACTTGTCGGCGCTGACGCAAAGATATGGGCCCGGACTGATCGAGGCAATTTTGCCCATTAGAGAACTAACAGGCCAGTGACGTATACGAGGCCCACAAAGATGCCCCAGGAAGCCTAGGGAGTACGGAGTCTACGGACTGGACTGGCTTCGCCGCCGGTAGGTGTCGGACGGGGTCATGAGAAGGTGGGAGATGCTCTTCCAGCCGTGGCGCAATGCGCCCAACTAATGCGGACACATCTTTCACGAGATGGAGGTGGCCTGGGGTTTGTTGGAGATGCCCCGAAGTCGATAAAAAATAAATCAAACCAAAGTGCACACGACTTAAAACCCTAATCAGGACCAAGGAAAGATTTTTTCACAAAAATTTTAAGTTCTCTTGTGAAATGGGGATTTGTAAGTTGACTCGATCATAAAAATGGGTTTCAACCCAGAGTATGGTACTAAAAATCGTGTGAATGAGACCAAAATTAATTGGATCGAATTGGAACCAACGCAATCCTCAATGGACAACATTATTAAACCTGACCTTGGGACTGGAATCCGAACTAGCCAAGAGTTCCTGAAAATTGGTTACTTCGTTGACCCAGAGTGAATTTATTTTTGAAATTTTACATATAGATCTTTATAAACTTAATAAATTATCGGTTAATCTTTTAATTACCATTATTTTCTTAAAAATCTCATCTATCTTCTAACTCTTATTAAAAAGTTCACGTGATATAAAGTCGTCAAAAAATAAGAATAATTTTTAATATATTCCATCTAAGAGATAACATAATAGTGAAAAATATCAAAATATCCTCTCTCTCTCTCTTTATATATATATATATGTGGGGGGGGGGGTTAGTCCCAAAAAGAGTGTCTGACGGTGGTGGTGGACTAAGGGTGCCAGAGGGGGAGAAGGGGGGGGGGCGTCTGAAATAGAGAGAGGGAGGGGACTTACAGGAGGGGGAGGGGGGACATCTAGAGTAGGGAGGGGGAGGGAGCAATCTGGAACAGGGAGAGGGGAGGGGGTTTGTCAGAGAGGGAGGGAGCGACTTGAAATAGGGAGAGGGGAAGGGACTTGAGGGAGACATCTAGAGCAGAGAAGGGAGAGGGGGGGCAGAGGGGGAGTGTATGTCGCCGAAGGGGGAGGGGGCTTGTAGGAAGGGGAGGGAGGGCATCTAGAGTAGGGAGAGAGGAGGGGGTTCTGCCAAAGGGGAAGAGGGGCCATAGGGGGGTATCTATTCGCCGGAGGGGGAGAGGGGTGTCTGGAACAGGGAGGGGGACTCGAGAGGGATGAAAGAGAGTGAAACTCCACTCGAGTGGGAATGAGTTCAGATTTTTTTAATTTTTTATTTTTGAAACATAAAGTCACTCCAAGTGAGAGCGACTTAAGAAAGTCGTTCTCACTCGGAACGACTTCCTTTTATCTCTCTCTATCACCTCGTCCTCTCTCTCTCTCTCTCTCTAACAGTTGCCGAAGAGAGAGACGCCCTCTGACGTCCCCCCTCCCCCTATGCTCTCTCTCACGTCATCCCCTCTCTCTATATATATTCCTCTCTGTCTTCTCTCTATATTCCTCTCTGTCTCTCTCTCTCTCCCTCCCTCTTTTTGTCTCTGACCGTCACTGTAGGGGGAGACCCCTTCGGTGTCCCCCCTCACCTATGTTCTCTCTCTCACCTTATCCTCTCTCTCTCTCCCTCTCTTTATGTCACCGACGTGGGAGGGGGAGACCTCCTCCGACATCCCTCCTCTCCTACACACACTCTCTCTCACACACACTAATCAAGGGTAATTTGATTTTTTTCCTAACTTTGGGTAGAGTTAACCATGGTCTGGTTAATTTTCGTAGAATAAAATAAAGAATAACGTAGACTTATTTATACAACGACAATGATTATATACAGGGTCTTTTAAGAAAATAGTTGTAATTGAGAGACTAGTCTATAATTTGTTAAGTTTGTAAAGATTTGCATGTAAAAAATATTTTATTTTAAAATAAAATAATTATATTTCTCAAAATTAACCGGGTGCAATGCACCACTGCGGAGAAGGATCTCATTTCGCCGGCAGGGTCGCGGTGTGGGGGGAGAGGGGCGGAGGTGTGCTTACCCTGGAGCTCGACGCACTCGCTCTCCATACGATCCACAAACGTGACGGCGTAGTTGGGGTCGTTGATGGACCGGAGCAGGTACTGCTTCCGCCCCGCCTGCTCGTGGGGCACGATGCAGGCGTGCAGCTGAACGAACTCGTCCCTCCCCCGCCGCACCCGCACGGAGATGGAAGTGTCGCTGCGCTTGAACGACGAGTGCAGCAGCTTCTGCACCCCGCTGCGGCCGTTCTTGAATGGCGCCTTCACGGCCGGGGAGCTCCCGATGGTGATCTCCTCCACGATGTCCCCGGTCTGCAGCATGTCGAAGTTCCACTCGTCCGCCTTGCAGCTCCCGGCCACGCACTTGATGGCCAGCACCGGCGATCCCTTCCCCTCGTGCTGCGAGTTCGAGTCGGAGGAATGGAACCGGTCCATTTTCATCTTCCTCCAAGGCCGCTCTTTTCCCGCGCGAACGGGAGGATAAAAGTGGGTAGGTGCAGCCAAGAGATTCCTCGAAGCTTGGTGCCCCGGAGCAACCCGAGGGAGATCGGGGGCAGTTGGGTATCCGACAGCGGGGTGGATGTCGGCGATTTCCAGGCGCTCTTGTTGCCGATCGATCCAGAAGCTACGACAGAGGAAAAAAGTGGCAGCAGGGTTGTCTAGAACAAGGGGAGTTGACAGATGTGGGGGCAAGAGAGATGGAGAGGAGACAACGGGGGTTAGATGATATGGGTTTGGAGGCCCTGGCGTCGTCGCCGACGCCGGTTGGGACCTCCGGGATCGGAGATCGGGATCCCGTGCCCCCCGCAGGGGGATCTCGAGGCCGCCGCACAAGTGGGTTCGACGAGCTGGAATCCACGAGATTCGTCGGCGAAATCGAGGGGGCGGGAAGAGATGCTAGAAGCTGAGGACCGCAGACGCGGGGATTTTGAGAAGCCTGGGCTAGATCTGTACGAGAGGGGTGGATTATACCTTAAACAGGACGAGGAAGAAAGAAGAAAAGAGAGAGAGAGAGAGAGAGAGAGAGAGAGAGAAGAGCAGAGACTTTGGATTGGAATTGTGGAGTCTACATGTCACGAAAAGAGCTCCTTGAGAGGCAAAAAAATCCTTGGAGAAGAGGAAGGATAACTCCACCCCGGTTGATTCGACTCTTCCTCTTTCAACGACCATACACGAGGCAGGCGCAGATTCTTCTTGGTGTTATCATTCTTTAATAAATGGGAGGTTAGGGGATGGGAAGTGGGGGGCCAAAGAAGAACTAGGGAAGAATTTGAAAGAAGAAAACTTAATCTAAGGGGCCGTTTTCACTGTGACACGGATAATTACACCATCGTTTAAGGATTGGTCAGCTTGATGTGAAGGGTTGAGGGGAGGGGGCAGCACACCGTCCAATACGTGGAAATGCTTAAAATATCCCACCTCCTATCATTTTCTTTGTCATTCTCATCTTAAATGTCAAATTGAATCCAAATACATTGAAGCTAAATTTAACTCCGATCTTGTTGAACTCAGAAACACCCAAAGTTTTGAATTTGAGACTTTTTACTGTCTGAATTTCGGCGAAGAACAACGAGATAAATGAGTGAAAAGGAATACGGCATCATAGCACTCATGGGTGAATTCTTTACCCGAGTAGAACAGAGGTGAAAGACTTGGATTGGAGGCCCGCCGTGGGAAACAGGGCAGGTTTCGCATTCCAGAGTCTACGCAGGGGGGGGGGGGGGTTGAGTCGTGGCAACGGCGGAAAGGGCGGGCGGGCCGGCCGCTTCAGACGACTGCATCACCCCGGCCCCGCACGAAAGAAACCCGTCTTTCTCTATTATTACAAATCTCCATCTCCCTCTCCCGACCCCACGCCCGCGTTGACCCCGCTAAAAAATAAAATGCCACCGGCATTTGGACCATCATACTTTGTCAAATCTGGCAAGCGCCTACGTTTTCTGTTCTCTTGCTCAAGATGCGAGTGGCAAATCCTAGACATGTTGCTCTCTGCAGAGCTCGCAGGTGGAAGCAGAAGGTGACGATGTTGGGGTTTAGAAGCTCCCATTTGACGGGGGTCCCCCCACGTTACTTCCAATTGGACGTGCCTGGTCCTGATATTGGGTTCATAGCATGCCTTCTCGGCCGCGGCCTGCCGTTCCCACGCAGCTGACGCGGTCTCGTTCGCCGCGGTCGTGGGACCGCGTCCAACAGAACCAGCACCCGGCTGTGGGTGCGTGTGTGGGGGTGGTGGGTCAGTCACTTCTCGTCTCCCTGGCATCACCGAGTACTCCCAGTCGCCATCTGCTTGAGCTCCCCCTCTCGAGTGTCAGCTGTTGGGACGGGCAGGCATATCCCGGTGAAGAAGGGCAGTTGATTCTGGGTAAGGTTGAGGTCTCTCCGCTCTCTAACCATCGAGACACGGAACTGCTCTGGCTTAACCAATGATTTGGACGGACACCGTGTGGTCCGGAAGGGGGAGGTCCGACGCCCACGGCGCCTGGCTCGTTTGTCAAACTTGGCGGGGGGCTGCGCCCATATATTGGAAGGCTTTTTGTAAATGGACGCGGATCTTCTATGTTCATAATTGGATCCGATTCCGTCTATTTTACTTTTAAAATGTCATCCCCTTTTCCTGTCACTTACCACTCTGTGAATTGTGAATTAACAGTAGGTAACGGCGACGACACATGGTGATGGACGTCGAGTGGGTCAACTCGTAAGGAGTTTGACTCAGGATCAGGAGGTCCTGATTACACATCGGGGAGTTTCCATATCTCACATTCAATGCTCTAGATAGTAGATCTGTGGACTCATAGTTCACTAGTTTTGGAAAAAAGAGATGAACACGTAAGTTGGACAACTACTGGGGTTGAGCTCATCTCCCAAATTTCATGTAAACTTGAGTATCACTATGCTTAGATTCTCTGTTATTAAAAAAAAAAAAAGATAAATGGTGACGGATGAAAGCTAATGGGCAGGCGATGTTGTTTTGGTTGTAAGATAGATTCAGTCCAATCCAACCATAACCGTGGAGAATCCAAATTCTTAATGAACTTACCTTAATTTGATTTCACATATTAAAAGTTTCCGTTGGCTTGGGATCTCCGTCTAGAAGCCTAGGAATATGGCTGCTGGAGAAACCAGGAGTCACATTTGTCAGAAAAACTTGGTTATCAATTTGTGTTCAGGAATTTGTCTCGTGGCGTGTAGTGTTGTCACCCGTTGGTCAGACAGAGGAAAATTTTCTCACACAAATGGCGTCCTACGGCGAAATTTCATGTGAGCAGAGTAGGCAATTGGAATTTGAAGAAGAGCACACAAAAGACGGAGGCGAGCTGGAAGAGCCGTGCGAGGGCCCAATTCAGCTGCAGCATGTATTGAGTGGGTAGGCAGAATGAGAGAGGCGTCCGTGATTTGGACAACCGCGAGAGGCGTCCGTCTGCGTCTGTTGTCCTCTAACGTGGAGTGCTCCACGGGGGTCTCGCTGGATTTCTCCCCATTCACATCCGAGGGCGGGTGGGGGGCATTTATATCGACGGGGTTTGACGTACCGATAGTATCACATGTATCGATTTTTTAATGGTACAATAAGATATGATTAGTAATGTTACGTGATGTAGTATTATTATCGTGTCACTTAAGAAGTCAATTCGATGTCGTTAAAATTCTATCTCCCGTACCACGTGTATCATCGATCGATCTTGGCGACTTTAAGTTGATACAGTACGGTATGATATTTACAATTTGCACCGGTACTGACCAGTAGACTGATACGTTAAACACTACACTGGCCACGGGCTAGCCGATTCCCTCCCTAGGGAAGATAGTTGATAGGGTGTCTGGAGTAATTTTTTTCTTAAGATTATTTCTCTTTTAAAAAATATATTATTATACTTTTTGTCACAATTTTTAAATTTATAAAATTTAACTTTTGACATGTTTAGTAAAATCTAAATAATATTTAAAAGAGTATGAAATTTTCTCGTTAAGAGATGGTTGAAGAGAGAGAGATAGGTGATAATCGTGAGAGAGAGAGAGAGAGAGAGAGAGAGAGAGAGAGAGAGAGAGAGAGAGGTGGTTATGAGAGGGAGAGAAAGAGGGGTGATATGTGTGTGAGAGAGAAAGAGGTGGTTAGGAGAGAGACTTCTTTTGAAAAAAAAGACATATATATTTTTTATTTGAGAGAATTTAATGAAGAGTTAATTCTCTCTCCAAAAATTAGAAGAGATGCTCCAAACATGATTCTATCCACATTCTTTACTCAAAATAAATTTTGAGAGAGAAAACATCTAAAAAAACTTAACCAAACACCCCATTAGTTTAATCAAACATGTCGTGCAGTGAAAACAGTAGCCTAATTTTGAGAGGGGAACTCAGAAAGTGGGTACTGAGACAAAAATTGTATGTCTTCTTCTCTAAATTATACTTAAAACTTTTAATGTCTAAAATTATTATAATAAAGAGAAGAGATAGCGTTTGAAGATGCGAGATCTCGTATTGAATCGTAGGCCGCTGGATCCAGGGGAGAGTGGATCCCAGATAAATCGTACGAAGTCACCTCAAGAAAGTTTGCTGTAAAAGGGAAGAAGCGATCATGGGACCTGAGATTGTGATCCCAGATAAAATCCTTTAATGTTTAAGTCAGTAAGGGCAAGAGCAAGGTGTAAAGAGAGACAAAGGAGATGTAGGGAACATGACAGTTGACGAGACTAGTATTGGAGCTTACCTTTTCGGAGGGGATCTCTGAGATTAAATAGTTACAGACTCTCTCTCTAGAGTAGTGGGAATCTTGAGGGGCCACTGGGCGGAGGCGTTACGTCAATGGAGTGAACTCTTACCGTTGTAAGACTCTTGCTCTGTGACGACTCAGGCTCCGGATACAGAGTAAACCCGATACCACTTGGATCCTACGAGGCCTCCCAAGAGCGGTAAAGCTCCGAAGGGATAAAAAGGAGTGTGTGGAGTACATTGAAGTCCCAGATAAAGTAGTAATCAATTAATATTTCAATGATCAGGTTTGCTAAAGTAGCAGAAATAAAATTACATTTTCAATTAACAATTTAAATTAACAGAGTCCAGTCCAAGTAAAGACAAGTACAATCCAACAGAAAAGAGAACATACACTAAAGTCGGGAGAAGCCCGACGCAGGCAATGCTGGCAACTACGAACTGACGCACCGCGCCACAAATCACGAGAAAGAAGAAGGACCACACCTGAAAAGTAGGGGTGAATCTCGTGTCACTGGCTCAGTAGGGGTCACGCAGATCCCCACTGGAAACAACGCAGTAACACGCAAGACAACAACGCTAAATAGTAAAGTAGGAGCAGAAGTAACTGAAGTAACAGCAGTACTACCCTACAATAGTAAAGCTGTAAAAGCAGGAGTAAGAACAGCTAAAAGAAAGAGTAAAGCCGTATCAAACAGAAACACGGCTGCCGAACGAACCTCGGCTCTTTAAGCTACTCCAAACAGCAACAGAAAGGCGAACCCCGATCTCACAAAGTCGGGCGTTACCGATCCGTCGATAAAGCACTAGCTCTATAGCGAAAGCTTATCAAAATAGGCAAAAGCCTTACAAAAGACCTACACAGTCAAAGGCACGAACATATACGAGCTCACCGTCGTGTACGCTACACAAGACTAGACCTCGAGTGAAGCCACACACAGACTACTCAGAAACCGGTCACGAAAACACAAGTCACATGAGTCATACCTCAAGTGACAGAAGCACCTCCTCACTAGAAGAACAGCCATATGCGTCCACTGACCTCTTACACTGCGCCACAAGTATCTCCCATACGCCGGGAACGGCGGTAACTGAGACACTCACAGAACCAAGTACAAGGAACAACAGTACCAAGTATAAGGCACAACAGTACTATAGTAACGAGTGACTAATTAGGGTCACGCCCGTCGGCGCTCGTCCAAACGCCCCTGACCACGTGTGCACACACAAGCTCAATGCATTGAGCCAGGCCTCTAGCTAGTTTTCCCCCCCAGTAGGACACTACTGCAAAGCAAAGGGGCCCACGGAAACTAGCCTACAAACCGTATATCGGGAACTCGTCCCCCCACCACTCCCAGGTGGACCGACACACAGGAAAGTGTCGTCAGACTACGACTAGTGGAGGCTCACTGGACACAGAGACTCCAAAACATCAGTGCTGAAGTACGGACATGCTAAGCACGCACTGTCACACGTACCACGGAACACCAAGCACAAGACACAAGGTAGCACACCAAACTGCCACCGGACTCATGACAACAACTAGATCTGCTGACACAACGATCCTTGAGTCTCATAACTCGGGTCAAGATCGTCACACAAAAGCGGTAACATGCCGCCAATCAGCCTAATCCCTAAGCCAAATCACGGTCAAAACACTTATAAAGGAAACGGCAGAGGATTGCCGGATCCACACTTCCGCATAACACGAATCACGATGACCTGAGGGATCACCAAGACCCTCAAAGCACATGGACATGCAAATCGAGGTAAGACAGTATCTCAAGACGTCTAAAACCATGTCTCTATCCATACAGGACTACTGAGACATTCACGAGGTCACATGTCAACCACTAGATCACACCAGGTTGACTGGAAACCAATAATGACTCTGAAGCAGTACGGAACATTACTCGATACAATGGCACTCCTGGCCACCCCACAACATGGTCACTGCCCTCATAGGACATCCAAGACATCCACGGGATAACGGGCAAACCACAAGAATAAGCCAAGGCAATTGGAGGCCAACTATCGAAAAAATAACACTAATTAGTACTCTGGGGAAGAAACGGTCGCTCACCTGACCGCTAGGCAAACCAAGCGGTTAGCCAAAGGGGCGCTACCCTCACATAGAGAACACAGATGAATGGCGGTCATAAAAAGGGCCGCAAGGGACTGTAGCGGTCATAGACATGGCCGCTTAACCCAGTCAACCCCCAAACCGACTTAACTGGTCAAACCAGCAAACGGTCTACTTAGAATCGTTTCACCGAGCTTGGCGGTCTCCCACTAGACTGCTAACCCAAACTGACTTAAAACCATTGAACCGACATAAACGAAGCTTAGCGGTCATCCCTGAACTGCCACAGCTAGCCTAGCGGTCTATCGTAGGGCCGCTTAGCCAAACCGACATAACACACACAGCCTAACGGTCTCCTAAGGAACCATTTGACAGAGCTTAGCGGTCCTCTAATGGGCCGCAAGCCAAAGAAAACGGTCTATCGCACGACCGTTAAGACCTGAACCGACATAACATGAAATTGACAAACCTCATAACCTAGCGGTCTCCAATGGACCGCCAGGCGACCTCTTGCGGTCTCTGAAAGGACCTCCAAGGCGTTACGACGAGAAAACCGTGGGAATGGCCAAACCCAGCCTTTCCACGCCCCGTTCGCCCTAAAACGAAGGGGAAACAATCCTAAGCATGATACAAACCTTCCACAGTCCAGAAGGGGTCCAAACAACGCATAAACAACAAGAAACGGGCGATTCTATCGAATCGACCCAAAATGAGTCACGGGGATAGTCGGGCTCATACAACTCTGATTCTCAGCCAAATGCAATAAAACTGGCGGGAATGAATTCCCAACATGCCAGGGGTTCGAATGGAGCTAATTAGACTGAAAACCGTCACCTGAAAAGGCGAACTCGACTCACACCCTCCCAAAGCATGATTTCACCTAAACGTGGTAAAACCTGCTCATACTCACACCGTTCAGCTCCAAATCGCAAGAGAAGACAGAAGAGAAGTAGGGTATCCATCTCCTTACCTCCACCGAAGTTCTAGCGCATCGAAACGACAAAACCACGTCGAAACCATCACACAAACCAAACCACGCCGGCTTTGAATCCACCGAGGGATCGCGCCAATGCCACGCTCCATTCTTCACACCAAGACGCTCCACGACAACTCCACGACGTCCCTGCCTCGCCCACCTAGCCACGGTCGCGCGCCCCGCAGAGAGAGGAGAAAAGAGGAGAGAGAATGAGAGGGAGAGAAGTGACGGCGGTGAGGAGAGAGGAAGGAGAGAGAAAGAGTTAAAAGGAAATAGAAAATAAGAATTTCTCAATTTTCGTGAAATCTAATTTTTAGCCCGAAAATACACTAATTCAGAAAAATACAGAAAAATAGTCTAAACGATCCTCAGAAAGAATACAACGCAACTGTAGCGTCCTCGAGTCGATGAACTCAACAGTAAACTCTCCACTGGGTTCCGTAACTTGTACGAGAGAAAAACCCACGTCGATCGTCAAACACAACTCAGGACCCACAAAAGCGATCTGAAAGCTCTCCGATAAAAGATCCGATAGACCTAGGGTATTACATGCTCTCCCCTTATCCCCATAAATTTTCCACTCTCAGATGTTAGCGTGAAATTTGCTTACAGTTATGAGGAATAAGTGCCCGGCTGCGGGGAATCCGCTCTAGACCGTAAAAGAGACGAGGAGTCCTGGTGAAAGGCTGGCCCATCGGTGGACAAGGGATACTCCCCTTCTAGGTCCGAGCTCCGAGCATGACGCTCTAGCCCCGGGCATCCCTGAGGGAGTATCTTATTGGCCTTTTACTGGCTCGGTCGATAGCGCATCAGGGTTCCTCCTTAGCATTGGAGAGGCCTTCTTATGGGCGATCGTGCCGAGGCTCGGTGGCCCTCTTTTGGGCTCTTGACCTTCGGTCTTATAGTAAATTGGCCCTTAATGTAGAGCTGGGTTGTCATTTACTAGGCCGTACAACCCTTTATGGGTCTTTGTGCCTTAAAACATTAGGCCGCAGATTTCCCCCTTTCCAATGTTTATGTTCTTAATTCTGTGGATCAGTGTTTTAAAACTCGACCCGAACCTTAACCCGATTAGGTTAGTGGGTCACGAGTCAATAGTTTAATCGGTCGGGTGGACCCGTGACCTGTAATACTAGAACCATAAATATCAATATGATTTATCGCCATAGAATTTTAATATATCTTAAGTTAAAATATAAAAGATACATTTTAACATATATTATAAAAGTAAAAAAATATATTAAACAATCACTAAGATAGTCTAAAAAAGAACAAAAATATATTAAATAAACACTATATATAATCATTTATCAACTACAATTAGCATATCATGAGACATAAGTTTCATGACATGTGAACTCAAATTTCTTTTTCATTTAAATTTTTATCTGTCATTGGGCCTTCATCTTCTTCCTCGTCTTCATCTCCCTCTATGAGTATTCTCGAGTGTTTATCTTCTTCCTTCAGTTGTTCCGTAGACTACACGTACTCACGTTAGAGAATAAGCTAGAATTAGAAAGACTAAAAGTTAGAAGGTTAGAACTCAAGTCTTTTTAACTTCCATTAGCTGTGTTAATCTTTTATTAATATCATTAAATGATAAGGTCATAATGTTAAATTAAAATTAAAACTTAAACTAATGATAAAAAATTAAAAATAGAAAATATATATCTCTCAGATCTTATTGGATCTCACTAGTTTTATCAGATTGGGCTGAGTTAGTCGGGTTGAGCCAGGTTAATCAGATTTGACTGAATTTTGGGTTAATCGGATTTGACTGAATTTTAGGTCTTGGACAATCTAAATATTGTTTTAACCCGATTTTGAGATTGGGTGGCAAGTTGACTAGTCGGACCGATCGAGCCAGGTTGGGTTTTAAAACATTATTGTGGATGCGTAAGGGCTTCAAAATATTGGATTAAAAGCATCAATCTTTTGATAAAGGTTATTTTATCAAGTAGAGACATTTAGGCCATGTTTGACATTGGAATGGGATACCCAACCTGATGAGAGAGAAATGTGGGCATGTTGGCACCTAAAATACGGTGTCATATACAAGGAGAACCCCACCCCCCCCCCCCCCCGAACGATAACAAATGTTTTGACACGGCGTCTGAAGAATCACGTACGTTGGGTCGATCTAAACTCGCGTCCAGAAAGGACGATAAAACTCGATCGCCTGCGGGTGTGCTCAGTGCATCCGATATTACACCTAGGGAAAAGGAGTCGACGCGCTCTTCGATATTCTGAATATCAAAATCAACCTGAACCGGCATTAGACCGGTCGTGTCGAGATAACTCAAAACTTACATTCGAAAAGGACGATTTAAAAAAAAACTCATGTTACACGATCAACGATACATCTCGAGAAAAGAAATAGTATGTTATTACCCAACGACGAAAGGTGAAATATCAGAGATATTTAAGGTGGCGTCATCGAGCGCGATACACGAAACGATCCGGTGCCATCCCGGCGCAAGAGCAAGTTGGCTGCGCCTATCAAAGGCGATTATCGCGTTAGCCTCATCCCACGCCGATTCAAGACGCCTGATGAAATAAAAAAATATAAAAAAAAAAGAAAAAAAAAAGACGCCTGATGGCGCCGGATGGGTGGCCCCGGATGACCCACGCGTCCCCCTACGCCGATTCAGGACGCAGATCACGAATTGGGCGCGTGCATACCACGTAATGACCGTGCCAATTTTTTCAGGTATGGTTTGGTCAGTGTAGGAAGGTTTCGTAACCTTCCCGATGGCCCATCCACCCAGGACTTCGTCGCATGTGCTGTGGTCGGTGTCGGAAGGTTTCCGAGTATGAACAACCCATAAACGTGGACAAGTAATTTGGCGTTTCTGAAAGCAAAATGCTGCTTGTACCGTACTCATTTGATAATTGGATAAGTTCAAAATAGGATAAATTATTCACTTTGATGAAATAGATACATTATTTTGGGTGTGATCGATCACTTCGGAATTAATCAAAATATCTAATTTGATTGCAGAAAACTAAAATTACTTAGTCTAGTTGGAATAAGATTAATTTTAAACCCATTTTTATCTATTCTTTTTTCTTTAATTTTTTTACATTACCATTACTTTAAATAGAATACAATCATGACAATCAAGTTCTAATTATCATCAAAGTAAAAAGCCCTCATTCTAACAATCTAACGTCAATCATGAAGAGTGAGGAATGTCTTCCCGAGCAAGAGAAAAAAAATTCCTGCACGTCGTCTCGGAAGACAGAGACTGAGGAACACGCAACAGCCAGCATAAGAGTGGTTTCTCTTCACGGAAGAAAACAGTAGAACCATCACGGCAAAGCATCCACAGTTTCCACCCACACTCACCGGCGGACAAGCAAAGAGTGAGAAGAGAGACAAGAGGAAGATGTCTTCCAACTTCCTCAAGTATCTATTCCTACGGAAGTTTTGCTATTTATTTTTTCAGTAATATATAGTGAGAGACGTTCACTAATTACATCCACATGTGTACACTATCACTACTATAGGGGTCAACTGTCAGGCGATATCATATCGATACGTATCGATATCGATATTGATACCGATAATGGCCGGCCAGGTACTAATTTAGATAACGATAATGCGAACCTTGAATTTCGAACACTGACTGCCCGCTAGAAAAATATCGAGGATGGACGACTTATTTGGACCCTCTTTGTTAATCGAACTGTCGGGTGACTGTCAAATCTGATGAGATAGAATGAGGGGGAACCCACACTCTCCCTCACACACACGCCACTAATCGAGCCCGGGCACCGTGTTCGACCGAGAGAGGTCGAACACGGTACTCCCGCTCGGTTAACAAAGAGGGCCTTGGAGAATTCGTAGTGCACATGAGAACTGAGGTTGAGCGAAGCAAGCGGACAACATTATTGAATCCCAAGAATTTTTGAAAAGTTGCAAGTTGGAATGCCACTTGGCCGTGTTACTGGTTAAATACGATGTTTAAGATCAAAAAAGTAATGTGAAAGAAAGCTACGTAGTTGCTAAATAATGACAAGACGACGACTTCGTATAAACTTATCAATTGATGTTTGTTAATATCAGCTAGAAGCCAAATTAAATATGGAGGGGATATAAGGACAAGGGTTGAACATTAGGGCTGAAAATTACTATTAAATATTAATTTTTGGGTCGCGTTTGGAAATGCAGTCTAAGAAGATTCCAATCATTGAAGTTCTTAATATTCAATGTAAGTGTTGCCCAAATCACATCGATTTTTTTGAAAAAGGAGTTGTTCTTGCTAGAGAAGAGAGATAGAAAAAAGAAAATATTTGTTTGAAAATCTAAAAAAAATGAACAAGACCAACTTTTCTCCAAAAATTTGATTTTAAGGATGATTCATAATCTCATGGCAGCTCCAAAAACACCCTTAATTGGCTGTTCATCAGCCAGAATCCAAATTCATATGTGAGCAAGAATCTTTATCCTTCAGAAAATGTAGGCACGAAGATTGTTGCAATGTTTCTGAGTGATCATCTCGATGTTTTCTTCCTGCTACACGGAAGGTAGTGGGAGAGAGCTTAACAAAAAAAAAAGGCTGAGCTTAGCAGATGATGGAATTGATGTAGATCGCTTGTAAATTCATAAGAAAATGTTTCAACGCCGCACCAAGCGGGGGCAAGTAAAAGATTTAGTTAAACTGGTTCTGCGCACATGTTGACAAACAAACGCAATTATAAATCGATTATTACATATGTTTCCTTCCTCTTATTTCGCATAAACTAGCCAGGTTACAGCTGCAAACCATGCGAATTGTAGGGCTTAGTCCACTTTGATTCAGCCCACTTTGTTGTTTTACGCCTACTGGGCTTGGGCCCAGCAAATCTAGTTTCTTCAGGCCAGGCTGCTGAGCTTGGGCTGACATACCTCAACATTCTAGGGTAAACCCTCTGTTATTTATTGATGTCCAATATTTAATAAATGTTGAAAATTATAGATTATCTGTTCCTTAAAACCATAAAATAATTAAGATATGCTTCTATTGTAGTGCAAATGCAGCAATAGTCGAGATGTCGAGCTTTTAAGCAAAAGATAACTTCGAATGTAGCTGTTTTTTCAATGTTCAAGATGATGCCCATTTATCTTATACTGCACAGATGAAACAGCCAAAGAAGACTTAGATAGTTAAGAGCATGTGCAATATGCAACAAAGAGCAAGATGCAACAAATTTCAAATAAATGTCCCATCTTGTTGATCTATGTTACCCACAGCAAAGTTAATGGGAAGAGAAAAGTTCGAAAACCGGTTACTATGACATCAAGTCTTTATGGCCTATTCGACAATCGGTTAAGTCTGGGTAGAGTAAATTAATTGGGTCGGGTGGGTTATTCTTTGTTTGATTTTTTTTTCTTAATCGGAGTCGGATAGGGTTAAAGTGGATTAACTCATTCTTAGAAAATAGGTGAAATAAGTTAATCATCTCGGTTAAAGTTAGGAGTCGGGTGAGCCACCCCGGATAGGCCACCCGCCCCTAATCTAACTCATTATCAAACTCGCCCTTAAATAGACCAATTCAAAACACCAAAGGAAGAAAACTACTTTTTCCCTTTGTGAAATGCGCCCCAAAAAAGCTAAAAATCTGTGACATTTGATAATTGACAAGTAGCAACTTACCTTCGAGGCAAATCACAGGCATTTCTTCACTTGCAAACAATCTAATTTAATACATATGCGCAAAGTTGGGCACAAAATAGTGTTGCCATTGAGTTAGGCACAAATGAGTTTCCATTACAAAACATGTAGTTGTGGCTATAAGCTGCCAAACAGCGATTTATTAGAGGAGTTGGTGGTCGTCGAAGGGGGCGACACTGTGCGCCGAGTCTCCCTTCCCCCTCCGAGGTCGCGGGGTCTTCTTCCCCGGTGGAACTCCGGTGGGGGGAGCCCCCGTCGGGGACTCCCCCCCACCCTTCCTTCTCCCCCACGGGAGGCCCCTGCCAGGTGAGTCTTCTGAGACCATCCTGGGTTTTGTCAGGAAGGTTCCTCGCCCTTCCTGGAACGGTCAGGGGGTTCGGGGTCTTCCCCGTCCCTCCCCTGGATCTCGTCCCTCTCCTCCCTTGGTACCCCCACTGTTCCCCCCTCTCTTGGGCCCCCCGACCCCTAGCTTCCCCGGCGACCCTACTTCCCCCTTCCCTGTTTCCCCCGCCTCTGCCCCGGCCTCCCCCTCTCCTACATTTCACCGCCCCTTCCCCCCTCCGCTCCCCAGGCGCCTTCCCCCCTCCCCTAGCACTTCACCCTCTCGCCCCCTCTTCTCGTTCCCCGCCTCCCCCCGTCGTCGCCGCCCCCATCCCCCCTCCCCATCTCGCCGCGGATCCTCCTCTCCGGCCTCCTTCTGGCCCCACCCTTCCCATCCCCCCCTTTTTATTCTCTCCCCTCACCTCCATCTCCCTGCCTTCGGCCAATCCTCCGTCCCCCACCCCTCTCCGCTTTTGGCACCGAGCATTACTCCCCTCTGCCCTCGGTCCCCCCCCGACTTCCTTCCACCTCCCCGTCCGGCCCGCTCCCCCATCACCGTTCCTGCCCCCTCTCATGCCTGCCCTTCTCCGTTCCTCCGTCACCCCGTGTTCCGCCCCTCTCTATCCCTTCTCTCCATTCCCGTTCCCTCCCCCCATTCCAATCTCTTCCTCTCCGATGGGCGTCTCCTCGAGTCCCCGGAAATGTTCGGTTCTGCTTCGTGTTGCAGGTGTCGGGTGTCCTTGTTCGATCTTGAAGAGTCTCGGAGATAATGAGCTCATCCCCCATGCATCCTTCGAGGTGCTGGCCACCCAAGATTCTCTTCGTCACCGCCAGCAGTTAGCGCGGTCCAGTAGCCCAGTGCTCCGCGGAGAAGGTTCTCGTCTCCTCCAACAGCAGCAGCCCCTTCTCCAGCGTCTCCAGGGCTCCCCATCCTCGGTGTTTGTCTCCTCCCTTTCGGTTCCCCTCCATGTACTCTTTGCTTTCTACTTGGAAGTCCTTGGGCCATGTAACTTGTGGTTGTTCTCGCTCGGTTGCAGTATGTCGCCTTGTACGTTTATCTTACTTGAATGAATAGAATCACCTGAATGCTTCCAAAAAAAAAAAAAGCTGCCAAACAGTGAGCTACACATTTTGACCAATTTTGATAGGGGCAAATGATGCAAACATTAATGTTAGTAAATTTCATCGTGTAGGGGGGAGACAGTCTTCTGAATATATTCTCAAGATATAACAAGGTAGCATCTAAATACATTTCTTGATTTGATCTATGACATTGTAATACTTAATTTTGATCAATGCAGAAATATACTTTTAGCTAAAAAGTAGAATATTTATATGTACAGCTACTTCCAATTTTGTCATTTTTTTCTCAAATCATAAGGAAAGACTCCGAATAAAATTGAACGAGAAATGCTTAGTGCAACGCATGCACTAACTACACCCGTGTACACCCACTCTCCACGGGTGTAATTAGTGTAACATTTAATTTTTTTAATTTTTTTTATTAACTCTCATCCCAAACTACTTAAGCGTTGGTGTCACGTCACTAAGTGACGTGACGTGGGGGTTAAGTAAAAATAAAAATTAAGTCTTATGAATTGTAAAAAATAATATTTTCCACTATTCACATGAGATAAATTTATTTTACTTGACTCTCACGTCACATCACCGACTTACGTGACATCCACGTCTAGATAACTTAAGATGGAAGTCACTCAAAAAAAATAAAAAAATTAAATGTTACATTAATTACATCTATAGATGTAGTTAGTGCTTGTGTTGCACTATACATTTCTCAAATTGAACAACCGACATTAACTAGAATTTGAACTCAAGCTATCCAAATACTCTTGAAACTACTCTAGAATAAAGATACACTTGTTTAAACATTGCTAGTACTAACTTCCCAAATGCAAAAGACATTTAGCACTCTTCCAATACAATTTTACCATGCATTTTATTTACCCGGTATAATTTGGTTCCCTAACTTTAGAAATACTTGCGAATAGGGTCTTGGCATTTCTACTTGAAATTCAAGGTCGAGAATGTCCACTTAAGCACGGGTTAGAAAATCTTTTAAGGTCCATCCAACTAAGATGAGTCAATTTGCTTGTGCTTGTTGTTCAATTGTGTTGGTAAAAATCTCACGGGCATATATACAATAAATATATATAACCAAACGAGTTCAGAGTTGGAGGACTTACCTGCAGTATCTGGGTATAATATCGGCTACCAGAGTCGACCCCTACCCGTGAATCGTCGCGGAGTCACAGAGCCGGCTACTGGAGTCGACTTCAAGGGTCCACACTCCAAATCTAGGGACTATGGTGATGGTTCCCCCAGAGATACAGACCATACTCGTCACAGGACTAACCCGTGACTATTCCATCTAACATATAGATGAGAAGACGAGGAGAGAGAAGGGACAGAGAGACTCGACATGCGAGACTACCCAGCCATCACGGGCGCTATGCTCTCGTGCACACATCCTCTCTCTTATAAACTTATTCGTCACCTCACAAACATACCTTGACCTATGGAGATGAACTCCCACTATGGTACATCTCCCGGCGTCATCGTACTCAACGGACCGACGCGGGCATCGTGACGTCGTCCACCGACACGTCGTCTCCCATGACTAGCACACATAGTGCCATCTTTCCTCCACACATAATATTCCATTTCATATTTTATTCCTCTATTTTTTCTTGTCTTTTATCAACCCCCTTAAGGGGTATTTATAGATGGGAAGGAGAGGGCGAGAGGATGAGATGAGATCGCGGGAGAGAGAGAGAAGTGGACGGGAGGAGATATGGAGGAAGGCGGAGGCGGATAAGGAGGAAGAGGAAGAGGAGGGGGGGCCGCGGTCGCGTCGCGCGCGTCCCGCTGCCACCGCGGCGAGCCCCGCTGGCGAGGCGCTCGCCACCGTGGTGGCGGGCCCGGCGGCCCAATGGGCATTGGCCCATCAACAAATTGTTATATGAAAGAAATTGTTTTGAAGAGTAGAATGGAGCTACTGATCATTGAAATGAGAAAGACATCATACATAGTCTAAAGTTCCTCCTATATATGGTCCCACCGGATCTGAAAAAAATATTGCAAACATTCAGGGTAATTTCACGTGGACGTGAAAATACAAGGTAAAACAAACTTAGATTTGAAAATAGATGTAAACATATGATAGTTGGGTGCCTTAGATGGCAATTAATAATTGTTCGATAATACTTAGAATTTAATGTGGGGATCAAACAACATAGCTTAAAAGGTAGCGATCTTAGTGTGAAGCGTCGGGTCCCAATCCAATGTCAGGTGTTGGGAAGAGAAGGCCTTGGAGAAGGAAGGAGACGTCGTGGGGGAGTTGAGTCGTGCCATCAGGTGCTGAAGTCAACGATCTTTCTACAAAAATAAAAAAGTTCAACCCGAAATGAGGTGTCTCGAGAGAATCCTACGATACTTAAGTCGTTAACTAATAACTGAGAGAAGAAATGCTCAGGTTGAAGTAGCAGTTGCTGCGTACCTTACGATGATGTTGTTATGTACCTTTTATAGGTCCCAAGCGTCTAGAGATGTGCGTGAGGCGGGGTTTCACTCTGATTGTGCTCTTGAGAAGGACACTTAAAGAGTCTATAATGGTTACGATTGTGAGTGAAATCTGAAATGAGATCCGAGATGATAATGGAAAGAAGATTGTGTCGAATTTGGGCATGTGAGAATCTTGCACCTGTTACCGAGGCGATGTTCATACTTAAATGAGATGTCATGGTACGAAAGTTTTAAGCTAATTTCTTAAGTAGTCATTCATAATTTTTCACATCACAAAATCCCATTTTGTGATCCGTTTAGGTTGTTACAAAGAAGGCATATAAATCTCACATAGGGCTTACAGTTATCAATCATACAATTAATACCTAGGTATCACTTTGGGAAGTCTTGGTCGATCACATATTATAAATATAAGAAATGGCACAAAAGATATTAACAAATAAAGTATTTTAAAGACTATGGACCTGTAAAGGCATTGTTTACAAACATCAAACATAAGGTTGGAAAAAAAAGGTGGATAGTACCACGTGACCTTGCTCTGCTCTACAATTAAAATTCCTACGTGCTGAGTAGGGTAGGGTGTTTGGGACAATTTTTTTAAAAAATCTCTTTCTCTTTAAAAAATTATATTACGCCAATTTTCAACTTAAATTTTAAAACGAACAAAAATTAGAAATCATTTATTTGACAAAAATATCATATATTTTAAATTTTATAAAAAATATATTTAAAAGACCCAATTGACTTGACCGCGCCTCCCCCTTCTCCCTTCTTCCCTCCTCTGCCCGGCAACTCTGCCTATTCAAGCAAGCGCTTTGGCTGCCGTCGCCTCCCTTGAACCCCGCCCTCCAGCAGCACATCTGCTGTCGCCGCCTCGATAGCAGCTCCGGAAGCTTCTAGAAGTGCTCCGCTTAGTCGCCTTTCTCGCTATCAACGGCAGCAACGATCTCGGCGACGGCACCGCCATCGGCGACAACAACTGCAAAGTTCTTAGGGACAGCATCCCCATCCGCTTCCACGACAGTAGAGGCCTCGAGTGGGGGGGGGGGGGGGGGACAGCACCACCAACGCCATCGTCCGTGTAATGCCTTGGATCCTGATTGGATTCTTATTAGGTCTTTATTTATTTCTTCTTCACCCTCTCTCCTCTCTCATTTCTCTCATCTCTTTCTCTCTCTCGTCTCAGGACCGTTCGACGCGGGGCGCGCGACCATGGAGAGCTGGCCGAGGCGGGGACGCGATGGAGTGATCGGGACGCGGGATGGAGCGACGGTTTGAGCGTGGCGGCGTGGCGCGATCCCTCGGTGGATTCCGAGGGCGCGGTTCGTGTTTTGGCGTTTTCGGCACTGATTAGTCGTTTCGGCGTACGGTTTCTTCGGTGGAGGTAGGGAGACGGATCACCTACTTCTCCTGCACGTTTCCCCTGTAGTTTCACGTTGTTCGGTGCTAGAACGGGCGAGTTTGGGCTCGTTTAGGTAAAACTGTGGTTTTGGGAGTTCGCAGGGTTCGCCGGAAAACGGCGACGGTTTTTAGATCATTTAGTGTCAATGGACTCCCTGGAACGCCCGCGTTCTATAGTCACTGATTTCGTGTCGATTGGCGGTCATTCGGGACCGTTAGGAGCCCGGGAAGTCCGGTGATTCCATTTGGGTCGATTTGAAGAAATCGCCCGTTTCTCACTGTTTCTTGGCCGATTCGACTCCCGTTGGAGTCTAAGTGTTAAATGTATTTCGTCGTTATGGATGTATCCCCTTCGTTTCGGAACGAACGGGGCGTGGAAAGGCCACGATCGGGCCGATCCTGTGGTTTGCTCGCCGTGACGCCTACGCGGTTTAACAGTAACTGCGTTGGGCTTAGGGCGACTGGTTTTGGACCGTTTAGAGTGAGTCGGTGGGCGTCTGCGCGGTCGCGCGACAGACTGCCCAGTGGATGGCGCTGCCAGGTGTGAGCCGCCCAGTCCACTTGAGCGGTTGGTTCCCAGCCGTTCTGTTTTTTCCGTGGTGTTGAGCGGCCAGGTCTTGACCGCTTAGCACGGTTGACCTTGGGTCAACGTTTTAAGGCGGTTCATGGGGCGGTTCTCTCTTAGCCGTCCTGTGCGTTGAGCGGTCTGTCCCTAGACCGTTCTGACCGTCGTCTGACCGAGTACTGTAGTAGGTCGGTTGGCTTGAGCGGCTTTCCCTTAACCGCTCTATGCCTTGGGGCGGTCCAGCCCTAACCGTCCAGTCTTTCAGTACCTTGAGGTCTGTCCCGTTGAGCGGTTCCGTTTAAACCTTTCTGTTCGATTGAGCGGCCCTGTCCGGACCGTTCAGCTCATTGAGCGGCCCCTTTGTGACCGCCCAGTGAGTTGAGTCCGTGGTCGTATCTTCTGGCCGTGATGGCCTGATCTGTGTCCGTCTGTCTGTGTGTGTGTCATAGGATGGTTAGGTAGTCTGTGTCGCGTGTCTTCTATAGACCGCTGGGTGGTTTGTCGGGCAGGTCAGCTAGAGTTGACTGATCCTAGTGGTCATATCCTTGATCGCTACAGTCGTCTCGTGGCCCTACCCACGACTGCCGGTATCCTTGTCTCTGTGTGTGTTGCGGCTACTTCCTTGGCTGCTTGGTTTGCCTGGCGGCTGGATAAGGAGTCGTTTATGCCCAGAGGGTTGTTCTTCGTCGTTTCGATTTTAGTATGTTTTGGCTTGACCTTGTGGTCTGCCTGTTGTCCTGTGGATGTCTCCTGACGTCCTATGAGGGCTAAGACTGCGTTATGAGGTAGCCACGAGTTTTCTTGCTTGGAGTAGGATTCTCTTTCCTACTGTTGAATCGTCATCGTCCGGTTCCGGTCAACCCGGGGTGACCCAGTGGTTGACAGGTGACCTTGTGTGTCTCGACAGATCTATCCAGTTCGAGACATGGTTCTGGGTGTCTCGAGGTATCGTCTTACCTCGGTTTGCGTGTCCAGGTGTACTGAGGGTCTCGTTGATCCCTCAGGTGTAATATCCCGGATCCTTCTTCATGGGTCCCGGATCTGGTTTTCGAGCTTCCGGCTCTGTTGTGTCCAAAATTTCGTTTCAGACATCTTTCGTGTTCGGATCGGCACGATCCGGAGTCGTTTCGGAGGCCCGGAGGCGTTCCGCGACTTTTCCGTGTGTGTTTTCCGATTCCCGGTGTGTGTTTCGGCTTTCTCTTCGGAAGCTCGCTGTGGGCGAACCGGGCGGTTCCCCCAGGCACGAGTGGTACCGTTGCGATCGGTGCGTTCTGAGGATTCCGGAAATGTATTTTTCTATTTTTCGATATTTTTCCAAAAAATCGGATTTCCTATATAATCCCATTTCTTTTCTTTTTTCTTTTCTCCTTTCTCTTTCTTCTTCTTCCTCCTCCTTCCTTCCCCAACCGTGGCCGCCCTCCTCTCTCCCTCTCTCTCCCATTCGGACGCGGTGAGCCCCTCCCCGGCTGTTGACGGCAGCAGGCCGACGGCGCGGACGCGTGGGTGGCGGCGAGGTGAGCTCGTGGGCGTGCGGCAAGCGTGGGAAGCGTGAGGAGTTCGTGAAGCTTCAAGCGTTCTTCGCGATTCGTGGGTGATTCGGCGGAGCATTCGCTCCATTGAGGTAGGGTGACGTTCCTTAGCCTCTTGCCGATCTTTTCCGTGATTTATAGGCCGAGGGGAGGCCGAGAGGGGCTTGTTTGAGCATGCTTGGGGTTTTTCCATGATTTGGGGAGAGCCGCCCGATCTGCGGATTTGATGCATGAATTCGCGTTTTGATGGCCTAGAATCATGCTAGGGGTCCCCGGGGGTCTTCCCCTTTGATTTCCCCCTCTCCGGTGGAGGTATGGGGGCGTGGATGGTGTTTTTGGCCGATTCCCGCCGTTCTCGGTTTTCCGAGATGGTAGCGGTCTACCAGTAACCGCGTTCACTGGTAGCGGTCGGGTGGGGACTGCCTTCACCAGGATTTTTGACCGTTGGGGCTCGTTCTGTCGGCTAGCGGTCGTGGTCGTGCGACTGACCGCGACTGCTGGCGGCGGTCAGGGGGCGACCGCTTTCACCATGGGGTCCGGCACGGTCTTCGAGATGGTTTTTTGACCGTTGGAGTCTGGTCGCGGTCTTCTGGAGACCGCTACCAGGTGAAAACGGTCATCAAGCGACCGCATTCACGTTTCGCGCACCAGGGTGGTCGCGGTCCGGGGAGGACCGCGACTAGGTGGTAGCGGTCCTGGGTCGACCGCGACCACTGGAGGCGGTCCTCCGGTGACCGCGACTCCTTTTCCTTTCCAGCCTGAGTCTCGGACGAGCTAGTCTCGATCCCTGTGCTGACCCGTAGTCTGACTGATGCGGGGCATCATGTGGGGGCTACACGTGGGGGTGCCGTGGGGTCCCGGGAGGTGGTGACTTCGGTTTGCGTCACCGTGCGTTAGCGTGGGTACAAGGAGCGTTCCTCGTACCTGTGGTTGCGACGTTGTTTTCCGTGACTTGAGAGTCTACTCCTTCAGTGACCCTCCACTAGTCGTAGCCCACCAGTACGAGGTGCTGGTCTCACCTGGGAGTGGTGTACGGGCACTCACCTTTGAGACGGTTTGTGGATCGGTTACCATAGGCCCCTCGTCGGTAGCCAGAGTCCGACTACGGGGGAAAACCGGTCAGAGGACCAGACCTAGTGACGCAAGGTCTGTGTGTGCACACGTGGTTGGGGGCGGTTGAACCCACGTCGACGAGCGTGACCCCAGCTAGTTACTTGTTTGTGCTTACTTGTACGGTGTCTGCGCCTCGGGTAGGACCTACCACGTCAGGCGGTTCACCTGCGGCGCGGTGTAAGACGTCAGGGGACGCTACCGGCTGTGCTTCTAGTGGGTGGTACTCCTGTCGAGTACGGAGTGACAGACTGTCAGTCGTGTGTTTCCGACCTTCGGGTTTTGTCGGTTCGACCTTTGAGCTTTGGTCTTCTTACCGTGGCACGTGTATCGGTTTGCGTACCGTAGGGTCTTGTCTTGTAGAGTGCAGGGCTTTCCCTTCCGAGGTACTCTCCGACCGCTAGTGTAGTGGTTTCTCGTTTTTCGAGGTAGGGTCCGAGTGATCCCTACTGAGTCTTGTTCCGAGACTCATTCCCTGCGTGTTTTCACCGTGTTTCAGGTGAGGCGCCACCTTCGGGGAGCGCGTCAGGTGTGCAGCGTGGTGCGGGTGCCCAGAGGTAGTGCCAGAGTTCAGAGCCGGGGTATGCCCCGTGTAGCTGTACTTTCCTTCCTTGTCACTGTACTAGTCGTGGACTATTGTCATTGTCGTTATTTTCTATTGTGGACCATGAAAAATATTAATTTATTTCCTGCTTAATATTATAACTGTTTAATTTCTGCAATTATCTGTGATACTCGTGTAGTCTCCAAACCATCCTTTTAACCCTTCCGAGTCTTCGGGCTCGTGGGTGGCGGTGCGAGTCTCGGGTTATCGGGCCTTCCCGGTAATCGGATTCTCGGGTCGTTACAGCTGGTATTAGAGCGCGGTTGTGGAATTACATGAGAATCATAGGTAATTGTAGTGGTCCACTAGTCCACAGCAATGATGTACGGGTGACGCTGGCATTGGGCATCGTGTGTTTTTCTTGACCTTGCCGTTTTCGTTCTTTCTGTCTTTTACTTCAGGAGCGAGTATGGCGCCGAGGAGGAGCTCTCGCTCTCAGCAGGGGCAGTCGGCTGGAGGTCAGGAGATCCAGCAGGGGGTCCAGAGGGACCAGGAGGAGCATAGTAGAGCGCCACGGGGGGCTACCGAGGCCGCGATGCTGCGAGGGTTCCGGGGGCCGATGATTTCTTCCGTGGCATGTACCAGCTTATGTCTCAGCAGTTCGGCGGAGAGGCTGGTGAGGGCTCGTCAATTAGGGGTGGGCCAGGCCGAGCAGTGAGGGACTTCATGCAGTTCCATCCACCTTACTTTAGCGGCCAGGCAGACCCTGATGCGGCTCGCGATTGGCTCGATGAGATGGAGCGGGTGTTCAGTTCTGCAAAGAGTGCTGCCGAGGACAGAGTGGTGCTGGCCTACAACCAGTTGCAGGGTACGGCTCGGAGGTGGTGGTCTTCCGAGTGGAAGACGTCCTTTCAGCTTCTTCCACTTGAGCAGATCGAGTGGGACGACTTTGTCAGTGCTTTCGAGCGTACGTACTGTCCAGATATTGTTGCTACGCAGCGGATGCGGGAGTTTCTGGAGCTGGTGCAGGGCGACATGTCCGTGTTGCAGTACAGGGCCCGATTTGTCGAGCTGGGTCGGTACGCACCTCATATCATGGAGCATGAGAGGGTGAGGACCACGCAGTTTGTGCAGGGCTTGAGGCTGGAGCTGAGGCACCATTTGATTGCGAACGGGGCCACTGATCTAGAGACAGCGTCTCGTGTTGCGATTTCTTTGGAGATGGATATGCAGAGGACTCGAGGACCGATCAGTCAGGGGCAGTCCTTGTCAGGTCGTAGCCAGCAGCCGGCTACCCAGCAGCAGGGTTTCTTCCAGCATGCGTCGGGTGGTTCAGGAGTAACGGCATCTGCAGCTTCGGCGACAGGATCTGCGTCCTTCGGTACGAAGGTCAGGAAGTTCTTCTCGAAGAATTTTCGAAAGAAGAAGTCTAAGGATCAGGGGCAGGCTTCATCGGGCAGTGTACAGCAGCCGATTCCTTTGCAGCGTCAGGGATCAGTGGGTGGATCGCGAGGACCTTGTCCACGGTGTGGTGGGACCCACCCAGGCAGGCAGTGCACGGCGCCGATCGTCTATTTTCGGTGTGACCAGCCAAAGCATATGGCGCGTGACTATCCCCAGAGACCGCCGCAGCAGCAGTTTCCTTAGCAGCAGCAGGTTCCCCAACAGCAGAGGCAGCAGCAGCAGCAGGGACAGTATCCGCCACTACCCAGGTCAGCTAGCGTGGGAGGCAGGTAGAGAGCTCGGGGCCAGATCACGCATATGACCAGGGCAGAGGCAGTGGCGTCGCAGCTCGTGGAAGGTACCGTTCAGATTTTGGGTTGTGCGGCTCGGGTTTTATTTGATTCTGGCGCGTCTCATTCGTTTATTTCGGAGGATTTCGCGTCGAGCGTCGAGGAGTCGGTGACCCAGTTGTCCTGTGATTTGGCAGTGGAGTTGCCTTAGGGTGACTTTATGATCACTCCGTATTGCTTCGATCAGGTTCCGGTTTGGATCGATGGGCGGAGTATGCCAGGCAGGTTGTATGCGTTGCAGCTTCGGGATTATGATGTGATTCTAGGCATGGATTGGCTCGAGACCCATGGAGCGGTGGTGGATTGTGGAATGAAGAGGGTCTACTTCCAGCATCCGAGCAAGAGGACCTTCTATTTCTAAGGTATCCGTTCCACCTCTTCTCGATTCCTTATCTCTGCTATTCGAGCCCGTCGGTTGCTTGATTCTGGTTGTCAGGGTTTTCTCGCGTCAGTGGTTGTGTCTGACCGGATGGAGCCGGATGTTGAGGACATTGCGGTGGTGTGCGAGTTTCCTGACGTTTTTCCCGAGGAGTTACCTGGATTACCTCCCCAGCGGGAGATCGATTTCGTGATCGAGGTTGTGCCTGGTACGGGACCTTTGGCGAAGGCTCCCTACCGTATGGCCCCCGCTGAGTTGAGGGAGTTGAGGGCGCAGTTGCAGGAACTGTTGGTCAAGGGGTATATTCGTCCTAGTTTTTCCCCTTGGGGTGCGCCCGTGTTGTTCGTGAAGAAGAAGGACGGTAGTCTGCGTTTGTGTATTGACTATCGGCAGCTGAATGAAGTGACCATTAAGAACAAGTATTTGTTGCCGCGGATTGATGATTTGTTCGACCAACTTCAGTCTGCGCGAGTGTTCTCGCGGATTGATTTGCGGTCCGGTTACTATCAGCTGAGAATTCGCGAGTCCGATGTGGAGAAGACTGCATTCAGTACGAGGTACGGGCATTATGAGTTTCTGGTGATGCCGTTTGGGCTCACCAATGCCCCTGCAGCCTTCATGGACTTGATGCAGAGGGTGTTTCATCCGTATTTGGACCAGTTCGTGGTCATCTTCGTAGATGACATCCTTGTTTATTCGCGGTCTGCCGAGGAGCACGCGTACCATTTGGGTGTGGTGCTGCAGACGTTGCGAGATCACCAGTTGTATGCGAAGCTCAGCAAGTGCGAGTTTTGGCTCAGCGAGGTGCACTTTCTGGGGCACGTGATTTCTGGTGATGGTATTTCCGTGGACCCCGCCAAGGTCGAGGCAGTAATGCAGTGGCCGAGGCCGAGGTCGGTGACGGAGATCCAGAGTTTCTTGGGGCTTGCGGGCTATTATCGCCGATTTATCCAGGATTTTTCTCGCATTGCGACCCCAATGACTAGACTCACGCGGAAGGATGTGCCCTTCGTCTGGTCTGAGGAGTGTGAGCAGAGCTTCAGGGAACTGAAGAGATTGCTCACCTCGGCTCCGGTGTTGGTCTTGCCTTCTGGATCGGGAGGTTTTGTGGTGTGTACAGATGCTTCCGGCGTCGGATTGGGTGCTGTTTTGATGCAGCATGGTAGAGTGGTGGCTTATGCATCGCGGCAGCTAAAGCCCCATGAGGAGAACTACCCTACCCATGACCTTGAGTTGGCGGCAGTGATCTTCGCGCTGAAGATCTGGAGGCATTATCTATACGGCGAGAAGTTCGAGGTATTCACTGACCATCAGAGTTTGAGGTATGTGTTCTCGTAGAGATATCTGAACCTCAGACAAAGGCGTTAGATGGAGTTCATGAAGGACTATGACTTCACCCTATCTTATCAGCCGGGCAGGATGAATGTCGTCGCCGATGCCTTGAGTCGGAAGATTGCAGTCAGTACCTTGATGCTGAGGAAGTGGAGGCTCTGGGAACAAGTGTCCGAAGTATCCTTCAGGCTCAAGATTCCCCAGGAGCCAGGGTTGGCAGTGCTTGCGAGTCTGACTGTCACTCCTGCTATCCGTCGTCAGGTGACAGAGGCTCAGCATGCGGACCCGGAGTTGCCCCGGATTCTTGCGATGGCTGATGTGGAGCTCAGCGAGGACGGTGCTGCGAGGTTTCGTGGCAGGCTGTACGTCCCCGCGGAGGAGCAGGTTCGTCGTGCGGTGTTACGCGAGGCTCATGGGAGCAGGTACACTGTGCACCCGGGTGCGACGAAGATGTATCGGAACTTGCGGAGGCAGTTCTGGTGGCCTGGCATGAAGAGAGATGTCGCAGAGTTTGTGGCCAGGTGCCTGATCTGTCAGCAGGTAAAGGCAGAGCATCAGCGACCAGGAGGTACTCTCAGCCCTTGGATGTTCCTGCTTGGAAGTGGGACCATGTGACCACGGATTTTGTGGTGGGGTTGCCGAGGACCCCGAGTGGGCAGGACAGTATTTGGTTGCTGGTGGATCGGCTGACGAAGGTGACGCGGTTGTTACCGGTCAAGGTCAGCTGGAGCGTGTCTAAGTTGGCCCGTTTGTATGTGGAGCGGATCGTTCGTTGCATGGGGTTCCCATTTCGATCGTGTCGGATCGGGATCCGCGCTTCACTTCTGGATTCTGGAGGAGTTTCCAGCGA
The DNA here is from genome assembly GCA_022559845.1 of Amorphophallus konjac. NCBI lineage: Eukaryota > Viridiplantae > Streptophyta > Magnoliopsida > Alismatales > Araceae > Amorphophallus > Amorphophallus konjac. The sequence goes on from CM040122.1 coordinate 26,335,308, forward strand.
GCTCTTGGCACGGATTTGACATTTAGCTCGGCGTATCATCCACAGTCAGATGGTCAGTCTGAGAGGGCCATTCAGACTTTGAAGGACATGCTGAGATCCTGCTGCCTGGAGTGGCAGGGGAGTTGGATTCATCACCTACCGTTGGTGGAGTTTGCCTATAACAACAGCTATCATTCGAGCATTGGCATGGCTCCTTATGAGGCATTGTATGGGCGTCCTTGTCGGACTCCACTTGATTGGTTTGAGGTGGGTGAGCGTGTTTTAACGGGACCGAAATTGGTGCAGCAGTGTGTGGATGTTGTGCACCTGGTTCGTCAGAACATGTTGGCGGCCCAGAGTCGGCAGAAGAGCTATGCTGACCGTAGGAGGCAGCCCCTCGAGTTCGCCGTGGGCGATCATGTGTTCTTGAGAGTTTCTCCGATGAAGGGGGTGATGCGTTTTGGATGGCGTGGGAAGCTGAGTCCCCGCTATATTGGTCCTTTCGCGATTGTGGAGCGCATCGGTGAGGTTGCGTACCGGTTGCAGTTACCTCCTGAGTTGGCGTCGGTGCATGACGTGTTCCACGTCTCGATGTTGCGGAAGTATATGCCCGATGACTCTCATGTGCTCGAGTTTTCCGTTTGGCCTGAGGTGACTCCAGATCTTTCTCTCCCAGAGTTTCCGATCCGGGTGGAGGATAGGCGAGAGCAGCGCCTGCGGAACAAGGTCATTCCCTTGGTAAAGGTCGTGTGGCAACGACACTCTAGTGGTGAGGCTTCGTGGGAACACGAGGATGAGATGCGTCAGCAGTTCCCGTATCTGTTCGAGTGAGTCTTCCTCTTCTTTCCCCTTTGGTTGTTCTCAATTTCGAGGACGAAATTCCTTAAGGGGGGAGGGCTGTAATATCCCGGATCCTTCTTCGTGGGTCTCGGATCTGGTTTTCGAGCGTCCGGCTCTGTTGTGTCTGAAATTTCATTTCAGACATCTTTCGTGTTCGGATCGGCGCGATCCGGAGTCGTTTCGGAGGCCCGGAGGCGTTCCGCGGCTTTTCCGTGTGTGTTTTCCGATTCCCGGTGTGTGTTTCGGCTTTCTCTTCGGAAGCTCGCTGTGGGCGAACCGGGCGGTTCCCCCAGGCACGAGTGGTACCGTTGCGATCGGTGCGTTCCGAGGATTGCGGAAATATATTTTTCTATTTTTCGGTATTTTTCCGAAAAATCAGATTTCCTATAAAATCCCATTTCTTTTCTTTTTCCTTTTCTCCTTTCTCTTTCTTCTTCTTCTTCCTCCTTCCTTCCCCAACCGTGGCCGCCCTCCTCTCTCCCTCTCTCTCCCATTCGGACGCGGTGAGCCCCTCCCCGGCTGTTGATGGCGGCAGGGCGACGGCGCGGACGCGTGGGTGGCGGCGAGGCGAGCTCGTGGGCGTGCGGCAAGCGTGGGAAGCGTGGGGAGTTCGTGAAGCTTCAAGCGTTCTTCGCGATTCGTGGGTGATTCGGCGGAGCATTCGCTCCATTGAGGTAGGGTGACGTTCCTTAGCCTCTTGCCGATCTTTTCCGTGATTTATAGGTCGAGGGGAGGCCGAGAGGGGCTTGTTTGAGCATGCTTGGGGTTTTTCCATGATTTGGGGAGAGCCGCCCGATCTACGGATTTGATGTATGAATTCGCGTTTTGATGGCCTAGAATCATGCTAGGGGTCCCCGGGGGTCTTCCCCTTTGATTTCCCCCTCTCCGGTGGAGGTATGGGGGCGTGGATGGTGTTTTTGGCCGATTCCCGCCGTTCTCGGTTTTCCGAGATGGTAGCGGTCTACCAGTAACCGCGTTCACTGGTAGCGGTCGGGTGGGGACCGCCTTCACCAGGATTTTTGACTGTTGGGGCTCGTTCTGTCGGCTAGCGGTCGCGGTCGTGCGACTGACCGCGACTGCTGGTGGCGGTCAGGGGGCGACCGCTTTCACCATGGGGTCTGGCACGATCTTCGAGATGGTTTTTTGACTGTTGGAGTCTGGTTGCGGTCTTCTGGAGACCGCTACCAGGTGAAAACGGTCATCAAGCGACCGCGTTCACGTTTCGCGCACCAGGGTGGTCGCGGTCCCGGGAGGACCGTGACAAGGTGGTAGCGGTCCTGGGTCGACCGCGACCACTGGAGGTGGTCCTCCGGTGACCGCGACTCCTTTTCCTTGCCAGCCTGAGTCCCGGACGAGCTAGTCTCGATCCCTGTGCTGACCCGTAGTCCGACTGATGCGGGGCATCATGTGGGGGCTACACGTGGGGGTGCCATGGGGTCCCGGGAGGTGGTGACTTCGGTTTGCGTCACTGTGCGTTAGCGTGGGTACAAGGAGCGTTCCTCGTACCTGTGGTTGCGATGTTATTTTCCGTGACTTGAGAGTCTACTCCTTCAGTGACCCTCCACTAGTCGTAGCCCACCAGTACGAGGTGCTAGTCTCACCTGGGAGTGGTGTACGGGCACTCACCTTTGAGACGGTTTGTGGACCGGTTACCGTAGGCCCCTCGTCGGTAGCCAGAGTCCGGCTACGGGGGAAAATCGGTCAGAGGACTAGACCTAGTGACGCAAGGTCTGTGTGTGCACACGTGGTTGGGGGCGGTTGGACCCACATCGACGGGCGTGACCCCAGCTAGTTACTTGTTTATGCTTACTTGTACGGTGTCTGCGCCTCGGGTAGGACCTACCACGTCAGGCGGTTCACCTGCGGCGCGGTGTAAGACGTCAGGGGACGCTACCGGCTGTGCTTCTAGTGGGTGGTACTCCTATCGAGTACGGAGTGACAGACTGTCAGTCGTGTGTTTCCGACCTTCGGGTTTTGTCGGTTCGACCTTTGAGCTTTGGTCTTCTTACCGTGGCACGTGTATCGGTTTACGTGCCGTAGGGTCTTGTCTTGTAGAGTGCAGGGCTTTCCCTTCCGAGGTACTCTCCGACCGCTAGTGTAGTGGTTTCTCATTTTTCGAGGTAGAGTCCGAGTGATCCCTACTGAGTCTTGTTCCGAGACTCATCCCATGCATGTTTTCACCGTGTTTCAGGTGAGGCGCCACCTTTGGGGAGCGCGTCAGGTGTGCAGCGTGGTGCGGGTGCCCAGAGGTAGTGCCAGAGGTCAGAGCCGGGGTATGCCCCGTGTAGCTGTACTTTCCTTCCTTGTCACTGTACTAGTCGTGGACTATTGTCATTGTCGTTATTTTCTATTGTGGACCATGAAAAATGTTAATTTATTTCCTGCTTAATATTATAACTGTTTAATTTCTGCAATTATTTGTGATACTCGTGTAGTCTCCACACCATCCTTTTAACCCTTCCAAGTCTTCGGGCTCGTGGGTGGCGGTGCGAGTCTCGGGTTATCGGGCCTTCCCGGTAATCAGATTCTCGGGTCGTTACATCAGGTCTCCGTGTGTCGTTTTCTACGGTTGTTTCCTCTGGCTTAGGATTAGACCGATTGGCGGCGTGTCTCTGCCGTTGTACAACGATCTTGACTCCGAGTTGTGAGACTCAAGGATCGTTGTGTTAGTAGGTCTAGTCGTCTTGTCCTGAGTCTGTTGGCAGTTGTCTTGATGCCTTGGTGCTTCGTAGTACGTGCGACAGTGCTTCCTTGCCTGTCTGTACTACAACACTCTTGTTTCAGAGTCTCTGTGTCTAGTGAGCCTCCACTAGTCGTAGCCTTACGACACGTTACGACGTGTCGACCCACCTGGGAGTTGGTGGCGAAGGCAGTTCCCGATATACGGTTTGTAAGCTAGTTTTCGTGGGCCCCCGCTGTACAATGGCGTCCTGCTGGGTGGGGAAAACTAGCTAGAGGCCTGGCTCTCCAGCAAGAGTCGGTGTGTGCACACGTGGTCAGGGGCGTTGGACTGACGCCGACGGGTGTTACCCTGTCTAGTCACTCGCTACTGTAGTTCTTGTTCTAGTTCTGAGCGTGTCTTAGTCTCTGTCGTGTTTCGGGCGACAGCGTAGACAAGACACTTGTAGGCGCAGCATAAGACGTCAGTGGACGCAGCTGGCTGTTCTTCTAGTGAGGAGGTGCTTCCGTCACGTGACACGTGACTCTCGTGTTTCTCGCACGTCGTGACCTTTCCGTGTTAGCCCCCTGGTGGTCTTGCCCGAGGTCAGTGTTGTGTCGTGTGCACGACGTTCTAGTCGTGTGTGTGTGGTCGTGTCTAGAAGAGCGTGTATGGCAATCGAGTCATGTATGCTTTAGAGCGTCGGTGTCTGTCTAGGTTTTTCCTAGGCTTTTTGCCCGTCTTTATAGGCCCGACAGATCGGTAACTCCTGACCTTGTCAGATCAGAGTTCGCCTTCCTGTTGCTGCCTGGAGCAGTTTGGGGAGCCGAGGTTAGTCCGGCAGCCGCGCTTGTTCGGTACGGCTTTTCCCTTTTCTTTGAGCTGTTTCTACTCCTTCCGTTCTGATTTTCTTTTACAGCTTTCTAGTGGTAGTTTTCCTACTTTACTACTATTGCTGTTTTAGCTATTGTTCCGTGTTACTACGTCGTTTTTCAGTGGGGATCCGCATGACCCCTACTGGGCCAGTGACACGAGGCTCACCCCTGCTTTTCAGGTGGGTGGCATCGTTCTGCTTCCGCGATCCCTGGTGTGGCGTGTCTGTAGCTGCCAGCGGTACCAGCGTCGGGCTTCCCCCGACCTCAGTGTACGTCCTTCCTTTCTGTTGACTGTACTGCTTGTCTTTCCTTTGGATTGGACTCTGGTATAATTGTTAAATTAAAATTGTTAATTAAAAAGTAATTTTATTTATGCTACTTTAGCAAACCGATCTAATGAAATTTAATTGCTTACTGTTATATCTCTGTGGCTTCAATGTACTCTACACATACCTTTTATCCCTTCGGAGCTTTATCGCTCTTGGGAGGCCTCGCGGGTTCCAAGTGGTATCGGGTCTACTCGGTAGTTCTATCGGGTATATCCGATATCCGGGATCCGGGTCGTCACAAGTGGTATCAGAGCAGTGTTCTGAGATGTTCGGAGTTCTTTTCTGAGCTATCAGAGCGTTGTTGTGTGAAGTACATGGGAATCCGAGATATACAGTATCCAGAGTCCTGAAAGTCCAGTACAGTCTTTCGCTGGCTTGGGTTTGTGATTCTTTGTCGCTTCGTTTTCTGTGTGTCGTCTAGTGCGTGCTGTATTAGCATTGGACGAGATGGTTTTGCTCTCGTCAGAATGTGACGGGATGCTCCTTTTTCGTCGTGGTGTTCGTCTCGATCATGCTGTACTTGGCAGAGTTCGCCGATAGGCTTGAATCTGTGGTACATTGTTCGAGATCTTTTCCGTGATTTGTTCAGGTGGCTGGTGACTTTTCGAGTTGGTGTGATGGCCGTACATGTTCTTACATTTTTTTGGTCATCCCAGCTTAAGTCTGTTCAGCTCCTGATGCGTTTCGCTTCGGTTGAAGTGGTCGATTAGATTCCTTGTTTGAGAAGATGCTCGGGCGAACCTAGGATTTCCTTCCTGGTGAGTTGCTGTTAGTCGAGCTTGATGCTTCTCATCCCGTCTGGTGGAGTCTTTTCAAGGTAAGCCTTGGAATTGCTGTCTTGGGGATGCCTTTGTCCTGCGTCTACTTAAGGGTGGACTTTGTTTAATCTGAGCCGGATCTGCTCCTTATCTTACGGTTGCTTGGCTTCGGACCTAATCCTTGTGTTGAGATCCGTTGTGCGCCGTATTTGTCGTGCCGTGTCTAACGGCCGATGTGTTGTGAAGGTTCGTTTATTGTTTCAGGACGTATAGGTAAGCTGAGACTAGCATTTTCTTTGTGCCTTGTGCTGAAGCTCGTACTCTCCTTTGTTTGCACTTAGGCTATTTGTGATCGGTTGCTCGCAGGATCAGTACTCATGACGTGTTATGTTACAATTTTTTTGAGTTGCGATGGCACCGTGTGTGTGCTGAGATGCGAATACCGAGATATTCCTTGTTGCCTATGTGCGTTGTTTGAGTGCGTAGCGGAAGCGTGTGGGCTGGTCACCCATAGGTCGAGAATCGTTGTTGTGAGATTCTGGACAGTCGAGAATTTCGTTCTTCTCGATATAACTTCATCTTGGCTTCCTGTGCCTTGATGTTGCCTGTTGCCGTGCTGTTGCTGGAATCATTCTGCTGTTGGCATTGGCATTTGTGAGCATTAGGGAATCTGTCGGCTTTCCTGTTGATTGAGTACCCTTTGCTCCGTATTCTCTTTTCTTGGGTATTGTCTTCTCGAGGCGTGCTCGTGGTCCTTGAGATGTGTTCCCCGAGATTATTTTTCTTGTTGTTGTGGGTCTGTTCTTGGTGAGCTGCTCGATGCATGACTAGTTCCTTATAGTCGTGTGTTCAGCTGTCGTTGTACCTTGATGTGACCCAGCTTGCGATTGTGTTCCGTGGTTCTGTGTTCAGTACGGAGTCGGGATCCTGCAAGTGTTGTTACTGCAGTTGTTGTCGTTTTAGCGCTGTTTCTCTATGATTTTGTCTGTATGTTTTGGCACTATGTGGACCAGGTCTTGTTAGTTAGCTTTGCTATACTCTCTTTCTCCTGGTAGAGTTAGCATGCGACTCGATCAGATATAATGTCTGAATGAGGGCTGACTTGTTGTGCTTGTGGTCCAGTGCTGTCGTTGGCGTCCTGTGTGCCAGGTGTTCCCTGTTGCCTTTGGCACTGGAGCCGATGTTATTGTCGAGCTGTCAGCCGAGAGGACTGTCTCCTTGTTTAAGCTGATACTCGCCGTGTCTGTCGTTTCGTTTTCCCTGATATCTGTTTTCGTGGCATGTGTCGTGTCTCCTTCCCTGCGAGACGTAAGCGACGTTACCCTGTTTCGGAGGTGTTGGACTTGTGTTCACTTGGGTGCCGTGCTCGATCCAGAGCGTGTGCCAGTGATTATGGTATGACTATGTTCCTCTGAACTGTGTTCTCTCGAGATTCGTGTCGTTTCAAGTTGTGTCGTGGGGTTGTTCTCTCCTGCTTCTCCTTTGTTAGTCCTTAAATTTCGAGGATGAAATTTCTTGAAGGAGGGGAGGATGTAATGCCTTGGATCCTTATTGGATTCTTATTAGGTCTTTATTTATTTCTTCTTCACCCACTCTCCTCCCTCATTTCTCTCATCTCTTTCTCTCTCTCGTCTCAGGACCGTTCGACGCAGGGTGCACGACCATGGAGAGCTGGCCGAGGCGGGGACGCGATGGAGTGATCGGGACGCGGGATGGAGCGACGGTTTGAGCGTGGCGTGATGCGATCCCTCGGTGGATTCCGAGATCGACGCGGTTCGTGTTTTGACATTTTCGGCGCGGATTAGTCGCTTCGGCGCACGATTTCTTCGGTGGAGGTAGGGAGACGGATCACCTACTTCTCATGCATGTTTTCCCTGTAGTTTCACGTTGTTCGGTGCTAGAACGGGCGAGTTTGGGCTCGTTTTGGTAAAAACGTGGTTTTGGGAGTTCGCAGGGTTCGCCGAAAAACGGCGACGATTTTTAGATCATTTAGTGTCAATGGACTCCCTGGAACGCCCGCGTTCTATAGTCACTGATTTCGTGTCGATTGGCGGTCATTCGGGACCGTTAGGAGCCCGGGAAGTCCGATGATTCCATTTGGGTCGATTTGAAGAAATCGCCCGTTTCTCGCTGTTTCTTGGCCGATTCGACTCCCGTTGGAGTCTAAGTGTTGTATTTCGTCGTTATGGATGTATCCCCTTCGTTTCGGAACGAACGGGACGTGGAAAGGCCACGATCGGGCCGATCCTGTGGTTTGCTCGCCGTGACGCCTACGCGGTTTAACAGTAACCGCGTTGGGCTTAGGGCGGCTGGTTTTGGACCGTTTAGAGTGAGTCGGTGGGCGTCTGCGCGGTCGCGCGACAGACTGCCTAGTGGATGGCGCTGCCAGGTGTGAGCCGCCCAGTCCACTTGAGCGGTTGGTTCCCAGCCGTTCTATTTTTCCCGTGGTGTTGAGCGGCCAGGTCTTGACCGCTTAGCACGGTTGACCTTGGGTCAACGTTTTAAGGCGGTTCATGGGGCGGTTCTCTCTTAGCCGTCCTGTGCGTTGAGCGGTCTGTCCCTAGACCGTTCTGACCGTCGTCTGACCGAGTACTGTAGTAGGTCGGTTGGCTTGAGCGGCTTTCCCTTAACCGCTCTATGCCTTGGGGCGGTCCAGCCCTAACCGTCCAGTCTTTCAGTACCTTGAGGTCTGTCCTGTTGAGCGGTTCCGTTTAAACCGTTCTGTTCGATTGAGCGGCCCTGTCCGGACCGTTCAGCTCATTGAGCGGCCCCTTTGTGACCGCCCAATGAGTTGAGTCCGTGGTCGTATCTTCTGGCCGTGATGGCCTGATCTGTGTCCGTCTGTCTATGTGTGTGTCATAGGACGGTTAGCTAGTCCGTGTCGCGTGTCTTCTATAGACCGCTGGGTGGTTTGTCGGGCAGCTCAGCTAGAGTTGACTGATCCTAGTGGTCATATCCTTGATCGCTACAGTCGTCTCGTGGCCCTACCCACGACTGCCGGTATCCTTGTCTCTGTGTGCATTGCGGCTACTTCCTTGGCTGCTTGGTTTGCCTGGCGGCTGGATAAGGAGTCGTTTATGCCCAGAGGGTTGTTCTTCGTCGTTTCGATTTTCGTATGTTTTGGCTTGACCTTGTGGTCTGCCTGTTGTCCTGTGGATGTCTCCTGACGTCCTATGAGGGCTAAGACTGCGTTATGAGGTAGCCAGGAGTTTTCTTGCTTGGAGTAGGATTCTCTTTCCTACTGTTGAATCGTCATTGTCCGGTTTCGGTCAACCCGGGGTGACCCAGTGGTTGACAGGTGACCTTGTGTGTCTCGGCAGATCTGTCCAGTTCGAGACATGGTTCTGGGTGTCTCGATGTATCGTCTTACCTCGGTTTGCGTGTCCAGGTGTACTGAGGGTCTCGTTGATCCCTCAGGTCTCCGTGTGTCGTTTTCTACGGTTGTTTCCTCTGGCTTAGGATTAGACCGATTGACGGCGTGTCTCTGCCGTTGTACAACGATATTGACTCCGAGTTGTGAGACTCAAGGATCGTTGTGTTAGTAGGTCTAGTCGTCTTGTCCTGAGTCTGTTGGCAGTTGTCTTGCTGCCTTGGTGCTTCGTAGTACGTGCGACAGTGCTTCCTTGCCTGTCTGTACTACAACACTCTTGTTTCAGAGTCTCTGTGTCTAGTGAGCCTCCACTAGTCGTAGCCTTACGACACATTACGACGTGTCGACCCACCTGGGAGTTGGTGGCGAAGGCAGTTCCCGATATACGGTTTGTAAGCTAGTTTCCGTGGGCCCCCGCTGTACAGTGGCGTCCTGCTGGGTGGGGAAAACTAGGTAGAGGCCTGGCTCTCCAGCAAGAGTCGGTGTGTGCACACGTGGTCAGGGGCGTTGGACTGACGCCGACGGGTGTTACCCTGTCTTGTCACTCGCTACTGTAGTTCCTGTTCTAGTTCTGAGCGTGTCTTAGTCTCTGTCGTGTTTCGGGCGACAGCGTAGATGAGACACTTGTAGGCGCAGCATAAGACGTCAGTGGATGCAGCTGGCTGTTCTTCTAGTGAGGAGGTGCTTCCGTCACGTGACACGTGACTCTCGTGTTTCTCGCACGTCGTGACCTTTCCGGGTTAGCCCCCTCATGGTCTTGCCCGAGGTCAGTGTTGTGTCGTGTGCACGACGTTCTAGTCGTGTGTGTGTGGTCGTGTCTAGAAGAGCGTGTATGGCAATCGAGTCATATATGCTTTAGAGTGTCGGTGTCTGTCTAGGTTTTTCCTAGGCTTTTTGCCCGTCTTTGTAGGCCCGACAGATCGGTAACTCCTGACCTTGTCAGATCAGAGTTCGCCTTCTTGTTGCTGCCTGGAGCAGTTTGGGGAGCCGAGGTTAGTCCGGCAGCCGCGCTTGTTCGGTACGGTTTTTCCCTTTTCTTTGAGCTGTTTCTACTCCTTCCGTTCCGATTTTCTTTTACAGCTTTCTAGTGGTAGTTTTCCTACTTTACTACTACTGCTGTTTTAGCTGTTGTTCCGTGTTACTACGTCGTTTTTCAGTGGGGATCCGTGTGACCCCTACTGGGCCAGTGACACGAGGCTCACCCCTGCTTTTCAGGTGGGTGACGTCGTTCTGCTTCCGCGATGCCTGGTGTGGCGTGTCTGTAGCTGCCAGCGGTACCAGCGTCGGGCTTCCCCCGACCTCAGTGTACGTCCTTCCTTTATGTTGACTGTACTGCTTGTCTTTCCTTTGACTGGACTCTGGTATAATTGTTAAATTAAAATTGTTAATTAAAAAATAATTTTATTTCTGCTACTTTAGCAAACCGATCTAATGAAATTTAATTTCTTACTGTTATATCTCTGTGGCTTCAATGTACTCTACACATGCCTTTTATCCCTTCGGAGCTTTACCGCTCTTGGGAGGTCTCGCGGGTTCCAAGTGGTATCGGGTCTACTCGATAGTTCTATCGGGTATATCCGGTATCCGGGATCCGGGTCGTCACAGTTCGCCTTCGGGCCATCCTCGGTGACGGAGTCACGGACGTTGACAGCAGCTTCTGCATTGTCCAAAATCTGAGGATTCTCCTCGGCATCAGGCATGATTCGTCCCCGGCGGTGGCGGTGGCTTCTGGGGCCTCCAGCTGGAATGTGCCCTCGATGACCACGGCCTCCTATATTTGCCATTGATGACAAGGATAATTTTCCTATCTGTACTCGTGGCATAATTTTGCCACTGGACAACCAATGATGCCGTGATCTCCACAAACGCAATGAAAAAAAACGAACAAACTAGGTTGTCACGTTGCCCCACCAGCCTCAAATTGACCTTTCTCCAAGTTAGACGAAACACTTGCTCACTCTGTCAACCACGATGCGGAATTTCCAAAATTCGACCGCCGGCCTCTTTCAAGAACCCATCGTACGATGAGCACCATGGTCTGCCACCGTAGACGAAATAAGAAAAAACTTTCATACGTTTTAGACTTAATTAGTAGATTCACCTGAATGCTATTGCTAGAACTGAGAAATTGTAATTTCGAGGGGGAGGGGGGGAGTTGGTTCTTGAAATGGGAGCACGTGTGATGTGAACCCCCTCCTTAGAATTGGCAAAAGATCAGGTCGGGATTCAGTTCGGATTATAATCAGTAGAGACTACTAAAGTTGCTTGACTTGACTCCATTAATTTGATCCGGGGGATTCATTTTAGGGTCTCACGGCACCATTTGTTAAGGATCATTTATCCTTAACTCAAAATTTAATTAGGCATTGAGATAGGATTCTTTTTCTTATACAAGTCGATTCGATTCTTTTGTAGAATCTAACGTGAGATTAAAGTAAATGACAACTCTACTGATTAAGGATCTCAAACTCTCTCTGGATGTTCACACCACTTACTTGTAACATTATGTTATTTATGTTTTAACGGGGACTAAAATAGGTGAGGGTCAAAAATTATGAGGTGAATTTTATTGATCCTAACTGATCAGTTCAATGTAAAAGTCAGAGTTATTAAAGCGATTTCACCTGAACTTGACCAGAGCATCACCACTTTCTCTCTATTAGATCAAGTCGAATATGATGGATATGATTAAAATTTGTCAAATCTACTTAACATGGAGATCACGAAGCCACCCCATTGGTAACTTTTCATGCCCACCTCCGTGTTCATGCCCACCTCGATCCCACGCCTCGCGGGCCTCCCCGAAGCACATCACCAGAAGAATCTAACGCAAGATTTTAGGTAACCTCAGCGAGAAAGACGTGATGTGCCTCGACAGGGCACATGCACATTCTGGTTGGGACGCGATCTTGACGAGAAAGTTCGGTCTACAAGACTTGGGCATCTGGGAACAAGTACTCGGCTTCTCGTCGCGGTTGATCACACGTACGGTTGGTCTTGATCGAGCTTATTAGTTGACGAACGAGATCCTCCACTGGGTCCGGCTACATTTGCCTGATGTCCGGCCCAACAGTTCTGTTCAAACGGGTCCGATCGCTAGCAGCGATGAGACCGAGGAATCAGCGGAACTTGTTGAAACTACATGTTCCGGATCAATGCGAGATGGACCATGAAAATGAGACAGATGTTGTTGAGCAGTCACCACCGCCACCAGTCTTTGCGTGGCTTGGAGGCGTTGCGGGCACCCTCCTACGTACGCACCCCTACTAACAAGTATATATATAGAGCTCCTCCCCATCTCAATGAAGCGCAGTACCTGCACATAGCAACAGCCTCCCTCCCCCGGCGACGATGGCTTTGTTGGTTCCTCTTCACCTCCTCGCTTTCTTCTTCTCCCTCTCCGGTGAGTTCCTGCCCGCCTCAACCTGTGCGCCGTTTCGTGCATGCATTTCTAGCTCCATCCATGAATGCACTTTAATTTCTTCTTTTTATTAGTTCTTTTGATATTAAGCATAGTTGGTATCTAACCAAGACTGTATTTTGCATTTGCGAAACCTCCTTCCTCCTTGAGTTATGTCGAATGATCAGCTCAATTCACTGAAAATAGATAGATAGATAGATAGAGAGAGAGATACCTTGCAAATCAGGTCAGCTCAACCCACAGCCATCGAAGATCCTAACTTTTTTTTTTCCTTGCGCTCCTCTCGTCACGTCCTTGCAGGCGCCCATGCCACAGTATTCACATTCCAGAACAAGTGCAGGAACACGGTGTGGCCCGCCGTCCAGCCCAACGCCGGGAAACCCATGATAGGAGACGGCGGATTCCGGCTCCGACCCAACGAGTCCGCCACCGTCACCGCCCCCGCCCAGTGGGCCGGCCGGTTCTGGGCGCGCAAGGGCTGCCGGTTCGGCAACGCCACCGGCCAAGGCACCTGCGTGACAGGAGACTGCGGCGGTGCCCTCCACTGCACCGGCATCGGCGGGCAGCCGCCCATCTCCATTGCTGAGTTCAACCTCGCCGACCCCGTCGACTTCTACGACGTCAGCTTCGTCGACGGCTACAACATGAAGGTGGCCATCGTCCCGCAGGGAGGCACGGGGGTGTGCCAGGCCGTGCAGTGTGTGGGGGATGTGACCAGGAGCTGCCCCAGCGCGCTGCAGGTGGTGAACAATGGCAGGGTGGTGGCGTGCAAGAGCGCGTGCCAGGCCTTCGGCAAGCCGGAGTACTGCTGCACCGAGAAGTACTCGGACCCGAAGACTTGCAAACCTTCAGTTTACTCTCGGGTGTTCAAGGCTGCATGCCCCCTGGCGTACAGCTACGCCTACGACGACGCCACCAGCATCTACACCTGCAAGAACGCCGGCTACTTGATAACCTTCTGTGGATGAGAATAGGAGAGAGTGCTTCTTGCAAGAAAGATTTTAGAGATCAAAGGTGTGTTCCGCGAGTTTGTCTTATGAAAACTATTTGAGAGGAAAGAAAAGATGAAGCTGGTTTAGGTCGGATGTTGCTGAACCAGAAACTAGGAAAGCCATTAAGATTTAAGATTATGGTAAATTGGAGAATTGGACAGTATTGGTCTAGTATGCAGTTCTTGTAGTTGGAGAGAAAGAACTTTGTCGATCAAACAGACCCGCCTGGCTTGTAGTAGCAAGTTAGCATACGACGTTGCCTTTTATTACAATGCTTGATGACTTTGAAATGAATTGTTATTCGAATTAGAGTATGTTTTGTTCTCAGAGAAGAGCAATAGAAAAGTATGTAATTCACTATATTTAATTGATATAAGAAGTTTGTTCTTGGTAATGTTAAGGCGCTCACAAAATAGCTAGTATCATGCTGCTAGGTTCTTTGCAAAAGAAATTTTCAGAATGGGAAAAGGAGAAACGGAGCCATCTATTTGAATAGGAGAGAGAGAGGAAGAAGAGTGACAGATCAGAGGTTTTCTTGTGTCCATCAACGAGAGAAATCTCTCCTTCCATGATGATGCAAGCGTTCTTCCTTTCACCAACATTTGTGATAGATCATTTTTAATTGGAATTAGATTTTCTATGGTCTACATTGGGCTGAACTCAACTCAACGGTGACCAGGTTCGTCCACAAACACTAGTGGAGCTAAAACAATACAAGGGAGGAGGCAAACACAGCAATACAATATAGAAATAGAATTAACTTTAACTTATATTTATAACTTTATATCTACGGCCTGATAATTTTATGTTTGTGAATATTTTTTTGTAGAATTTACATGAAAAAGTTAAAGAATTTTCACGATATTAAACTATCACAAGGTCCATCTATACTCGAAAGAATTTTATGCAAAACAAAACTCTCATGTTTTGAGATTTTTTTTAGAATCTAAAACTAGAGTTACTAACTCAAATAATGCAAAATCCTATGCCCTTACTACAATAAAAATTGCTGTTTTTACCTTTAAAGCATCATTAGGTTTTGTCAATAAATTAAAACTATAAAGATCTTTGTTCTAATAAACACATGCAGCTTCTTCGACAAAAGTGGAGTACTTTACAGTCATGGGTCATAAACTAAGCATAATTGGATTGAAAAAATATTTCTGAAAGTAGCTACATTCTGGGAAGAGTAAATGAAAAATATTTAGAATTCTTGCAAAGATATTTTTATGATTTGATTGATGTTGGAAAGACAAATATATATTCAGCCCAGTTTTTCAGTTTTGCCAACAATTCAATAAAGATAAAGAGGGAATAGGTACATGGGGGCCAATTGCTATAGCCTATAGAATATATATAAGATCGTGAAAACTTGGGGTGTGCAGCGACCACATGATAAAAAAAAAAACTAGGCAACAAATGGCAGCGGGCAACCACTTGGAAGCAAAGAAAAGCAACTCTAAAGGACTTGACGAGAGAGAGAGAGAGAGAGAGAGAGAGGATATTGTGAAGAATGGTAGCATATCTATAACTATCAGGAATGGTAGCAAATTACTACTGGTAGCAAAGAATGGTAGCAAAGAAAATCAATTATCCAGTAGACTAAATGATAATTTGAAGAATGGTAGCAAGAAAAGGAACTATCTAGTAGTAGCTTATCGATAAGCATTTCTATGAGGATATGGCAGTAATGATCAAAATGAAGCTAAGCTACTATGTATATGCTATTTTATTAATTGTCTTGCAATAATTGTCACTTACACGTTGCTACCCACTGTGTTCTTGCAACCATGTGTCCTACTGTCATTGTCATCATCACACTGCTAAGTTCCATGACAGACCGAGAGGGCCTATAGAAACTGATCGTTTGATTGGAATGGAATAGGAAGGAGAGGGATGTAACTATAGTTGCTCCGTGGACAGCCAAAGTGGCATCTATATTGCATGAAGGGATGGAGACGAATAAGACGGCAAGAAGAGGAAACAGGGGAAGGAAGCCCCTTGGCCTTGGGTGTTGTGGTACAAAGTTGGAACTCAGACAATATTAGGTTTATTCAAAATGTTGATATCAGCAACTGAAGTTTAATCTAATGACTGGTCTTAATCATATGCAAGTAGTCTTAAACCTGAATTCATTAAGAAATAAGACTACAGCACAACACATTCAGAAATAAGATTATCCATTTGTTTACTCATTAAGAACCTGAATTCATCAGTGTAAAAACATGCTATCTAAGAATCGTTCATTAAACTAATTAACAATCAGATAATCAGGCTATCAGTTACCATCAACATTCCCAATGCTATTGAAATTAAAGAGGTAGAATGTAACAGTAGTGCCATTTTTGCACCTTCAAAAAAAAACGTACGAGTGCAAATGTTGCAATGATGAAAGTGCAATTCCGTTCAAAACGGTGATTTACTCACTGCCCACTATAATCTGAGGCACGGTCGCGGTTGTAGACTTTGAATTGTGATCGATCTAGATGTACATTAAAAGAGTAACAGCTTAAGAAGATGATATACTGCAAGGATTTGGATTAATCAACTTATGCCTTGGTGAACCCCAAACAGACGAATGTGTTATTTCAATCCATCTATTACTTGATTGGTCCTCTCACTGGTTAACGGCCAAGAAGATCCTCACTGCATCAAACACTTGCTACCTGATAATGGTAACCATCTAATGAGTTCTTACCAGGGAATCAAGACCCAAACTGACATATGCACAGCACTGTTTAAAAGATGAACAGCGAAGAATGCTCATTGGAAGGAGAATGTTCTCAGATGGGACATCCACCGCAAGTGGCAAACTAAAAGAAGTCCTAAATTCTACAGAAGCCAGAGAGAGAATTCCCCACTTACTTCCAGAACTGATTAAAAAGAAAACAAGGAGCAAAAGATGAAGTGGGGGTCCTTCACAAGTAGCAAACTAGGAAGGGAACCAGGTGTATGGGTTAGCCAGAGATTACACCCTTTTTAGCCTAGCAGAAGCCAATGGATGGGGGAAGATAACAATCGAATTCCTTAACCAGCCAGCCCTTCTGTCAGTTGGGCCAGGATAAAGAAGCAAAGTTTGGAGCACTCGTACTGTCTGAATGCCGAGCTCAAAACTGCTCCTTATTCATCAGTTCCTCTGGCAGATTTGCTCTCTGATTTCCTTGAAACGAAGTGTTTCAATCACCGCATAGACATGAGAGTTCTCTGCTGGGAAGTCTTCTTGGCACTCTCTTTTGGTTTTCTCTTAAGGTCCTGTCTCACTAACTTTTCGATGGCTTCAATTGATTTCTCTAGCTTCAGCTCACGTTCAACCAGCTCTTGATCATCTTGAACTGCACTACACAGAGCAGAAGGCATCTGTGGGCAACCTTTGATTGCTGGGAAACAGATGATGGAAGGGATTGGAGTGGAGTGGGTATCAGAGGCATCAGAGGCATTTGGATCTGCATTAGAGACACACAGCTTCTGTGGAAATGGAGTGGCACGTAATGCAGAGGAAGGAGAGAGCTCAGCATGCTGGCGTCTCCGTTTACATGCAGCTGACCGTAGAGAAGCTCTTCTCCTCTCCATTTCCTGAAGCATTTGAATGTCTAATATTAATAAAAGCCAAACAGCAGCGCGAACTAAAATGCGATGGTTAAATGTAAAGGCATTGGATTAAAACAATCAAGCCAAACTTCGGTGATAAATAGAAACATTGGAAACAAAGTAGCTTTCCGTATTGCGAAGAAGAGCAATAATTGCCGGTGGCTCAAAAGAGCAAGGTCGGGAAATGCATGTTGATTGCACTACTCTTTCCACTAAAAATGGATTTACAAGAAAAGGTATAGAGCTCAGGGAAATGACTAATAAGCTGAAAAAAAGGAGAAACTCACTGTTGAACCAACATGATAAGGGTCAATGCGATATTGCACTAAGCCAGCTTTAGCAGCTTGTTCTGTTCCATTTAAGTATAAAATTTGATGATGCCTCACATTCTCTGGATACACATAGCATGAACAAACAGAAGAAATAAGGGAAACAACATGCGATTATATGTACTGCTGGAATACAAAGGCACAATGCTGAGGTTATCAGGTTAAAGACTTCTAACATGTAATCTGGGTAGCATGTCAGAGCATGTGTTCTATAGAAGACAGCAGCTTCCTTTAATTGTAGCCAGCTACTGGCTCTATATGCCAAAGTCACCAATGATAGTTTACTGAGATAAAATAAGGCGTCTAAAATCACAATCTTGTTCCCATTACTTTCTCTCTACCCACAGGTTGACAATGTCCACTGTCCGGAGTAAATTCACAGGGACTGTGGTCGAAAGAATTCCAAGTAGCCATAATTGGAACCAGTCTTCCGTTTCTGCTATGCATGTGTCAGTGAGGGACCCTCGTTCTTGTCCGCTTAAAGATGTCTTGCTATAGCATGGCATAAAATACCGCTCCAGTGTCTTCCAGGCATCACCATTTGATGTGCTGTAAATTCTTGGGTTTTAAAATGCAATCAACTGATGTGCTCAGATTGATTTTCTTGTCACTCAATTTGTCACACTATTTTCAAATTGGATGATGGAAAGATTTGAACTTAACAAACATAAGTTCTGGACCAAACTTAGCTTTGTCATCCAATCACATGATCAGACAATCAGAAAAAAGAGTGACAAACCAAGTGACGAAACTGTGGCACCATAGAAAAGAGTGGCAAACCGCATGCAAAAGTGTGGCACCATAGCATTGCTCAAACTATTATAAACTAAATTCAGGGATTCTAAAACTGGCAATTTTAAAATAAAAATTTATACCATTTTACAGCAGAGTAGGCTGAGTAGCAGACCAAATAAAACACCCAGATCAAAAGGCATCTAGACAGTGTATCTAGAAGCCAAATGTGGCATGCCCGTCATCCCGTTAGGAAGTCAACAAACATAGTCAAGCAAATGCAAACGGCTTAGTTAGGGGAAAAGAGTGGAATCTTCAAAAACGAGGAATAGGTCGCCAGGAATCAACATTTTGATAAAACTAAGAAGAGCAGGTATCCAACTAAAACATCACTGAACGATCAATGGATACGAGATCATAAAGGCAGATTCATGTTAGTGTCCCAAGGCTAAATTCTTGAAATAGCTCTCCTTTCTTAAAAATGGTGTAGAAACAACTGGTAATATCGAGAACACATTGGAGGGCAGGGGCCGGTGCTTACATCTAGCAGAGCGGTGATGTCCCGCAGGGGCGTGCGCGGATACCAGACGGGTAGAGGGCTCTTCCTTCCCCGTGCCTGGCTCAGCACAGACTTCGGCGGGATGTTCTCCTTGCCTTGTATCGACGACCACCCCATCCCTGCCCTCGTCGGACTCGCCTCAACGTGGTAGAAATCCCTCCGGATCCGCTGCCCGGCCGCGAGCTCCTTCGCCACGGCGTCTCGCAACCGCTCTTGGTACAACCCTCTCCGCGCCTCCTGCCCAACACATAGCCCTCTCATCGCCGCTCCTATGGCGATTCGCCCCCTAAGTTCCGGCATTACCGACGACCCTGCGCCCACCACATCAAACGAAAAAGTCGATGCAGATGAACAAGCGCAACCAAATCAGCCGAACAAGATAAGATTTTTTTTTACTTCACCTGTTGGAAACTCCAAGAGGGATGGATCTGCTCTAGTGCCCTCCTCTCCTCGCCGGGTTCCTTCGCTACACCAGCGGCTTCTCGGTGGTGGGGGGGGAGGGTGGTGGGGGCGGGTTGAGAAATGGGAAATGGCGGCGGCGGTGTTCCTTGCTGTGGATGCAGACCTGCCCTGGACGGCTGGGGAGAGTGGGTTGTGAAGGGGGGGAAGATTTTGGAATTTTAAAGAGGAGGGGGGAGGGAGGAGGGAGCTGGTGGTGTTCGCAGTTTGGCTGCGGTCCGCCACTTCGAAAATTTCAAACTTTCGAACTGTGGCTGTCGGGTTTACGGGAAATCAGCCACTTGGGGGTTCCTTAGCCGCCTGTTCCGTACAGGATCCATCGCTGGTCCCGGATCCATCGGATGGACGGCAGGGAAAGGAGAGAGTGTGAAGACAAAGAATTTGGTGGGTCTAGACTCAACAGTTGGGAATGGGGTGTGGGGAGATGTCCTAGCTGACATTGGGTGTTTGGATGAATTTTTTTTGAACACTTTCTCTTTAAAAATAAAATTAGCGATAAAGGAGGGTCTTATGCATGTTATGCATGGCATTTAACCCTCTTAATCACTTAGCCCCAATTTGATCTGAGGGTTAGTCCTGAGTTAACTGGAAGTTAATCCAGGGCTAACCGTTTTTGTGATTTGAACTTAACAAACATAAGTTCTGGACTAAATTTTTTTAATATATCTCTCGTTCCCTCTCTCTACCTCTCTCCTCTCCTCTCTCTCTAGTCACTCTCTATCTCTCACACATATTAATCATTAGTTTTAGTTACAATTCATCTTTAAAATTTTAATTTATTTTAATTTTAAATTATTTTAAAATATGTTACATATTAAATATATCATAAAATAATTTTTTTAATAAATAACATCATTACTATTTTTGATTAACAACATCGATAATCTCACTAATTAAAACTTAAAAGTCAAAAACGGCATTAATTACGGGTTTATGCTACTGTTTATCTTTAAAAATTTTATTTTATCTTCATTTTTAAATACTTTTATTATATTATATAAATATAATATACTATGAAAATAAACTTTTTTGATAAATATCATCAATAATCTCACTTATTAAAATATAAAAGTAAAAAATGGTATTAATTAATGATTTATGTTACTATTCATCTTTAAAAAATTATTTTGTTTTAATTTTAAATATTTTTATTATATTATATAAATATAATATACCATGAAAATAAATTTTATTTGATAAATAACATCAATAATATCACTAATTAAAATATAAAAGTAAAAAATATCATTAATTACGAGTTTTTGTTATTGTTCATCATTAAAAAATTTATTTTTTAATTTATTATTATTTTTAATATAATATATAAATTGAATATATCATGAAAATAATTTAACTTTGATAAATAACATCATTAATATCACTAATTAAAATTCAAAAGTCAAACATGAGATTAATTACGGATGCAGGTTACCGTTCATCTTAAAAAATATTTTATTTTAATTTTTAAATATTCTTAATATATTCTATAAATCACATATATCATGAAAATAATTTTTTGATAAAACATCATTAATATCACTAATTGAAATTTAAAAGTCACAAATATTTTTTAAAAATACTATTTATCTTAATATATATATATATTAAGTCATAAATTTTTTTAATAAATTTTATATGATAAATATATCATTATCATAATAAATTTTCTCGTAACATTAATGTGAGAGAGAGAGAGGGTGAGAGAGCGAGAGAGAGAGAGAGAGAGAGAGAGAGGGGTGAGATAGACGGAGGGTGAGTATATGTGTGTGAGAGAGTGCAATAATTAGGTGTGTGTGTGAGAGAGAGAGAGGGAGGGAGGGTGAGTACGTGTGTGAGAGAGAGTGCATTAATTAGGTGTGTGTGAGAGAGAGAGAGAGTGAGGGAGGGTGAGTACGTGTGTGAGAGAGAGGGAGGATGAGAGCATTAATTATAATACGAGAGAGGGAGATAATCGGGACACACGGTAACCTACCTCAGGCGGTGGGTTAGGTAACTATGGGATAACAGGTAATTATCCTATTTGTAAACTTGATTAAACATAACCCAAAGTCAAAGTAAAAACAGAGATAGATTTGGGTTAATTTCAGGTTAACTCGGGGTAAACTTGCAACCAAAGTGAGGTTAAGCCTCAATTTGATATGGAGTTAGATTAAAGGTGCGCTAACTCAACCTGATTAAACTAATCCAGAGTTAAACTTATTTTTAGTTTGATAGGAGAGTAGTTAATCTGAGAATAAGGAGGTGGGGTGACTTACTTTTGATCTAGTGTGATTTGATAAATAATAGTCTAACCACGTAACGATGATAAATAAAATATTATATTTATATATATTTTTAAATTTTTTTAATATAGCTCTCATTCCCTCTCTCTACCTATCTCCCCTCCCCTCTATCTAGTCACTCTCTATCTCTCACGCACATTAATTATTAGTTTAAGTTATTATTCATCTTTAAAATTTTTAATTTATTTTAATTTTAATTTATTTTAATATATGTTACAAATTAAATATATCATAAAAATTAAAATATTTTTGATAAATAATATCGTTAATATTTTTTATAAATAACATCACTAATCTCACTAATTATTTTTTAAAAGTCAAAAAGGACATTAATTATGGATTTTGTGTTACTATTTATCTTTAAATTTTATATTTTATCTTAATTTTAAATTATTTTTAATATATGCTACAAATTGAATATATCATAATCATATACATATTTTTGATATAAAACATAATTATCAACACTAATTAAAATTCAAAACACGGAAACTTCATTAATTACCGACCAAGATTACTGTTCATCTTTAAAAATATTTTATTTTATTTTTTAAATATTATTAATGTATTCTATAAATAGGTTATATCATGAAAATAATTTTTTGATAAAACATCAGTAATCTCTCTAATTAAAATTTAATAAGTCACAACTATTTTTTAAAATACTATTTATCTTAATATTTTTATTTTTTAAACTCATAAATTTTTTTAATAAAATGTATATGATAAATATATCATTATCATAATAAAATATCTGATAAATAAGTCATTAATGCGAGAGAGAGCGAGAGAGAGAGGAGAGAGAGGGTGAGTCATTAATGCGAGAGAGAGGAGAGAGAGAGAGCGAGAGAGAGGAGAGGAGAGAGGGTGAGAGAGAGAGAGAGGAGATAGAATACGAGAGAGAGAGAGAGAGACGGGGAAGGCGTGAGCGCATTAAATGTGCATTAATACACTTAACCCATTTCACTTTTAAACCCACCTCCCCTCTCAATTCTGAAATCCGGTATAACCCATATAATTATAAAAATAAATTTATCATATAGAATGTGACGTTCCAAATTTTTTAGATATTTTTCAGATCATGATCCGTGAGTTTCGGATCGCTTTCGTGGACTTCGAAGTGCGTTTTATGATTTACTCAGATTTTTGACTAATTAGCCTACGAAACCCCGTGTAGGACGAATCGATGTGTTTTCCAACTCCGAGATGTTATAGACGCGTTGTGCGTTTTCCAAGGATCATGGGGATGATTTTTTTATTTTTTATATTTTAAAATTTTTAAAATCTTAAAATATATATATATATATATTAAAAATATAATTATAAATATATATTTATCATATATAGTGTGATGTCCCAGATTTTTCGGATATTTTTCAAATTAGGATTAGTGGGTTTCGGATAGCTTTCGTGGGCTCTAGAGTGCGTTTTACGGTTTACTTGGGTTTTTAGCTGATTAGCCCGCAGAACCCCGTGTCGGACGAACCGTTATGTTTTCCAGGTCCAGGGCGTTGTAGACGCGTTGTGTATTTTTCGAGGATCGTGGGGATGATTTTTTATTTTTTAAAATCTCAAAATATTTCTATATATATTTTTATTAAAAATTTTATAATTATAAAAATATATTTATCATATAGAATGTCATGTTTCAGATTTTTTAGATATTTTTTAAATCAAGATCCGTGAGTTTCGGATTAATTTCATGGACTCCGGAGTGCGTTTTATGGTTTACTCAGATTTTTGGCTGATTAGCTTACAGAACCCCGTGTAGGACGAACCGTTGTGTTTTCCGGCTCCAGGACGTTATAGGTGCGTTGTGTGTTTTCCGAGGATCGTGAGAATAATTTTTTTAATTTTTTAGATTTTTAAAATTTAAAAAGATATATAAATATAATATTTTATTTGTCATCATTACTAGATTAAACTATTGGTTATCAAATCACACTAGATTAAAAGTAGATTAACCCACCTCTTTACTACCAGATTAATTACCCTCCTATCAAATTAAAAATAGGTTAACCCCAGACTATTTTAATCAGGTTGAGTTAACCCACCTCTAACCTAACTCCATATCAAAGTGAGACTTTAGCCCCTCTTTGGTATTGGGTTAGTCCTGGGTTAACTCAAAGTTAACCCATGGCTAACTATTTTTGTGCTTTGATTGATGATTTAGGTTAACCGAATTTATATCTAAGCTAACCATAGGTTATTCTCGGGTTACAAAACCCTCCGGTGGAGGTGGGTTTAATGAACTTAATTAGCCCCCATTAAATGCCCTCATTAAATACGTTCTCTCTCTCTCTTGCGTGCACGCTCTCTCTATCTCTCTCTCATGGGATCTCTCTATAACACTCGAATTCGTCCGAAACTTAATTAGTCTATATAAATTTTATGTTACCTTAATTACAGTCTAATACATTGAACGGTATTATTTAACGAACCTTATTAAGTAAATTAAATAGGTATCTCACTTTAATAATATATAACTTTTCATAGGAATATCAGAATATGATCAATATTAGGCCCGTTAGATAGAGAATTCAAAAATATATAAGTTTCATGTTACGCATATTTTTAAATTCTGACATTTGTTATATTAAAAATAAGATAGAATAATATAACTCTTTAAGACCCTGTTATTATTAAAGTTTTTATGAATTTTTATGTAAAACTACCACCCTCTCATAACTCTCTCATCCCATCTGATGGAAGGTTCTTCAAAAAAAAAAGATTTCTTCCCCCAAAATATCTTCCCTTCCCTCCCCCACGTGTCCCTCTCCTTCTTATCCTTCCCCCTCCTTATCCCCTCCCTCCACCTCATCTTCTCCCCCCTTCCTATATAAACCCCCTCTTCCCCCACTCATTCTCTTCAACTTCCAACATTTCTCCACTCCCCCTCCACCTCGTAACTCCTCCTCCACCTCTCTATTCTCTTTTCTCTCATCTCTCTGTTCCCTCCCAACTCTTCCTCTCTCTCTCTCTCTCTCTCTCTCTCACACACACATACGTTCCCTCATCCCCCCTCTCTTAATTTTTATTTTGTTTTCTTTTTCTCATTTCTCTCTCTCTCACTCTCTCATCTCTCTCTCTTTTTATTTTCAATTATTTTTTATTTTCATCTCTCTCTAATCTCTCTCTCTACTTTCTCTCAATTCCTCTCTCTATTTCCTCTCTCTTCTCTCTCTCTATTTCCTCTCTTTACTTTATCTCTCTTCTTTCTCTCTCTATTCTCTCTCTACTCTCTCTACTTTTTTCCCTTTATTTTCTCTCTTCTTTCTCTCTACTCTCTTTACTTCCTCTCTCTACTTTCTCTCTCCACTTTCTCTTTCTACTCTCTCTCTTTTCTCTCTCTAAATTCTCTCTCTACTTTCCATCTCTACCTTTTCTCTTTAAATATATCTCTCTACTTCTTTCTCTACTCTCTCTTTACTTTCTCTCTCTAAATTCTCTCTCTATCTTTTCTCTTTAAATATCTCTCTCTACTTCTTTCTCTATTCTCTCTTTATTTTCTCTCTCTAAATTCTCTCTCTACCTTTTCTCTTTAAATATCTCTCTACTTCTTTATCTACTCTCTCTACTTTCTCTCTCTAAATTCTCTCTCTAGTTTTTCTCTTTAAATATCTCTATACTTCTTTCTCTACTATCTCTCTCTATTTTCTCTCTCATCTCTCTTCCCACTCTCATTCTCTTATTAATAAACGAAGAAGAGAAGATAATACAGCATCAGAATAATATAAATAATTAATAAACACTTGGACGGAGGATTTGAAACTTATTTGGACAATTTCATCCGAGACTAGAAAATTATCTTTTCGTACGCAAGGACTTTTACGGGAGCTCGGGAGAGATACTAAAGTCAATTCGGAAGTCCCTTCTAAAGGTAGGCATGATAAACCGAGTGCATGTTATTTGTTATTTACATTTCTTTGATTTGATTTTGTTTGAAATGTGATTTAAGTCATTGATTTATTTAACCCAATGATCTATGTTTAGAATCAATTATTTATTTAGTTACCATTCTGTAAAAACATTATTTTCTCTCTAATCTCTCTCTAATTTCTCTCTAATCTCTTTCTACTTTCTCCCTCTACTTTCTCTCTCTACTCTCTCTCTACTCTCTCTCTCTCTACTCTAATCTCTTCGAATGTTATATAATAGTAATTTATTTAGTTAATAAATTTGACCCACTACCCTATAATTAAAATCTAATTCTTGATATGAGACGACTATGTAATAAGGATCATAATAAGAATAAAAATTTGATTAAGCATATGGACTGTGTCATTTTAAGGAGGTGTGGGGTGACAAACCGTAGTTAGTTTCCGCTACGGGATTAGGCCCATTTCCGAGGACAAACGGACTTCTGAAAAATCCGGAACCCAGAATAAAAAAATTATCTGGGGAATGTTGGAGTATTAACTCCCGATCTTGCATGGTTGATCAAGGCCGACAGGCTCCAACGTTTAGACCATTTATCTTTATGTCGACGTATGGATGTCTAGGTATATGTTTGTTACTGCTTTTAGTGACGGGATGCATGTCCAATATATGCTGCCAAATAATATGAATATCAGATTTGATATATGACTTTGATATGATCTGAAAATAAGTTCATCTGTATAAGCTCTGATTTAGCTAAGATATGTACTATGCCATATATATATAATTCAGATAATATTTGTTATACGCATTTGCTTATAAGAAGAAAAATTATTCTGCTCTACTAGTTTTTCTTCCCATTCATAATATATGTACAATCTAATGAAATTGTGATTAGCTGTATCTATATATCATGGATTTGCACAGTTTAGTATATGATAAGCATGTGATTGGTTTTAATGCCTACTGAGTCTTTGGACTCATATATGTTGCCTAACCATTTCAGGAAACTGACAAGTGAGTATCTCGACTTCAACAAACAGTAAGTCAGAAGTTGATCCCGGATTTAATTTGGATTCCGCTGCGTAGAATAAATAGATTTAATTTTCTTTTGAATAATGAATGTAAATATGACTTTTGAGTAAAGATCTGTAGTACTATGTATACGATGTAAATTATGAGTGTTTAAATTTATGAAAATGGTATGATTATATTTTTGGAATACATGATGGTTTGGCCTTTAGCGCCATGCAAATATCTCGACCCACAACACTTCTGTACATCCGCTGTGACGTCCCCGGACACGATACAGGATCGCGGGAAGGGGGCGCCACACTCTCTCGCTCTCTCTCTCCTCTCTCTCTCGCACACTCTCTTTGTCTCGCACTCTCTCTCTCCTATTTCTTTATTAAACTATATTTAACAATGAATTGTTATAACATTTATCATATTTAAATTTTTAGTTAGTAATATTAATGATATTTTTTATCAATTTTTTTATTATAATGGTATATTTATCATATAGAATCTATTAAAAATATTTTTAAGAGTAAAAAAAAGATATTGAGATTAATAGTAATTTTTAAAAACATTTGTGACTTTTAAATTTTAATTAGTGAGATTAATGATGTTTTATTAAAAAATTATTTTCATAGTATATTTAATTTATAGAATATATTAAAAATAAGTAAATATTTAAATAAAATAATTTTTATAAGATAAACATTAACTTAAACCCGTAAAAGGTTGTTTTTAACTTTTACATTTAAATTAGTGAGACTATTGATGGTATTCATAAAAAAAATCAATTCCATTGTATATTTAATTTATATAATATATTAAAAATATTTAAAAATTAAAGTAAAATAAAATTATTTTAAGATGAACAGTAACCTAAATCCATAATTAATGTCATTTTTGACTTTTAAATTTTAATTAGTGAGATTATTGATGTTATTCATAAAAAAATATTTCCATGATATATTTAATTTATAGAATATATTAAAATATTTAATAAGTAAAATAAAATTATTTTAAGATGAACATTAACTTAAATCCACAATTAATATTATTTTTTACTTAAATTTTAATTAGTGAGAGTATTGATGTTATTCTTCAAACAAATTATTTTCATGATATGTTCAATTGATAGAATATATTAAAAATATTTAAAAATTAAAATAAAATAAACTTAGTTTAAGATGAACATTAACCTAAACCCATAATTAATGTTATTTTTTATTTTTTATTTTCAAATATATGTTATTTATCAAAAAATTGTTTTCATTCTGCATTGAATTTGTAGAATATAATAAAAATTTAAAAAATAATTTTTAAGATGAATAGTAATCTAAACTCGTAATTAATGATGTTGTTGTGTTTTGAATTTTAATTAGTGAGATTAATTATGTTATATATCAAAATATTTATATTTTTATGATATATTCAATTTGTAGTATATATTAAAAGTAATTTAAAATAAAAATAAAATAAAAAGTTTAAAGATGAATATTAACTAAAATTTGTAATTAATGTGTGTGAGAGAGAGAGAGAGGAGGGGAGAGAAGTAGAGAGAGAGAATGTGAGATATATTTAAAAAAATAAAAAGAGATTAAAAGAGATATAAATATAACATTTTAATTGTTATCATTATCGAATTAACTTATTATTTATCAAATCACATTATAATAAAAGTAAGTTAATCCTTCTCGTTACTCTCGGATTAACTTCTCTCCTATTAAATTAAAAATGAGTTAATTCAAGAGTACTTTAAACCAGTTAATTTAACTCATCCTTAACTTAACTGCCAATCAAATTGAGACTTAGCATCGCCCTTAGTCCAATCCCATTTGACATCCGATGCACGATCAGTCAAAGGTTGGGGTGGCCATGCACCTGTCGAGGCACATGGGAGAGGAGCCTCAGAGGTTAGACACGTGGCCATGCACCCAATGGGTCGAAGTCTAAAAGACAAGTTTAACGAAAACCAGCGCAATCAGGCCCGAAAACGCGTCGACAATTTTTTCCCTGATGCTTAAGCTGACCATCCCCTTCCATGTCACGGCGAACACAGGAGAATCATCCCCAAATGCACGAGTGAGAATGCATCCATTCCAATTTCCACTGCGCATACATTTTGCATCGAATCTGGTGCTTCATTTCGTAACATTTTTTTCGATTGACGAAAAAAATCAGATGAATTTTCACACATAAAATGACATTTGTATCATATTCCTACGATTTATTTTTTTCGCGCAAGAAATACAGAATGTATAAAAACTCGTCGAAGAAGATCACACCAAGATCTCATTCATCACGTAACGGGGGGGCACGAGTTGGGTCTAGAAGTAAAAATTTGTAATTCAAGCCAAGGTGGAAGAGATAGCGAGAGAGCGAACTACGTCTTTCGGTAATATTTTAAATATTAATGAAACATTTTGTTAGAATAATAAAATATTTGTTACATGAATAAAATATTTTATATGATGATATAAATAAATTAATAAAATATTTTATAAAAATAATATTTTGTTATATGAACGAAATATTTTATCACAAGAAACTTGTGATAAAATATTTCAATCTTATATCAAATATTTTTGTAAAATATTTTAATCCTACAAAATATTTCAATCATATACACTGAACACAATATTTTATTATAATAAAATATTTTAATCTCATACTAAATATTTTATTCATATATAATCTTATAAAATATTTCAATCCTACAAAATATTTCAATCTTACATTGTGCGCTCCGTATTTAATATGAAAAAAAAATGAATCGTACATATTTGACACGAACGCCTTTTTTGTGTGAAAATAATTATTTCTCATGATTTTTGAGTCAAAGAGAAGATGTTACGTAATGTCACGAGTCTGTGCATCGAATTCGATACTCAAAACATCACTCTTGTTTTAAGAATAATGTGCGACTATAAAAAGTATTCTCTGTGTAATAACAGGCTCGAGTGATCAAATAATTCCGTACATTACATAATGCCAAACAATGAAACTGCATTCTTTCACAGGAATCACAAGGTGTCAAGCCTAGTCTCGAGTGGGAGGATAAAGAAAGGGGCTCGGCCAAAGTATTTGGCCTTCGGAGAACGCCACAGAAGTGACCCCCCCCCCCTTCCCTTCTGCTCCGCCGCCCTCTCCCTTTCTTCTTCCCTTCACCCTCTTCCCCCACCTAGCCTCGGACAACGTTGACCACCCCTTTCCCACGTCTCTCTCCTCCCCCCTCGGCCACCGTCGCTGTTGTCGCCATCACCGTCAACTGTCGGCGACTTGGTACCGGATAGATGGTGTGCCGACATGCCGATTCCACACTGACACAATCCGGCACAACCAGTACACGGCAGTAGCCGCGTTCGGGCAAAACCTTGGCTCCCGGTGGTAGTGATGGCAGAAGGTCGATCGCAGCAGTGGATAAGGAGATAGGTGGCAATGGAGGCAGCTGCAAAGAGGTCCTGGAAACTTGTGAAACACCACCTCTTGGCAATTTCATGGTTGAGGCATTTTCAACAAGTACAATTTTCCAAACATCGACTAAAATATTTCATCAAACAGTCTAAAGAAGACAATGTCAGAAGTATTATCAAATGAATATTGCACTTATAATAACAAACTTTTCGTGGGTATCTCATTTAATTACAGAAAAGAACCGAATAACAACTGTTTCAAAAGAATTGTCTTATACAACTACAGCTTTTCTTCACCGAAAAAGAAAAGGAAAAGACGGGTTGCAGAACTATCAACAACAAAAAGGGGGAGAAGCGAGGTCAACAAAAAGAATTTAACACCAGCGGTTACACAAAACTGGAGCTCGACATCTACGAGGACCCACAGCAATTGAAGGTCCTCGCACTCCCAGCTGGCTCCTGCCCAGGAACAACAATCCTCGTCCCCTTGAGAAGGCTTGAGCTCCCTCCTGAGTCGGGTTCTTCGTTGGCAACCAGCGGCTTCTTGCTGACGACTCGGTAGATCTCAGTAAGAACAGTCAAGAAAGCAGATTCAACATTGGTGGAATCAAGAGCAGAAGTTTCCATGAAGAAAAGGTTCTCGCGCTCGGCAAACTCCTTGGCATCCTCAGTAGGGACGGAGCGAAGAGTGCCGAGGTCAGATTTGTTGCCGATGAGCATGATGACAATGTTCTTGTCGGCATGCCCCCGCAGCTCATCCAACCACCTGGCAACATGGTCAAATGACTGGCGCTTGGTCATGTCATACACAAGCAGTGCCCCCACAGCTCCTCTGTAGTAGGCACTTGTCACAGCCCTGTACCTAAAACCCCAAAAGACAAAAAGTCAGAGATAAATTAGCAGGCCTGTAGAAAATAAAAATGATACTTCACAGACTGGAATGGCATTTGAGAAGTGATTGGTTACAGATGAAGTGAGAATGCTGCAACATCCAGAAGAATAAGGAACAAGATGCAAGAAGTCAGCAGATCATCTACTGTACTTTTAACCACGGTTGGCCCTATTCGGATCGTACCTAGGGGGTATCAGGGTGGTCTGGATTAGGGATGTCAAAAATACCCACAAATCCGATTACCAACATCACCCGACCCGTGATAGCTCTGGTAATACCCGAATAAACGGATATGGATTCGGGTTCGAATATTTTTAAAATATCCGCTTCATATTTGGATCGGGTATGAATTTCGTGCAGCAGAACCCATACCCGAACCAAACCCGTTCTTAATAACTCACTGTGCATGTTGGGCCTATGATTTTAGCATGAATTCAACCTGTTGCCTGCCTTGTTGGGATTGCGAGTTTGGCCTTCTTGCTAAAATTGTAAGGTTATTTTTATAAAATATAAAAATTATTTTGGAAAAGAAAGAATTGACCGGACTTCTCTTTTCCCACTTCCCATGAATCTCACGTTCCCTTGAATGTGGACGTGGACTTATATTTTACAGATAGATACGGATATCCGCGGGTATATCCATACCCGTGAAGGATATACCCGTATCCATACCTGCGAAAATAATAGGGTACTATCCGGGTATGATATTTGTAAAATTTTCGCAGATAGGATATGATGTTAGTCTATCCAAGCAGAACCCCATCCATTTATATCCCTAGTCTGGATCAACTCAGTCAGCCCAAGGCATCAAAGGCTTCATTGGGCGACTCGATCGGAGTCGGCCTGAGTCAGGCTGACTCGTACCAAGATGAAATTGAGTTGGTCCATTCCAGCGAGTTGGCCAACATTGACTTTGAGTACTTTCTTGGCTTTAGAATTAATAAGCAGTCAATATTCAGCAGTCCAGACACATTCTTCAGCTAAAGATGTATTAGGAGCATAGTGAAAGAATAGAACAAACCAAACGTAGAGTTGGCACACCCTATCCTGTTGGTTGTTTGGCAGAGATTTTTATAGCTGATCATCCAAACTACCAAAAGAGAAGGATGAGTTCTCGCCATTTATGTTGAAAATGTAGATAGCATCCTTTGCCACACCATTTTCAGAAAGGTGTTCTATTTCCTAGGCAATTTGCAGCTCACATGATGGAGCAGGCAGAAGGAACACGTGGACCAGTTTAGAATTTAAGCAAATTTTCAGGATGATGCTTTTTTAATGAAACTTTGCCATATAAATCATTTCTATTGAGCAAGGCAGATAATTTTGGACTTCGATGCAAAGTAATCATTTGTAAATAATTCTTTTCTATTGAACAATATTATCTGACTTATATGTAAAGCAATCATTTGTAGATATCTGGGGGATTTAGCAACCCTTTTCCTACAAAGGTACAAACAAGGGTAATGATATAAAAGAATCCACATACAAAATTCCAATGTTGAAAAGAATTATTTTTGAATGGAAAGAATTACAGTTCAACTTCATGTGAAACACTGGGAGAGCCGTGTGTTTATTCCATCAGAATTTATTGCATTAAAAATGATGAAATTTCGTTCAAGGAATATTGGAAGTTTTTTAAAATACGTTAAAACAGTCACAAAAGAGGTTCTAAGTCAATTATGTTTTTGGCTATGTCAAAGTGACTTAAAATTAGTCTCGAGTCCAACAAAAGTCATGGAGGAAGGTTGGAAATGTAAGAGAAGGCAAAGAAAAAGCCAGATTGTTTACATACTGGAGATTAGGAAAGGTGGAGGTATAATGGAGTAAATTTCTGAAGTCTGTACAAAAGAACTACTGAAAAAAAAGTCATTTCGACTATCTGCTGCAATTTGGGCAGATCTGATGAAGCTCATGGAGGCCATTCAGGCATATGGCTAACTCAAACATTTAGCTAGATAACCCAAAAAGGCTTCCGGTGATGACATCTGCGACCTCCAATATTCTGGCCCAAAATGCTGTGGAATCTCGAAGGCATCTGGGATTAGGTTACCTGGTATCAGCTCTCCCCACAAATAGGCCAATTTGGCAAGTTCACTCTGATCCAGGTTGGCATTCCTTGACCAATTCAGGTGGCTGATTTCATTTGGCAATCAGTAGGCAGAGAGAAAGCTAAGGGGGATTCCAAAATGCCATTTTATCATGTGGTAGGTAGTAAGAAGAGAAATGACAAGAGCTGACTAAGTTAAAGCAGATAAGCCGGTTTTGGAGGAGAAGGAATTAATAAGAAAGGCAATTGTGAATTTCTATCAAAACTTGTTCAGAAAAGTCTGAAAGAGGAAGAGTAGAAATGGAAAGTTGACGGTATGGTGTCCAATAGGATCTCTATAGAAAAGTACAGAACCTCATTCGATCGTTGTGAGAAATGAACAATTCATTTTCAATATAGAGATAGGGAAATCTCCAGGGCCTAATGGCTTCTCTAGGGCTCTTATCAGTTTTCCTGTGAGGATGATTTCATCATATATATCAAAGAATGTGAAGATAACCCTTGCTCTCCCAAGTGCTTCGAAGTTCAAAGTGATGCATTGCCCTACCACCAAAAAAGCTGAACCCATTGACAAACATAGACTCATTAGTTTCTTAAGACGGCAGCTAGAAAATTATAAAAAACAATGACATAGTGATCAAAGTATATGATTAATGGCATTGTGAGCATTAACCAATAAACCTTCATTCTAGGAAGATATACTGGACCACTAGGGATGTGATCATCATAAAAGTGAGAAAGCAGTCTATCCTGATGAGAGCTTTAAGGATGTGAGGGCGCCACATCTGAAAGAGTGTGCTTTTAGCTCTGGCAGGATGTGTAACTTGATACAAATTTTGTTGAATCCTCCCCTGAGGCTGAGCCTGAGGCTAAGGGGAACCTCTTCATCCCTTACTTGTCACCATAGCTCTTGTGCTTAGTATGATGTGGATGAGAGCTAGAAGAAATACACTGGTTGAGTGAATGAATGTAGGAAAGAGTTGTACTGGGTTCATCCAATTTTAACACACAGATGATACATTGTTATTCTCCTCATAGATAAAAAAGAAATCAATAACATTTTGGAGACACAAGCTCAACATATGTAAAATCTTCAGCTGCTTGGGTTGGGAACAGAAAATATGAAGAATTTATTGCATGACAATGCTCTTCATCTCCTATAAATACTTATACCTTTGAATGGTCTACTCAGATATGAAGAATGAAACAGTGGGGGCAGATTCAGTGTGGGTTGGTCATGTCTGGAATGCCAATCTCTTGCTTGTCTATATTCAAAATTTCTGGGATGTAGGAAAAAGAATTGAAACCACTAGAAATGCTGTTCTCTTTTGGAAGAGGAAAAGGATGATGAGAAAGGAAGCTTTACCTTGTTGGCCATAAGAGGAGTTCTGATGGTTCACATTGCAAACATGAGGACCTTCTATTGGCAAATTGGCCTTAGAGAGTTTGCCAAAATGACACAATGGAACAAAAAGGTAAAAGCAAAGTATTCCCATTGGCTGCATTTTTTGGAGTATAAGACCCTCAAACTACAAAAGGTCTGTTACATTAGAGCAGAAGGTTCTTGCCTTGAAGGGTCATGGACTGCCATGATACCTTGGCGCACAACGGAAATGATCATATGTTTTGGGAGGATACACATGTAAGCCAAGTACTTTTGAGAAAAGATTTCCCATACTTTGATGCTATCTCAACATTTAAGGAGCAATGGGAAAGCATATGCGCATTGAATTCGGTGATCGAAATGGATTTGAATCAGCTGGAAATGGAGTGCATTGAGCAGTGAGCTACTTCATTGCTTAATCAGGTACCAGACCCATCAGCAGTAGACAGAAAATTTTGGAAACATGCATTCTGAACATGAGAATCAGTAACTAGCTCTGCATCATGTAACAGTTATACTATGGTGGTGCAGTGTGTTTCCATTGTTATGTATCTTAAATATGGGGATATACTGTAAAGTGTAAACCACAAGTACCGAAGACATGAGAAATAACAGCAAGTCAGTTTTGCTATCAAAGTATATATCATAATCATTAGAGCTAGGGGAAAAAAAGAGCATCAAACGTATGAAGAACTGTTGAACTACATAACACTTCACGCTGATCAACAAGCTACAATTCGCGCACAAGAGAGTTATATTATGTCCTCATGCAACATTCCAGATGTTGTTATATGTTCTAAACATGTAGATATCCTAAAATATTTAAGATAGCTTGCATAGTCAGACATGAGAAAAAAGTTCCTATTTCAATACTGATAAACAATACATCAGAAGCAG
The DNA here is from genome assembly GCA_022559845.1 of Amorphophallus konjac. Taxonomy (NCBI): domain Eukaryota; kingdom Viridiplantae; phylum Streptophyta; class Magnoliopsida; order Alismatales; family Araceae; genus Amorphophallus; species Amorphophallus konjac. The sequence goes on from CM040122.1 coordinate 26,370,006, forward strand.
AGAAAAATAGATAATTTTCTGGAATGTTGTACAGTCTGTTATAATTCATAAGAAGATTAGCTGTCCCATCAGAGGGCATTAAGTGACATGTAAGGGATGCAAAAGCAAGAGTCTAATGGGGTGTCTTCACGATTGAATCTTAACCTAAATATTAAGGAGGTTGGTGAACATCAGTCAGATGCTATTGCTACGAAACATGTTTTAGGTCACAGGTTCAGTGTGTATAAATAACCAATGAGAAAGTGAGAAGTGACACAATGTCAACGACATGCTTAGGGCATGGGAATAGGATCATATTTCCAGGTCAGCTGAGCTTAATTTGATCAGGATAGGGATTGGGTTCAGCTGAAAATTAGTTGGAAATTAGACTCTAGGAGCTTCAAGCTTATTGGTATTTTTCCTAAGTAAAAGAGGGATCAAGTTCCCTCCAAAAATCGAATCAGCATTGGCTGGTCACAGTCCAAATCAGCCCACTCGATTTGGATCAGCCAATCCTGCAATCCAGGCCCAAGAATCAAAAAGGAGGGCCAGGATCAGACGGGGCAATTAAAACCCAACATGGATCAACCGATCCATGCCAAGTTTTTGATTCTTGCAACTAGGCATGTTTTATTTAACATGTACTCCATGTCCATGCATCTAACAACTATAGTATTTATTGTGACTTCCACACATTTTGCAAAGCAATTTGCAACACTCACTTTCTAAGACTTTATAGTGCAAGGTCACCAGACCAAGGGTACAGCAGGGGAGATGTTCTTTCGGGGCAAAAGCAAAATGGTGCATGCTGTGGAATCATCCGATTTAACAGGATCATCAGATCCACAGTCCCTCTCTGTTTGAGGGAGAATGGAGTTGCAGATGCTGCAGATTGAGCCTGGAAGGATGAGCATCAGTGAGGAGTTCCGCTACCGTGTGACAGAAGCATGAGAGGTGCATGATTGATTGTGAGTTCTATGTTAAACCCCACAACAGAAGAATGGGGGTTGAGGGATATTTCAGAAAAATTTCTATGATCTAAAGTTCCAGATATATCAGGAAAGAGTTGAAAGCTGAAGATCTTCATCCAAAGTGAAATACCTGGGTCAGAGATCAGTCAAGCCAAAGATGAACTGCGCATCAAAGATGACTCTTTGCTAGAACTCAACATTGGCAAGGATGCTGGGACTTGCATGAACAGTCCTGCAGTCCATATGAAGTTATCCAGAGGATGGCTGATTGTGTTAACAGATTGAAGATGAATATTATGGAGTTAATCATGGAGGAAAAGGCAAAGGGAAACCTGTAGCCTCAGGAGCTGCCAAGGGGCTGAGTGGTTGAATAACTAGAAGGTATGATCACTGGTTTCAAGGTTGGGTGGATAGGTGTGGGGGATCTGGATGAATATAAACATACAGTTATGAAAATTTAGGAATATTTTACTTTGAAGATGGCCTTCCGATCAGTCAGCTGAACAGATGGCCCTGCCCGAATAGTATATGTATGAATATTCGTCTTTTTTCATGACAGCATGAGTTCAAAATTTTACAAGAACAACAAAATCAAGTCAAAAAATAGACAAATAGCACAAAGGTCCAATCTGCTGAGCTCCTTTTCATCCCCCTTTCTCTCTCAGAAAAGTTGCATATGTCTTGATATTTGGATCACAAAAATCTTGATTTGGCAAATTGATAAAGGTTCATATAAACAATCAAAAAATTAAAACCAACTCAATTATTTCATTTCTCAACCTATAACATTATCCACGTATCAAATTCATGTGTCTTTAAAGTGCTGCAGCCCCTCTAATTTCCAAAAGCATAGGCACCCCTTCTATCCAATGACAATTTAAATTTGGAATAACAACCAAAAGAAGCATGAATGTGCACCCCTTCTATCCAATGACAACTTAAATTTGGAATAACAACCAAAAGAAGCACGAATGTACTTTCATGCTGAATCCCTGCCTCCAATTGCATACGTACATATACATGTGTGTGCTTGCATTTGTAAGTTTCTGCTGTGTGTATACCATCCGCATGATTATGATAAGTAGTTCTTGCTGACATGTCGGGACACAAGCAACAATGTTCAAATTGGAAGAGCAACAGAGAGATAAGAAAATTACAATCAAATCATCCATAGGAGAGAGAAAACATCTTACTTTTATGTTAACAATGTATTCTAGGTTTACATAAATTTCAAAAACCATGGCCCTTATATAGAAAGAATCACTAATACATCCCAACTGAAACCATTTCCATTGGGCAGTGAGATGACAAGAGAAAGTCGGCAGTTGTGGCAGAAAAACTTCAATGAGACGTAAAACTCCAAACGATCCAATACCGTGTGTCTGTCTATTCAAAGAATTCTAAGTCCAAACAATGATGCTCTTAAAATCAAATGAAACTACAAGACCAAAAAAAATTGAGGAGACCTTTTTTCTGGGGAAGTGGATAGTATCGCAAATTTATTTAATGAGGGGAATTTATAAGTGTGATAATCATGTGCTCTAAAAAAAACCTCTATACGAAAGAAGCTGGCCTACACCAAGATGGTGTGCAGTGTGCTGCACCGGAACCCCCTAAAAAATGCCAACGATGAAGATTACCGCTCATCCACATTACGCAGAAGTTTATCCTATTCTCTCCGGAATTATAGACTGTCTTTTTTTTAGGTAAGTAAATGAATTATAGACTGTCTTTTCAAAATTGAGAGAAATGAATGAGTGAATATGGCATTAAATTATTTGACAAAGACGTCCAAATCATCAAATATGCAATGATCTTCCAATTGTACGTAATCCATGATCTCCCCAAAGATATGGGAAGGTATTGAAGCAAGATTCCAAACGAATAGAGAATAGATCCCCAGTTCAAACACACCGGAAACACGACATCAACATCCATATATTATAAACTAGTATTCCTCCTGACATGCCAATCCAATTTCTTCAATGATGGATAAATCGTTTAAAGAAAGAGAGAAATGGCACGGAATCGCCAGAGAAAGGAATCGCAACTACCTCTCCTGCCCGGCCGTGTCCCAAATCTGGGCCTTGACGGTCTTGTGGTCGATGACGAGGGTCCTGGTCTGGAACTCCACCCCGATCGTGGCCTTGGAGTCCAAGCTGAACTCGTTCCTGGCGAACCGCGCCAGGAGTTGGGACTTCCCCACGGCGGAGTCCCCTATCAGCACCACCTTGAAGACGTAGTCTATCCTCTGGTTGAACTCCCCATACAAATTCGCCGCCATTGCTGCAGCCGCCGATCCAATCTCCCTCCCTCCACCACCACCCTATGCACACCCGGATCCTGGGCACCTAATCAGTGACGAGATCGAGGTGCAGCTGCGACGTCGAGGTAGGGTTTCATGGGCTACCCACCTCCCCCACCATGTGAGGATGAGTCCTCTCACTGTTGCTCTCTTCCTCCTCTGCGGCGACGACGACGACGGAGACGACCGGGAGATGTTGGAAGTGAGAGAAGAATAAGCGAGATCGTGGGGAGGGCTGTTCGGTCAGGCAAGGAGGCAACGGACGCACGGTGCTTACCGGTACTGCTCTGTTTTATCGTTGACAATATAATCGGCTCTAAACTATAACGCTTCCTTCTTATTGGTGAAAGAATAAAAAGATGACGTCTACTCCACGAGATGACGCAGTCTCTCCCCATACAGTGGCAAATGGTCATTATTCCTCGGCGCCTTTGCGTGTTAGGAGGCTCTGCTGTCTTGTTTTTGTAGAGAGGGCGAAGTAGGACGCGCGAATGTGCTCTGCTCCGTGGGCCTTGTATTTTGGGGCCATTGATCTGATGGTGGGGTCTCGTGGATTTGGGATAATTACATATATGCCCTAGAATCTTGTAATTTTATTTTATCCCTTATTTTATACCATATTAATTAATCTTATTTTTTTTTTTTTGGAAACATTCAGGTGATTCTACTCATTCAAGTAAGATAAACGTACAAGGCGACATACTGCAACCGAGCGAGAACAACCACAAGTTACATGGCCCAAGGACTTCCAAGTAGAAAGCAAAGAGTACATGGAGGGAACCGAAAGGGAGGAGACAAACACCGAGGATGGGGAGCCCTGGAGACGCCGGAGAAGGGGCTGCTGCTGTTGGAGGAGACGAGAACCTTCTCCGCGGAGCACTGGGCTACCGGACCGCGCTAACTGCTGGCGGTGACGAAGAGAATCTCGGGTGGCCAGCATCTCGATGGATGCATGGGGGATGAGCTCAGTATCTCCGAGACTCTTCAAGATCGAACAAGGACACCCGACACCTGCAACACGAAACAGAACCGAACATTTTCGGGGACTCGAGGAGACGCCCATTGGAGAGGAGGAGATTGGAATGGGGGGAGGGAACGGGAATGGAGAGAAGGGATAGAGAGGGGTGGAACACGGGGTGACGGAGGAACGGAGAAGGGCAGGCGTGAGAGGGGGCAGGAACGGTGATGGGGGAGCGGGCCGGACGGGGAGGTGGAAGGAAGTCAGGGGGGGACCGAGGGCAGAGGGGAGTAATGCTCGGTGCCAAAAGCGGAGAGGGGTGGGGGACGGAGGGTTGGCTGAAGGCGGGGAGATGGAGGTGAGGGGAGAGAATAAAAAAGGGGGGGATGGGAAGGGTGGGGCCAGAAGGAGGCCGGAGAGGAGGATCCGCGGCAAGATGGGGAGGGGGGATGGGGGCGGCGACGACGGGGGGGAGGCGGGGAACGAGAAGAGGGGGCGGGAGGGTGAAGTGGTAGGGGAGGGGGGAAGGCGCCTAGGGAGCGGAGGGGGGAAGGGGCGGTGAAATGTCGGAGAGGGGGAGGCCGGGGCAGAGGCGGGGGAACCAGGGAAGGGGGAAGTAGGGTCGCCGGGAAAGCTAGGGGTCGGGGGGCCCAAGAGAGGGGGGAACGGAGGGGGTACCAGGGGAGGAGAGGGACGAGATCCAGGGGAGGGACGGGGAAGACCCCAAACCCCCTGACCGTTCCAGGAAGGGCGAGGAACCTTCCTGACAAAACCCAGGATGGTCTCAGAAGACTCACCTGGTAGGGGCCTCCCGTGGGGGAGAAGGAAGGGTGGGGGGGAGTCCCCGACGGGGGCTCCCCCCACCGGAGTTCCGCCGGGGAAGAAGACCCTGCGACCTCGGAGGGGGAGGGAAACTCGGCGCGCAGTGTCCCCCCGAGAGAGAGTGCTTCTCGAACATGTTCTTAGTTAACAGAAATTGAAAAAGATAAACATAAGTTTTGGAGGAGTATGTAAATGCAAAAGATTTTAAGAGTATGTTGGACAAATATGAAAGATTTTAGAAATATATTATTATTATTTTAATTGAATGAGGATACTAAATAAACATAAATTATTTTTTTATGTTAGCACACCTAAACTTGAGGTCAACAAACATCCTGGAGCGATCCACTCTGACTCGCACGACTCGATCCGATCTAAGCGGTGGGCAGAACGCCCGGGTCGTGGGTCATCACCGGGATACTCTATTATTTTAATATTATATTATATATATAATATTTTTTATTTTATTCTATTATTTTATATATGTTATATATATATATAGTCTTTTTTTTTAACACGGAGTGAGATGGACCGAGACGGAGTGAGACGGGACCGACCCGACCCGTCCCAGACCGTGACCGAGACTGACGGATCGGTCGAGACGATAAATCCCGGAAAGAATACGATTTGTACGGAGATATATATGATATTGATACGAAGGGATGATTACACGTACAAATGATACAATCTCTAATATTTTATATATTCTATTTTATATTCTCAGATTTTTGATATTATAGTGCATATATATATATTAAGGGATATTATTTTAGTTACCTCTCATGCACTGACACCCTTAAAGTTAACATAATATTTCGTTTAACATATAAAATATAAAGTTTGAGATAAGTATATAAGAAAATATAAAAAAATTATATGCATATATTATTATTATTATTATTATTATTATCTTAATTATGTGAGAAGATTATACAAGATAGATTAATTTTTCCCTTCTTAATCTATCTAAAATTAAGTTAAAACAAATGGTGAGCGATGGCGGGGGGGGGTATATCTGATAAAATATATTTTTTTATGTGGATATATGATAATATGATGAATATAGGAGTATACAGTAAAATATGTAACATTCTAAAAATATATATAATTATCTCTACACAACCTAAGGATATAATAAAGTCAATTAACCCAACAAAATTTGTGGAAATTGGAAAAAAACAACCAAAGATTCATACTCCGAGACTTTCATACACTCCCCCCAAATTTGTGAGGTATTTTCACACACTAGAAGTCAAGATTGCGAGCCACACACATAAGACAAGGTGAGGAACGCCCCCACCAAGGTGCAAAGAGCACCCCACCCACAATGACTTTGTGCTCACATACAAATAAGACACACAAGGTACTAGAGTGTTTAAACATATGAAATTTCCAATGAAAAATATAAGAAAAATGAAGAAAGAGAATGGTAGCCCGATATACATGCTTCAAAGCCTCTTCCTTGATATAGCGACCAATATTAGAGAGTGCACGAGAGACATTAATAGCAATTCTCCTTTCTCCTTGAGCCCCCTTCATTCCACGAGGCAAGATGGTGCATGGAAGAGAACTTTGGCCAATGGAGCTTTTTCTTCTCTCTTAGAGCCTCACAAAGGTGAGATACACCTCCCATATATATCATCTCAAGAAAAACATTCGTCCTTTGAGAGATAAGATTAGGTAGGATTCTCCTGCTCAAAAGATTTTACTAGTCAAAAGGAAAAAATAGTTTATGGTCAACTAGACTAGAGCTATCCGGTCAAATAGGTCCCTTCTCTAAGAAATGACTTGAGCAAGATCCTCTATCGGTTGACCAGTATAGAGGTATCGATCGATTGGTACCTGTAGAGGGCAGAATCTGGTTCTTACGTCTCGTACCACACTTCTCTATTTATTTGTTGTGGAAGATCGTCCGGCACCCGTGGAAGTCTACAAACACCAGATAGACGAACGTCAGAAAGAGCCCTGGGCGTTACCCAGAGGACAACCCTCCGATGCTTAATTTAGCACAAGATTAAGTAGAGAGTAAAGCAGAGTAGGGAAGAGAGAGGAAGATGGAGGCCGCCTTAGTCGATCTGAGAGAGTGGTAGATCTTCCGGATGAGTGCTCGCCGCTGCCAGTGACCACTCCACGAGTGCTTGCTAGACGTAAGGGTGCTCAGAAGGGGTTCTCTCTCCGAGTGGGACAGCCGTGGCCTCTCGAGTAGCAGTGGGAGGTTGATGGGGACATCAAAGCAAGACCACTAACTTGTTATTTATATTTATATCTTTGAGTTAATTGTATGGTAATTATAAGTCAATGTGTTAATCCTTAAGAATTAGTGGATTTCTTTGCAAAAGGGCCATGTTGGCCCGGCGGGACCCCCACCCTCTCTCCCATTGGGCCACTTAGACTCTCTAGGGCCCATAGGGGTGGTCCATGGTCCAAGGTGGACCAAGCCACCCTTGTTGACTTCCAAGAGGGGGGCGCCCCCTTCTCTTGTCCCTTGTGGGATTATTATATCCCCCATTTCCCCCTTTTTAGTTTTTTATGTTTGTATTAATTTGACCACATGGGAGAAAATTCTCTTATCCCTTATTTGCCCCTCCCTAACTCTAGATCTGAGGGTAATTAGGTCTTTTGGTTAGAGTTATAAAACCCATGTATTTCCATATTTTAAAGAATTAATGAGAAGAAAATTACAACTTTGCACAAGAGCCTTTGGGCGCCCCTATCTCTCCTCCCCTTGTAGCTGGATTGTTATGAATTCCGAGGGTGGATGCCCTAAAACTTGGTGGATTCAAAGGTGTATCTCCTCCCCTGGGTGTGAAGCTCAGCCACTGCCGTCGCCGCCTCCGTTCGTGCCGCCGTCGAGCCGTCACAATCGAATCTTCAACCTACTGTCCAAGATTTCGAGATCCAGGATAAAAGCTTAAAGATCAGGTTGGTTCTCCCAATCCAGCTGTCTGATTGACCTCAAATGTTGAGGGTTTGTTTCCCCTGTCGTCCCCTTCCTCCAGTTAAATTTTCACCCCGATCAAAGCCCGTTTGCCCCCCTTCCCAGTCAAATCTTTCCACCTCTAGCAATCTACTAGTTTGCAGATCTGTGGGATAGTACCCTATTCTTTTATTTTCCCCACCCCCTAAACCACGTCATAAAAATTCTAAAATATTTGTGTGTCATCCTCACATCCCTCTCTTCCACCCATAAAATTTCCAGAGTCTATATCCACCGTTTTCCTTTTGGTCAAAATTCGTTTTCAGGCAGATCTGATTCTATCCTGTGCGATCTCGATTCCGAGCCATAAAAGTTTGTGGAGCACAGAGTTTTCTATTTTAAATCAGACCGTTGGATGGATGTAAAAATTATTTATGTTGTAGATATTTGAGTCTACTTTACAATGGCGTCAATCTTGCCTCAATCCGACACCGGATCTGAGCGTGGTGATCGTTTTTGTGGAGGTGCGTAAATCTGTTCCGTGAACAGGCCAACAAGAGCAGTCCAAGGTTAATTCTCCCATAAATCCTCGACTCCGAACCAGACACCGTCGCTCACGTGGATCGACCAGGAACCCCCCAGCAACGTCCCAGCCAGCCACCGCAGCAAGGAGATGCCCGGACACCGCCATCCCAGCAGCCGGACCCGCATGCTGTCCCGTGGGCCCAGCAGAACCGAACCAGACCAGCAGCATGTCAACCCAAGTTCGCTACTCTCGGGTCCCACTGTAGCCCTTTACCTCCCTGCATCGAGTGGGCATAAAATTCACTGCTGTAACTATTATTTAATTACTGTACCAGGAGTACGAGTCTTGGCCGGGGTCGTCTTCCCCACGCCCAGAGCGTAGAGGTATCGTATCCGCTCCCCACTTTGGCATTTGCTTTCCTCGTATATATTCGTATGCCACTGCAAGTGATAGGATAATTAACTCGTTATAATTTTATCACCGCTACGAGAGAGAGCGAGACCCGTCCCATGCCTCGATCCGAGCACGAGAGTGAGCAGACCACCCTTGACTCATTATCGGTTTCTCAACCGCGCACATCCACACGCTTCCCTCGCTAGGGACGAGTCGTGAGTTTGCCTAGAGTCTCAGGATCGCATTCAATTGGTATCGAGTCGCGTCCCGCATCAAATTGGTATCAGAGCCAGTTGAGTCTAGGATAGTCGGTCCAAGGTGTCGCATTGCATTTCGATACCCGATATATTAAAAGGTGCCTCCGGAATGATAGGTTACGCCTATTAGGAAGGTAACACCCTTGCGTGAGTGCGATCTTCGGATCAAACCTCTGCCACGTACCGGATACTGGATCAGTCTAGGTTTGTAGTTAAGTCTGCATTCCAACTTTGCGTTGCTGTTTAGGGTCAGTTCAGTTTGCATTCTCCAACACATGGCCATCCTATAGCTCCCCGTGTCCCATGGATTCCCAGTCGCCTAGTTCATATGAATGGTGGCGCGATACCCGAGAGCTTGGCAACCATCCCCTCCACTTTCGTAGGTCCGAAGTTTCGGACTTTTATGGCTCCAACGTCTCGAGCGACTACCTACATTGGGAAGCCGCCATGGACAAGTATTTTGATTGTTACACTATATCCGGAGTCGTGGAGGTCAGTTTTGCCAAAAAGAGGCTTTTCCACAAAGCCGCCTGCAAATGGGAGAGCGTTGAACACATGAGGGAGATTAAGAGGCAATGGCCCATCGAGTCATGGCGTGAGATGAAGGGCGAGCTTAGAAGGGTCTACGTACCTGGTCCGGTCACCTCCAACCAAGTGGGTCATAGTCAAAGGCACATAGCCCCACATGTAGACGAGCCTAAGTCCAAGACTAGGCCGAGAGACCATGAGCGAATCCATCACGATGCCCCTACTCCAAACCCCACCGTTGCCGAACTCTTCAAAATCATTTCGGATCGGGTGGATAGGATGTGCACTCAAATTGATAGACTCCTGCCCGAGCATAAGGAGGTCGAAGCCGATAGTCTTAACCCGACGCCATCTACAGAGTCCCCAAGTCCTCTCCCCATGGAGGACGTCCTCTCCCCATCCGAGGGAGAAGTTTTACAGGGAGAAGTTTTACCACGAGCCTCACCTTCCGACCTTTATTCGGAGCCACCTCAGCAAGAGCCACCTGTACTTCTAACGGGGAAGCTAATCATTGACGAGTCACTACTTAGCTGGCTTAAGAAAGGCTTGATCCCTAAAGCACCTTGCTACCCATCCATGGACCGTGCACTACAAATAGTGCCCGTCAACTCATTCCACACCACTTTCCGATCTTTTCACCATGTTGATATCTTAGAAGACCTTATTAAGGGATTAGACATGCAAATGAAGTTGACGTCCATGTTGGCCCGAGGCTTCGAGCAACCCACAAGTCGTAGCTTCACCCATCCCGCTTTGGGGTCCATTACCTCCGTGTGCACCGTGGGTCATGTCACCGCGGAGATTCTTTTATTCCTCCCCATGCCGGCCGAGCCTAACTCCATTTCGTTTATCCCGAGGGAGGAACCATATCTTCTACATATGATCGCCGTCCCATCCACCACAATGAATGAATGTGATCATTTACACCTTCAAGCATTCCAAACATGGGACCGTGTCATGAGGGAACCTATCTCGAGGGGTCACACAATCTTTGATCCCTTCGACCCCTTCCCTAATGAGCCTCTTGACCCACCTTATCTACTCCACTTCTTCTAAGAAGTTCACTATCACACCACTACCCCACAGGCCAATCTACCTACACTCCGCAAGGAGCCCGTTCATTGGGGTAATGAAGAAAGTGAATTCGGCTCTCCTGACCCACCCAAACCTCCTAAATCCAAAAGGAAGCCCGTGCATGATTGGTTCACTTTAGGATGTCTAGAGTGCTCCCAAGTTGACCGAGGTCTTATGCACCTTAAATCCACATTCGGATGTCCTGGACCACCATTGTATATGTATGGGTCGGTCAAACAGTAGGTTTGTCTAGGGCCATGTGTGAGTCTGTGTTTTTATTTATTTGTTTACTTTGTCAAGAGTCTATATGTAATGCCCCGGGTTTTTCAGATCTTTTTGGATCATTTTAGTGGGTCTCGGAGTGTATTTTGTGCCTTACACGTGTTTTTCCCTGATGTGCCTTCAGAACTCTGTGCAGGGTAAACCGTGGCGTTCTTCGACTCCGGGACAGTACCACTGCGCTATGTTCCTTCCGAGGATCGCGGAGGTAATTTTTCATAATTTTTTGAATTTATCAAATTTTCGGGTTTTCCTATATATACCAACCCTTTTCTCTTTCCCCTCTCATTCTCTCTTTCTCACTCTCTCTCATCTCTTTCTCTCCCCCTCTCCCCGGGCGGCCGACGGTGGCGGAGGAGGGCGAGGCGGCGATGGCGGGAGGCGAGGAACGGGGAACGGGTCGAGGATCGAGGGCCGGTGGCGCGTGGAAGCTCGGCCGCGGGTTCGTGGAGCGGCGAGGGTTTCACGGCATTTTCTTCGCGGATCGACGAGCTCGGGGCGCGAAATCTTCGGTGGAGGTAGGGAGATGGACCCCCAGCTCGTGCACTTCCTTTCCAGCGAGTTTCGTAGGCCGTGGTGAGTCGAGCGGGTGGAATCGGGGTTTTTTGGGCAAAACCCATGTTTTAGGGCTTGTGGGCCGATCTCTCGTTTTACGGCGTTTTTGGCCGATCCAGGGGTTTAGATGCATGCCTAGGGGCTTGGGGATGGATTCCCCTTTGTTTCCCCATCACCCGGGGGTGATCGGGGCGTGGATCGGAGTTTTGGATGGTTTCCCGCCGTAACATTCTCGGGAGGGTGTGACGGTCATTCCAGTGACCGTTACATGTGTGTAACGCGCCTGGGCAGGGGCGTTACATTCCCTTTGCTTTGGCTTTGGCGTTCGTGGGTGTGACGGTCCCACGATAGACCGCCACTACCGTGTGACGCGCCTGGGTGGGTGCGTCACATCCCCTGTTACCCAGCTGAGGGCTGGGGGTGTAACGGCCCCCGACGGACCGTTACATGCGTGTAACGCGCCCGGGGTGGGCCGTCAGGGGCGTTTCAACCGTTGTCTTCCAGACCGTTGGGGGTCAGCGCGTGTAACGTGCCAGGGCGGGCGCGTTACATTCGTGTAATGCGCTGGGGCAGGCGCGTTACATCCCGTTTTCACGCTGGGAGCGTGAGGCGCGCGTGACGCACCAGGGCAGGCGCGTTACATTTGTGTAACGCGCTGAGCCAGGCGCGTTACATTCTGCGTTCCTTTGGGCCGTGTAACGGCCTGCGTTAGGCCGCCAGGTGGATGTGACGGTCCCGCCTAGACCGTTATAGCCCCGTGACGGTCTAGGGCTAGACCGTCAGGCGTTGTGTTGCACCGAGGCGAGTTTTTGTGTTCTCCGCCTTGTTCCGCGATGTGTGGGTCCCCGGTCGACCCGGTTGGGACCCAGTGGTCGACTTGCGGTCTCGTGAGTGCCAGACACCCATGGGATTATGTGTCCGTGTTTTGAGGGTGTCGGGAGGACCGTGCTACCTCGTTTAGCATGCCCATGGGTTTGAGAGTCCGGGTGACTTCTCGCGTATCGGGCTTTCGTGTTACGTTAGACCGAGTCACCGCGTGTCGGTGGGTGTGCGGTAGGGTCTCCCCCGCATGCCGTTAGTTTTCCTGGAAGATGATTCCCGAGTGGGCCATGTGGTTGGCCTTGGACTGTGAGTCCAGTTACCGGCGTGGCAGCTTGTGCGTTGCCCTGGGAATCATGCTTCTGTGCTTTCCGCGTGGGCCATGCGTGTGGCCTTGGACTGCGAGTCCAGTTGCCCAGCCTAGGGCTGGAGGGTTCCCGCCTTTCCCTGAGAGTGGGATTTGGTGCGGCGGCCTGTGAGCTGCCTTGGGAACCGCATTTCGGCGTTTCTGCATGGCCGAGCGTGCGGCCCGGGGACTGTGAGTCCTGTTTCTTCTCCGACTATGGTCACCGTGCGACGGGGCCGGTACGTGGGGTGGTCCCCGTACGTCGTCGGATGCGGACGTTGTTTTCCGTTGACTTGAGAGTCTACTCCTTCAGTGACCCTCCACTAGTCGTAGCCTACCAGTACGCAGTACGGGTCGCACCAGGGAGTGGTGTACGGGCTTACCCTTAGAGACGGTTTTTAGACTGGTTTCCGTCGGGCCCCACGTCTTGCAGCCAGAGTCTGACTGAGGGGAAAACCGGTCAGAGGGCCAGACCAGGGACGCGCGGTCTGTGTGTGCACACGTGGTTGGGGGCGGTTGGACCCACGTCGACGGGCGTGACCCCAGCTAGTCACTTGTTTGTGGTTACTTGTGCGTTGTTCGTGCCTTTGGTAGGTGCTACCACGTCAGGCAGTTCACCTGCAGTGCGGTGTAAGTCGTCAGGGGACGCTACCGACTGTGCTTCTAGTGGGAGGTACTCCTGTCGAGTTGGGAGTGACAGACTGTCAGTTTTCGTGACTTCGACCTTCGGGTTTTCGGTCGTGTTGACCGTTGAGTTCGGTTGTTTCGCCGTGGCGCGTGTGTTGGTTTCGCGCCGTGGGACTAGTGCAGTTCGGTAGCCTCGACCGCGAGGTCGGGGGGTGTTTCTGGTACAGTAGGAGTAGTTGTAGTGTCGAGTTTCCACCGGCCACTGGGTTTGCTGTTCCTGCTGTTGCGGTTGCTCTCGTAGCCCTCCTTTCCGCTACCGCCGTTGTTTCCGGTTGGGGTTCCGCGGGATCCCTACTGAGTCTCTGTTTTGGAGACTCATTCCCTGCTTTTCAGGTGTGGCGGTTCTTCCTCGAGGTTCGAGTGTGCGGAGCGGAGGTTCTCAGTTGCCAGCTTGCCGAGCCGAGTGTTCACTTGGCATGTGGTACGTTTTACTGCTTTAGACTGTACTTTCTGTTGGACTGGACTCTGTTATAGCTATTGTTGTTCTTTCTTTCAGCTTGTTGTTGTTGGTTGTCCTGCTTTATTTCCTATTTCTTTGTGCCTCCACACTCCTTTTAGCCCTTCCGAACCCTCCCGGCTCGTGGGCGGCGGTGCGAGTCTCGGGTTATCGGGTCTTCCCGGTAATCAGATTCTCGGGTCGTTACACTATACATACATTTGTCGAGTTCATAGGGAGTTTGCATACGTCGAGTCGAGTCAGTCTAATGCAAGCTCGTAATGTCAGTCCCTTTCGAGTGTGAGGCAAGTCGGATCTCATGCGTACGTTATGGACTTGCCTAAGGAATATGGGAACAACTCTACCTTCAATGTCTCGGATCTAGTCACCTACAGGGACCCAGTGAGTCTTTCGAGCCATCTCCTCCTTTGAGAGTGACCCCACCCCGGAGTGTCCACCACTAGCCTCATTCCCACAGTAGCGTGAGCATATAGAACATATACGGGATGAGTAGGTGATAATTATTAGGAGTGGAGCATACTCGCGCTACCTGGTACGGTGGAGAGCACGGTACCCACACCCGACGACACGTGGATCACCCGAGCAGTGATACAGATCTGTCGGAGTGACACATGAGCAGCCGCACCCCCTTATTCAACGGGGTCGAGTTTCTCCCACCAGAGGAGAATTGATGGGGACATCAAAGCAAGACCAATAACTTTTTTATTTATATTTATATCCTTGAGTCAATTGTATGGCAATTATAAGCCAATGTATTAGTCCTTAAGAATTAGTGGGTTTATTTGCAAAAGGGTCATGTTGGCCCGGTGGGACCCCCAGGCTCTCTCCTATTGGGCCACTTAGACTCTCTAGGGCCCATAGGGGTGGTCCATGGTCCAAGGTGGACCAAGCCACCCTTGTTGACTTCCAAGAGGGGGGCGCCCCCTTCTCTTGTCCCATGTGGGATTATTATATCCCCCATTTCCCCCTTTTTAGTTTTTTATGTTTGTATTAATTTGACCACATGGGAGAAAATTCTCTTATCCCTTATTTGCCCCTCCCTAACCCTAGATCTGAGGGTAATTAAGTCTTTTGGTTAGAGTTATAAAACCCATGTATTTTCATATTTTAAAGAATTAATGAGAAGAAAATTGTAATTTTGCATAAGAGCCTTTGGGTGCCCCTATCTCTCCTCCTCCCCTTGCAGCTGGATTGCTGTGAATTCTTAGGGTGGATGCCCTAAAACTTGGTGGATTCCAAGGTGTATCTCCTCCCTTGGGTGTGAAGCTCAGCCACCACCGCCGCCGCCTCCGTTCGTGCCGCTGTCGAGTCACCACAATCTAATCTTCAACCTGCTGTCTAGGATTTCGAGATCCAGGATAGAAGCTTAAAGATCAGATTGGTTCTCCCAATCCAGCCGTTTGATTGACCTCAAATTTTGAGGCTTTGTTTCCTTCGTCATCCCCTTCCTCCAGTTAATTTTTCACCCCATCAGGGCCCGTTTTCCCCCTTCACAGTCAAATCTTTCCACCCCTAACAATCTGCCAGTTTGCTGATCTGTGGGATAGTACCCTGTTCTTTTATTTTTCCCACCCCCTAAACCACGTCAAAAAAATCCCCAAATATTTGTGTCATACTCACATCCCCCTATTCCACCCATAAAATTCTCAGAGTCTAGATCCATCATTTTCCTTTTGGTCAAAATTCATTTTCAGGCAGATCTCATTCTGTCCTGTGTGATCTGGATTCCGAGCCAGAAAAGTTTGTGGAGCACAGAGTTTTGTATTTTAAATCAGATCGTTGGATGGATGTAAACATCATGTATGTTGTACATCTTTGAGTCTACTTTCCAATGGCGCCGATCTCGCCTCGATCCGACACCGGATCTGAGCGTGGAGATCGTTTTCATGGAGGCGCGCAAATCTGTTCCGTGAACAGGCCAGCAAGAGCAGTCCAAGGTTAATTCTCCCATAAATCCTCGACTCCGAACTAGCGATCGCCGCTCCCGGAGATCGACCAGAAACCCCCCAGCAGCGTCCCAGCTAGTCGCCGCAGCAAGGAGACTCCCGGCCGCCGCCGTCCCAGCAGCCGAACCCGCATGCTGTCCCGTGGGCCCAGCAGAACTGAACCAGACCAGCAGCCCGTCTCCGGCCCGAAAGCCCTTCCGGCTTGCTGCCCGTCAACTCGAGTTCGCTACTCCCGGGTCCCACTGTAGCCCTTTACCTCCCTGCGTCGAGTGGGCATAAAATTCACTGCTGTAACTATTGTTTAATTACTGTACCGGGAGTACGAGTCTTGGTCGGGGTCGTATTCTCCACGCCCGGAGCGTGGAGGTATCGTGTCCGCTCCCCACTTTGGCATTTGCTTTCCTCGTATATATTTGTATGCCGCTGCAAGAGATAGGATAATTAGCTCGTTATAATTTTATCACCACTGCGAGAGAGAGCGAGACCCGTCCCGTGCCTCGATCCGAGCACGAGAGTGAGCAGACCACCCTTGACTTATTGCCGGTTTCTTAACCATGCACATCCGCACGCTTCCCTCACTAGGGACGAGTCACGAGTTTGTCTAGAGTCTCAGGATCGCATTCCATTGGTATCGAGTTGCGTCCCGTCCCACATCAAAGGTGTGTCTCTCTAGCCAGTTTCTCAGTGAGCGTTTCTTGGTGAAGTTCACTGTGTGTTGTTGATCAAATACCCTTGGTCCTCTGCCGAGGTCCCATTTATATAGGGGGTCATCCTGGTGTTGAAAGCATATCCCTTAGCAGACTAAGACGTAGATCGTGGAGCAACGTCTCCCGTGATTATGGCGGGAGTTTCCCATTAAGGGGCAGTTACCCCAGAGTTGGCCGATCCCTAGGCGAGTCTTACGACGCCCATGGAGCATGCTCGCCCTTCATGGAGTTGAAGCCAGTGTCGTGGGGTGTAACGGTCGGTCGTCGGAGAGTCATTGGCGGTCATTGCGCCTGGGCCAGGGCCCTTCATGTTGTCGAATCCAAGGACCATTCGTCTTGGGCCGTTCGTAGTGGGCCGTGATTGTGGTGGCCTGTTAGGCGCGTCGTGGACCGTGAGTCAAATTGGGCTTGCTGTAGATGGGCCCGACATGGGCCGAGCCGGATTTACCCTCCTCACTAGCCCCCCACTCTCAGATGCCGAGCACTTTTCGAGATTTGAGAGATGAGTTGAAGAGGGTACGTTGGGAGATTGCTGCGAGGAAGGTCTCCTCATACTACTTGCTTGGCGTGCAAGGTGCATCTGGCGGTGGCAGGCGCCACTCCTGTAATCATGACGCGAGCCTTTTTATCTGGGAGCGCGAGCTTCGAACGGGCGCCTGAGCCCGGCGGTCTTACTGTGATAGCGACGGGCGCCTTTTCACTTGCCCTTGGACTTCGAAGTGGTCATTCTATCTTGAGAGACTATAAGAACCGCCATAGGGTTTTTCTTAGAACCCCATCTGCCCTTCCATCATCTGCCGGGCTCGTTGTTGGCTCCTTCTCTTTTCACCTGGTGAGGGTCTTTTTCCGCCTTCTGTTTCCTAGGTCCATGGCACCACGCAGGAGGGTTCTAAGCGTTGGGTATAACTCTTCCGTCGGGGAGGTGGGAGCTGGTCATGGGGGAGCTCCGGGTACCTCAGACGTCAACCCACGTCGTCCCTGTTCTCCTCCTTTAGTGGCTTAAAGGGTTATCCATGGCCTCCGACAGGCTTTTCAGATTCCTTCAGATTTTGATATCGTCTTCCCTACTGTTGATAATGACCTGTGGAGTCGTCCATCAGGCGGTATCGTAGTCCCCATAGAGTCCTTCAGGGCAGGCTTTCGTCTTCCTGTCCACCCTTTCTTTGAGTCTGTCCTTGAGCACTATGGTCTGTATCCAGGGAACCTTTCTCCCAACTCTTGGCGCTTCTTGTGCCGCTTCATCTATGTTTGCCGCCAAGCCTTGATCGACCCACTTACTTCCTCTTCCGGCATTTTTACAGCGCCCAGTGCTGTCCTGTCGATCCGTCTTCTTTTTACTTCCGGGCTCGGAAGGACCGGGTCCTAGTCCAAGTCACTTCCGCGGTGTCCAATATCAAGCGCTGGTCCGAGCGCTTTGGCTTTATCACCAAGGTCGGGGGACGTGACCATCCGAGCGACTGGAGCTTCGTTCGGGGTTTCCGTCCCCATAGGGTGGACAAACGGCCTACTGCCAATGCATAGGAGTCTAGGGCAATTAAGTCCCTCCTTCGCCACCCGCTTCCTAATGCCGACGTGGTGCTAACACCGGCGATACTTCGGGAGCTGGGGTTGAGCCCCCCATTACCCCAGGGTAATGCCTTCGTTGTTGTTATCCGCTTGCTTGAACTAACCCCTCTTGTGTTGTCTGACAGGGGCGCAGGAGTCGTTTGAATTACGGTATGAGACAGTAGAGTTTCCACGGCTCGCGCCTCACCCTATTGACCATATTGAGCCGGGCTTCGACCAGGTGACCATCGTTGCTCCCCAGGAGGCCATTCCCTTAGCGCAGGGGCGCTTGCCATATCCGCTCCCTGCGGCTCTCCCAACAGAGGGTCCGACTGCGGCTCCCGTGGTCAGTGACGGGTCGAGTGCTCAGAGGGGCATCTCCGAGGAAGTTGCGAGCGTCACCGAAGTAGAATCCACCATGCCTGGCTGTGGGCATATCCAGGTGAACCTGGATGAGCTAGCGGCGCTGGACAGCCAGCATCGCTAGAGGAAGAGTGTAATATCCCGGACCTTTCGGATTCTTCTTCGTGGGTCCCGGATCTGGTTTCTCGGAGTGTCAGGCTCCATTGTGTTCGAAATTCTATTTCGGACATCTTTCATGTTCGGATCGGCGCGATCCGGAGTTGTTTCGGAGGCCCGGAAGCGTTCTGCGACTTTTCCGTGCATGTTTTCTGATTTCCGGTGTGTGTTTCGGTAATTCCTTCGGAACCTCGCTGCGGACGAACCGAGTCGTTCACCTGGACACGAGTGGTACCGTTGTGATCGATGCGTTCCGAGGATCCCGAAAATGTAATTTTTAATTTTTAGATATTTTCTGGATTTTCTGGATTTTCCTATAAATACCCCCCTATTTTCTCTCTCTCCCCCACCTTCTCTTTCCTCTTCTTCTTCCTCCTCCGTTTCTCCCCACCGCGACCCCCTCTCTCCCTCTCTTCCTCCTGTTCAAAGCGCGGCAAGCTCCCTTCCAGCTGCAGATGGCGGTGGGGCGACGACACGACGACGTGGGTGGTGGCGAGGCGATCTCGTGGGCGTGCGGCAAGTGTGGGAAGCGTGAAGAGGTGAAGTTTTCTAAAGCGTTCTTCGCGGTTCACGGACCATTCGGCAGAGCATTCGCTCCATTGAGGTAGGGTGACGTTCCCTAGCTCCTTGTCATTCTTTTCCGTGGTTTATAGGCCGTGGGGAGGCCGAGAGGGGCTTGATTGAGCGGGTTTGGGGTTTTCCAAGATTTGGGGAGAACTCGCCCGATCTATGATTTTAGCCCGCTATTTCACGTTTTGATGGCCTAGTATCATGCTATGGGTCCCCAGGGGTCTTCCCCTTTGATTTCCCCCTCTCCGGTGGAGGCATGGGGGCGTGGTTGGTTTTTTTGGGCTTTCCCGCCGTTTCAGCGTCGGGCGGGTGTAAGGACCGTCACACCGCGTGACGCGCTTGGAAGGGTGCGTCACGGCCCTTGTTAGTCAGTTGGGAGTCAGGGGCTGTGACGGTCCCGCGATAGACCGCCACAGGCATGTGACGTGCCTGGGTTGGGCCGTCAGAGTCATCCGATCGTTGGCATGTGACCGTTGTTTTGACCGTTGGGGGTCAAGGCATGTGACGCACCAGGCCTGGCGCGTCACATCCTTGTGACGGCCCAGGGTGGGCGTGTCAGGGCACTTTTGAGCGTTTGAACCCCCAGGCGGTGTGACGCTTCTAGTGTGGACCGTCACACCCCGTGACGCGCCTGGGTGGGGGCGTCACAGCCTGTAACGCGCCAAGGCAGGCGCGTTACACTTTGCTTTGCGCTGGGAGCGTGACGGCCGGCGTCGGACCGTCAGGTGTCTGTGACAGTCCAGCCAAGGACCGTCAGGCTTCCTGTGACGGTCCCGCCTAGACCGTCAGAGGCCTGTGATGCGTCTAGGTAGACCGTCAGGCTTGGACTGCCCCGAGCGGTTCGCAGTCCTATTTTCTTGTCCGACTATGGTCGCCGTGCGACGGTGCCAGTACTTGGGGTGATCCCCGTACGTCGTCGGATACGGACGTGGTTTTCCGTTGACTTGAGAGTCTACTCCTTTAGTGACCCTCCACTAGTCGTAGCCTGCTTACACACGTGTGGTCCCACCAGGGAGTGGCGGAGAGGCTACCCTTAGAGACGGTTTGTGGACCAGTTTCCGTCGGGCCCCACGTCTTGCAGCCAGAGTCCGGCTGAGGGGAAAACCGGTTAGAGGGCCAGACCTAGGACGCATGGTCTGTGTGTGCACACATGGTTGGGGGCGGTTGGACCTACGCTGACGAGCGTGACCCCAGCTAGTCACTCGTTGTGGTTCTTGTTTGGTGTCCGTGCCTCTGGTAGGCGCTACCACGTTAGGCAGTTCACCTACGGTGCGGTGTAAGTCCTCAGGGGACGCTACCGACTGTGCTTCTAGTGGGAGGTACTCCTGTCGAGTCGGGAGTGTTGGGCTGTCTGTCGTTACAACTTCGACCTTCATGTTTCTGCCGTGTTGGCCGTTGGGTTCGGGTTGTTTCACCGTGGCACGTGTGTCAATTTTCGTGACGAGAGACCGGTGCTTTGTAGATGGCAGGGTTTCCCTTTTAAGGTACTCGCGTACTGCTAGCGTAGCGGTTTCTCCGTTTGCGAGGTAGGGTTCGAGTGATCCCTACTGAGTCTTGTTCCGAGACTCATTCCCTGCGTGTTTTCACCGTGTTTCAGGCGAGGCGAGGCTTCAGGGGAGTTCGTCTGAGGCTCACCGCGGTTCAGGTGCCCAGCGTTAGTGCCAGAGGTCAGAGTCGGGGTATACCCCATGTAGCTATACTTTCCTTTCTTGTCTCTGTACTAGTTGTGGACTACTGTCATTATTTTATTGTTATATTATGGACCATGTATAATGTTAATTCATTTCCTGCTTATTTATATAACTGTTTAATTCTGTAATTATTTGTGATACTTGTGTAGTTTTCACACCATCCTTCTAACCCTTCCGAGTCTTCGGACTCGTGGGTGGTGGTGCGAGTCTCGAGTTATCGGGCCTTCCCGGTAATCGGATTATCGGGTCGTTACAGTTGGTATCAGAGCGCAGTTGTGGAATTATACGAGAATCACAGATGGTTGTAGTGGTCCACTAGTCCACAGCGATGATGTACAGTTGACTCTGGCATTGGGAATCGTGTGTTTTCCTTAACCTTTCTGTTCCGTGTTTTCTGTCTTTGCTTCAGGTGCGAGTATGGCGCCGAGGCGGGCGACCCGCTCTCAGCAGGGGCAGTCGTCTGGAGGTCAGGAGATCCAGTAGGAGGTTCAGCAGGAGCAGGAGGAGCAGAGTAGAGTGCCACCTGCGGCCACCGAGGTAGTGCATACTGCGAGGTTTCCGGGGGCCGAGGATTTCTTTCGTGGCATGTACCAGCTTATGTCGCAGCAGTTCGGCGGAGAGGCTGGTGAGGGCTCGTCAACCAGGGGTGGGCCAGGCCGAGCGGTGAGGGATTTCATGCAGTTCCACCCTCCTTACTATGGCGGTCAGCCAGTGTGACGCCCCGAGAATCCGGTTACCGGGGAAGCCCGATAACCCGAGACTCGAACCGCCGCCCACGAGCTGGGAGGGCTCGGAAGGGCTAAAAAGGAGTGTGGAGGTACAAAGAAATAGGAAATAAGGCAGGATAATTTAACAATTAACAGAAATAAATAAACAACTGCAACAGAGTCCAGTCCAACAGAAAGTATAGTTTAAAGCAGTAAAACGTATCACATGCCAAGTGAACACTCGGCCCGACAAGCTGGCAACTAAGAACCTCCGCACAGCACCCTCGAACCACGAGGAAGAACCACCGCACCTGAAACGCAGGGGTGAGCCTCCTGTCACTGGCCCAGTAGGGATCCCGCGGAACCCCAACTGAGAACAACGGCGGCACTGAAAGCAGTAACTACGAAAGCAGGAAGGTAACTACGATGGCCGGAAAAACCTCGGCTCTACAGCTACTCCTACAGTACCAGAAAACACAACCTAGTCTCCCGTCGGGGAACAACCAAGCCACGCACCCGACCACCCAATTCCACGATCGGGGACCACCAGACACGAACCGCCCTAGCCACGCTACTAGGAAAATGCCACGATACCTCCGAAGCGGAGGCCTGCCCTCAAAAGGGCCAGAGCCAAAACCACACGGTCAGGGAACATGGTCACGACCTCACAGTCGTGAACACAACGCTGTCTGAGGAAAGGTCCCCGGTGACGCTCACCGAAAACCCCATACCTCGACACCGGGGACACTCTCGAAACCACTCACAAAGTCCCGTATCACAGACGGAAACAAAACCCGGTACACGATAACTCACGTCACGTGACAGGAGCACCACCCACTAGAAGAACGACCGGATGCGTCCCCTGATGTCTTACACCGCGTCACAAGTGTCTAGCTATCACGCCCCATGCGGAGACTCAGACACACACAGTAACCAGTACCACAGAACAAGGACTAGTTGGGGTCGCGCCTTCCGGCGCCGTCCGACGCCCCCAACCTCATGTGCACACTCAGACCATACGCCCTAGGCCTGTCCTCTAGCTGGTAATTCCCCCTAAGCCCGGACTCGGCTGTACGTGGGGGCCCTACGGTAACCATCCTACTCACCGTCTCTCTCGGGTCAGCCGCTCCACCACTCCTAGGTGGGTCAGCACACGCGTGCCGTAAGAAGGCTACGACTAGTGGACGTGTCACAGAACGTGGACACAGGAAACCACGCACACACCCATTGCGAGTAACACGGAGTAACAGGTGGCTCGACGCCACCAGACTCTAGATGGTCCACTAGACCCACTAACTCAACGGTCCTTGAGTCACAAGACTCGGGGTCAAGACCGTTGCACACGACGGCACTAAGCCGTTAATCTGGCCTAATCCTAGGTCCAAAACTACAATGCGATAACTCACGAGGCAGTTCACAACCACCGAGACCCATCCCTCGGGAGGGAACCTAAGAAACCTCCAGCCCCAGGCTGGGAAACTGGACTCACCGTCCAAGGCCACACGCTTGGCCCACTCGGAAGCCACCTTCCAGAGAAGCAACAACTTGCGGGGAAACCTCACCGCACTCACACCGACACACGGTGACTCGATCTAGCAAGAACACGGAAGCCCAGAACACCTGGGGTCACCCGGACCCACCAAGCCCACGGGCACGCTTATCGAGGTAACACGGTACCTCTAGACACCCCAAAAACACGGTAACGAAATCCACGGGGTGCCCGGGACAATCACGATGCCAAAGGTCGACCACTGGGTCACAACCGGGTCGACCGGAGGCCAACACAACACAATCAGAACGCTAGAAGGTCACCCGGACCCTTAAACTCACGGGCACGCTAATCAGCCCTGGATCTTGATGGATATTTTGCAGGTCTTGTTGGATCTCTGCTGGATCTTTCGGATCTATTTCGGATTGGTTTCGGTGAGTTTCGGTTCGCTTTGGTGGCTTCTGAGTTGAGTTTGACGAGCCGTGTGTGTTTTTCACACATACTAGTTACGGAACCATATGGTGAGTTTGTTTGTCAATTCTCGAACTCGTGGATGCTGCAGCGACGATGTACTCTTCGAGCCGGTCGTTTTGACTATTTTTGCGTATTTTTCTGAAATTGTGCATTTTCGGCGCATTTTTGGAATTTTTGGAAATTAGGAAAATTTCCTAATTTCTTTTCTTTTTTATTTCTTTTCCTCTCTCTCTCTCCTCACTCTCGCCGTTCCTCTCTCTCTCTCCCGTTCTCTCCCGTTCTCCCTCCCTCTCGCCTCCGGCTGCAGACGGAGCGGTGCAGGGGCTGGGTGGCGACATGGCGGAGCTGTCGAGGTGCGCGATGGGGCGAGGATCGGATCGATTCTGGCGCGATCCCGTCCGGTGGATTCAAAGCCGGTGAAATCGGTTCGCGAGTGAATTTCAGCGTGGTTTAGTCCCTTCGGGGCACTGTTTCTTCGGTGGAGGTAGGGTGACTGATCCTTACTTCGTCCTCTCCGTTTTCCCTGCCATTGCACGACGTTCGGCTAGGAAACGGTCGAGTTTGGGCTTGATTTGCCTAAACCGTGATTTTCGTGGTTTTTAGGGTCGGCCGGTAAATGGCAACTGTTTGCGGCGTAGTTAGTTTCTAACTGACCGCTGGGATGTTAGGATCCCATCCACGTTGATTTCGTGTCGTTTGGTGTTCATTCGAGGCCGGTAGAAGCCTGGGAACCTCGGTGACCCACTTTGGGTGGATTTGATGAAATCGCCCCGATCTTGCGTTTTTGAGCTTGCATGTGGGCGTTTTGGCCCTCTTGTGTTGTTTTCCAACGTTTGGGTTTGTTTCCCCTGCGCTTCGGCGTGAATGGGGCGTGGAACGGGCCGGTTTGGCCATTCCTATGTTTTCCCGCCATAGCCGGTGTGGCGGTCGTGCCAGCGACCGTCACTTGCCTCTGACGGTCCCTCAATAGACCGTTACTTCGTTTGAGGTTTTAACGTTTTATGGCTTCTGGGTGTGTGACGGCCCTGGTCTGGCGCGTCACACCCATGTAACGCGCCTGAGCCTGCGCATTACATGCCGTTTGTCGTTTTGCGGATTGAGTATGGCGGTTCCTCTGACGGCCTGGTCCTGGCGCGTCAGAGTGTTGTAACGCACCCAGGTTGGGCCGTTACATTGTGTTTGACCGAGTTTGGCTGGGCGTTGACCGTTTAAGGCGGTTGATGTAGCGATCGTGTCCCCGTGCGTCACAGTGTTGTAACGCACCGTGCTTAGGCCGTTACATGCTGTTTGGCTGAGGGCTGGGTGGATGTGTGCTGTCTTGTGTGTGACGGCCTTGCCCCCGTGCGTTATTTGGATGTAACGCGTCCTCGTGGGACCGTTACATGGCCTAGCTTAGCCTTTTGTTTTTCGGGCTTGTGCCAGTGGCCCTGACGCGCCAGCCCTTGCGCGTTAGGTGGCCCTGACGCGCCTGCCCCTACGCGTCAGGTGGGTGTAACGCATTTTCCTTAGCGCGTTACATGGCTCGAGTCCCCGTGTTTTTGTCTTCGTTGGTGGCTGTAACGCGCCTGTTCCTGCGCGTTAGGCGCATGTAACGCGCTAGGCCTAGCGCGTTACATCGTTTGAGCTCCGTTTGATTTGGGGTTTGTGTTGGACCTGACGGCCCCGGTCTGGCGCGTCAGGTGTGTGTGACGCGCCTGGTGCTGCGCGTTACATGCCTTTGCATTTTTCGAGGTAGGTTAGGGCGGTGTAAGTGACGGCCTATCGTCCGACCGTCACTTGGTGTGTAACGGCCGTGGTCTAGACCGTCACATGCTTGTAGCGGTCTAGGGGTGGTGCGTTACATCCCTTGTGCTCCGATTTCCGTGATTTCGGTTTTGGCTTGTCTTGGCTTGTCCTTGTGGTCTGCCCGTTGTCCCGTGGATGTCTCCCGCCATCCTTTGAGGGGTAAGACTACGTTGTAAGGTGGCCAGGCGTCTTCTTGCTTGAGGTAGGATTTCCTATCCTACTTTTGCTTGTGTTTGGTCTGGTTCCGGTCAACCCGGGGTGACCCAGGGGTTGATAGGCGACCTTGTGTGTGGGTGTCTTGGTGGTTCCGTCCAGCCCGAGACACTAGTTCTGGATGCCTCGAGGTGTTACCTTACCTCGGTTTGCGTGTCCAAGTGTGTTGAGGGTTCTTGATGTTTCCCTCAGATCTCCGTGTATTGTTTTCTGCGGAGCGTGGTTTCTTCTGGCATAGGACTAGACCGATTGGCGGCTTGTTCCGCTATTTGTAACGATCTTGCCCTTGAGTCGTTCGACTCGAAGATCGTTACGTTGTAGGTCTAGTAGCCTGGTCCTGAGTCTGTTGGCGATTGTCTAGCTGCCTGGGTGCTTTGCTGTGCACAAGACAGGGCTTTTCTTAGCTGTCTGTGCTGTAGCACCTGTGTTTCGGAGTCTGTGCCTTGTGAGCCTCCACTAGTTGTAGCCCTAGGCTTTTGCCGACCCACCGGGAGTGGTGGAGGGATTTTCCTGTTGCGTTTGGTACGTACGGTTCTTAAGCTAGTTCCGTGGGCCCCGGCCAACGGTAGCGTCCTACCGAGGGGAATACTAGCTAGAGGCCTGGCCTAGGTAGTGGTCAGTGTGTGCACACGTGGTCAGGGACTGGGGACTTGCACCGATGGGCGTGGCCCTGACTAGTCACTCGCAGTTGGTGCTGTAGTCTTGTGCTGTGGTACCATGTTTCCTTGGAACTGTTGTTCCTCGGACCTGGTTCTTGGTGTGTCTTGTCGTTGAGTGACATGACACTTGTGGCGCAGTATAAGTCGTCAGTGGACGCATCTGGCTGTTCTCTAGTGGGAGGGTGCTCCTGTCACTTGGTGCGGTGACTCTCGGCGTTTTCTTGCGCGCTGTGACCTTTTCGAGTTGCCCGCTTGTGGCTGTACTTGAGGTCAGTGTTCAGTCGTTTGCATGACGTTCTTGTCATGCGTGGGGCTACGTGCACGACGTTTCATGTCATGTTTTATCTGTGTTTTCGGCGTCAGCGTCTGCCTTCGCCTTTGCTTTGGCTGACGGACTGGGTTACCCTACTGTGTGAGTTTAGGGTTGACCGTCTGTTGCCGTTTGGAGTAGCTTAGGGTGCCGAGTTCTCCTCGGTGGCCGTTGTTCCGTGTTTTACGGCCTCACTCTTCTTTGTTGTTGAGCTCCCCTTGCTCTTAGCCTGTTCCCTACTCCTACTGTCCCTGCTCTGTTTACAGCTTTGTAGTGTAGCTTTTCCTGCTTTGCTGCACTTGCTGTTTCCGTAGTTGCTTCCGTTGCTCAGTGCGTTTTCCAGTGGGGATCCGCGTGACCCCTACTGAGTTTCTGTTTAGAGACTCACCCCTGCTTTTCAGGTGGGTTTCGCCGCTTGCCTCTGTTGTTCCTGGTGGAGCGCGTCGTTGTAGCTGCCAGCTGTACCTGCGTCGGGCTTCTCCCGACTCCTGTGTACGTTCTTTGCTGTCAGACTGTACTTGTTGTTTTTCCTTTGGACTAGACTCTGGTGTATAATTGTAAAATTTGAATTATTAATGAAAAAGTAATTTTATTTCTGCTACTTTAGCAATCCAATCTAATGAAATTTAATTGCTTACTGTTATATCTGCTGACTTCAATGTATTCCACACACTCCTTTTTCCCTTCGGCGCTTTCCCGCGCTTGGGAGGCCTCGCGGGTCCCATGTGGTATCACGTGTATTCGGTATTTATACCGGGTGCACGGGGTATCCAGAATCCGGGTCGCCACAGCTGGTATCAGAGCTATGTTCTGAGATGTTCGGAGTTCTTTTCTGAGCTATCAGATCATTGTCGTGTGAGATACATGGAAATCCAGATATATAGTTACCAGAGTCCTTGAGGTCCAGTACAGTCTCTTGCTGGCGTAGGTGTTGCGATGTTTGTCGCGGTGTTTTCCATGTGTGGTCTTGTGCGTGCTTTGTTGGCACTGTACGAGATGGTTTTGCTCTCGTCTGGGTGTGACGAGGTGCTTCGTTTCGGTTTTAATGTTGGTCTCGATCGTGTTGCGCTTGGCAGTGTTTGTCGATTGGCGTGAACCTGCAGTGCATTGCTCGAGCTGTTTTCTATGTTTTACTCAGGTGGCTTGTGACTTTTAGCGTTGGTGTGATGGCCATGCACGTTCTTACGTTGCTTTGGTTGTCCCAGCTTAAGTCTGTTCAGCTCCTGATGCATTGTTATTTTGGTTGTCTCGATTATCGTGTTGCCTCGATTGAGAAGTTACTCAGGCGAGCTAGGATTTTCTTCTCCTGGTGAGCTTATGTTGTTGAGCTTGTTGCTTCTCGTTCTTCTTGGTGAAGCTTTTTCGAGGTGAGCCTTGGAATTGCTATCTTAGTGATGCCTTTTGTCCTGTGTCTGCTTGAGTGTAGACAGCATTATTTTGAGCCTGATCTGCTCCTTGTTTTACGGTTGCTTGGCTTTGGACTCCATAATGGTGTTAAGAGCTGTTGTGCACCGTATTTGTCGTGCCGTGTCCAGCGGTCGATGCGTTGTGAAGGCTCATTTGTTGTTTCAGGACGTGAAGGTAAGCTGAGATTAGCATCTTTCGTTGCTCTGCGCTGAAGCTGGTGCTCTTCCTTTGTTGCACTTAGGCTCTTTGTGACCGGTTGTTCGCGTGATCGGTACTCGTGGCGTGTGGTTTGCGATCTTTGTTGATTGCGATGGCGCCGGGTGTGTGCTGAGATGCGATTACCGATGTTGTTTTGTTGCCTGTATGCGTTGTTGAGAGTACAGCTGAAGTGTGTGGGTTGGTTACCCATTTGTCGAGAGGTTTTGTTCCTTCTCGATGTGGCTTTGTCTTGGCTTTCTTGCGCCTTGACTTTGCCCGTTGTCGTGCCGTTGTTTGTGGTTTTCTTGTGTTGGCATCGGCATTGTGCGAGTGTTGGGGAATTTATCGGCATTCCTTGCTGATTGAGTACCCTTTTGCTCAGCATTTCTTTCTTGGGTGTTGTGCTCTCGAGGCGTGTTCGTAGTCCTTGAGTTGCGTTCCCCGAGATTGTTGTCATTTCTTGTTGTTGTGGGTCTTCTCTTGGTGAGCAGTCTGATGCGTGACCTATTCCTTGTGGTCTTGTGCTCAGCTGTTTCTGTGCCTTGATGTGACCCTGCTTGCAGTGTGTTCCGTGGTTCTATGTGTTCTGCAGACCCGGAATTCTGCAGGTGTTGCCGTTGTGTTGTTTTGGCGCTGTTTCTTTATGATTTTATGTCTCTGTCTTGGACCATGGTCTTGTCAGTTGGCTTGCTGTGCTCTCTTTTCCTGGTGGAGTTAGCTTGCGACTCGATCAGATGTGATAGCTGGCTGAGTGCTGACTTGATTGTGTTTGTGGTCCAGTGTTGTTGTTGTCGTTGGTGTCCTGTGTGCCAGGTGTTCCCTGTTACCTTTGGCACTGGAGCCGATGATGTGGTCGAGCTGTCAGCTGTGAGGACTGTGTCTCCTTGTGTAAGCTGCCGCTTGCCGTGCTGTCGTTGTGTTTCTCGGTTGCCTGTTGTTGTGGCAGTCGTGTCTCCGTTCCTGGTGAGACGTAAACGACGTTGCCTTTGCTTCGGAGGTGTCAGATGTGTTCACTTTGGTGCCATGCTCGTGCTGTGGACTTGTTGCCTTGGAAGCAGAGCATGTACCTATAATTGTGATCTGACGGTGTTCCTCTGAGCTGTGTTTTTCGAGATTTGTGTCGTTTATCGTGGTTGTGCGGTTGGGTTGTTCTTCCCTGCTTCTCCTTTGTTAGTCCTTAATTTCGAGGGCAAAATTTCTTAAAGGAGGGGAGGATGTAATGCCCTGGATCTTGATGGATCTTTTGCAGGTCTTGTTGGATCTCTGCTGGATCTTTGGATCTGTTTCGGATTGGTTTCGGTGAGTTTCGGTTCGCTTTGGTGGCTTCCGAGTTGAGTTTGACGAGCCGTGTGGATTTTTCGCACGTACTAGTTACGGAATCCTACGGTGAGTTTGTTTGTCAATTCTTGAACTCGTGGATGCTGCAGCGACGATGTACTCTTCGAGCCGGTCGTTTTGACTATTTTTTATGTATTTTTATGAAATTGTGCATTTTTGGAATTTTCAGAAATTAGGAAAATGTCCTAATTCTTTTCTTTTTTATTTCTTTTCCTCTCTCTCTCTCCTCACTCTCGCCGTTCCTCTCTCTCTCTCCCGTTCTCTCTCGTTCTCCCTCCCTCTCGCCTTCGGCTGCAGACGGAGCGGTGCAGGGGCTGGGTGGGGACGTGGCGGAGCTGTCGAGGTGCGCGATGGGGCGAGGATCGGATCGATTCTGGCGCAATTCCGTTCGGTGGATTCAAAGCCGGTGAAATCAGTTCGCGAGTGGATTTCAGCGTGGTTTAGTCCCTTCGGGGCACGGTTTCTTCGGTGGAGGTAGGGTGACTGATCCTTACTTCATCCTCTCCGTTTTCCCTGCCATTGCACGACGTTCGGCTAGGAAACGGTCGAGTTTGGGCTTGGTTTGCCTAAGCCGTGATTTTCGTGGTTTTTAGGGTCGGCCAGTAAACGGCGACTGTTTGCGGCGTAGTTAGTTTCTAACTGACCGTTGGGATGTTAGGATCCCATCCACGTTGATTTCGTGTCGTTTGGTGTTCATTCGAGGCCGGTAGAAGCCCGGGAACCTCGGTGACCCACTTTGGGTGGATTTGATGAAATCGCCCCGATCTTGCGTTTTTGAGCTTGCATGTGGGCGTTTTCGCCCTCTTGTATTGTTTTCCAGCGTTTGGGTTTGTTTCCCCTGCGCTTCGGCGTGACTGGGGTGTGGAACGGGCCGGTTTGGCCATTCCTATGTTTTCCCGCCGTGGCCGGTGTAGCGGTCGTGCCAGCGACCGTCACTTGCCTCTGACGGTCCCTCGATAGACCGTTACTTCGTTTGAGGTTTTAACGTTTTATGGCTTCTGGGTGTGTGACGGCCCTGGTCTGGCGCGTCACACCCATGTAACGCGCCTGAGCCTGTGCGTTACATGCCGTTTGTCATTTTGCAGATTGAGTATGGCGGTTCCTCTGACGGCCTGGTCCTGGCGCGTCAGAGTGTTGTAACGCGCCCAGGTTGGGCCGTTACATTGTGTTTGACCGAGTTTGGCTGGGCGTTGACCGTTTAAGGCGGTTGATGTAGCGGTCGTGTCCCCATGCGTCACAGCGTTGTAACGCGCCGTGCTTAGGCCGTTACATGCTGTTTGGCTGAGGGCTGGGTGGATGTGTGCTGTCTTGTGTGTGACGGCCTTGCCCCCGTGCATTATTTGGATGTAACGCGTCCTCGTGGGACCGTTACATGGCCTAGCTTAGCCTTTTGTTTTTCGGGCTTGTGCCAGTGGCCCTGACGCGCCTGCCCTTGCGCGTTAGGTGGCCCTGACGCGCCTGCCCCTGCGCGTCAGGTGGGTGTAACGCGTTTTCCTTAGCGCGTTACATGGCTCGAGTCCCCGTGTTTTTGTCTTCGTTGGTGGCTGTAACGCGCCTGTTCCTGCGCGTTAGGCGTGTGTAACGCGCTAGGCCTAGCGCGTTACATCGTTTGAGCTCCGTCTGATTTGGGGTTTGTGTTGGACCTGACGGCCCCGGTCTGGCGCGTCAGGTGTGTGTGACGCGCCTGGTGCTGCGCGTTACATGCCTTTGCATTTTTCGAGGTAGGTTAGGGCGGTGTAAGTGACGGCCTATCGTCCGACCGTCACTTGGTGTGTAACGGCCGTGGTCTAGACCGTCACATGCTTGTAGCGGTCTAGGGGTGGTGCGTTACATCCCTTGTGCTCCGATTTCCATGATTTCAGTTTCGGCTTATCTTGGCTTGTCCTTGTGGTCTGCCCGTTGTCCCGTGGATGTCTCCCGCCATCCTATGAGGGCTAATACTACGTTGTAAGGTGGCCAGGCGTCTTCTTGCTTGAGGTAAGATTTCCTATCCTACTTTTGCTTGTATTTGGTCTGGTTCCAGTCAACCCGGGGTGACCCAGGGGTTGACAGGTGACCTTGTGTGTGGGTATCTTGGCGGTTCCGTCCAGCCCGAGACACTGGTTCTGGATGCCTCGAGGTGTTACCTTACCTCGGTTTGCGTGTCCAGGTGTGCTGAGGGTTCTTGGTGTTTCCCTCAGATCTCCGTGTGTTATTTTCTGCGGAGCGTGGTTTCTTCTGGCATAGGACTAGACCGATTGGCGGCTTGTTCCGCTGTTTGTAACGATCTTGCCCTTGAGTCGTTCGACTCGAAGATCGTTACGTTGTAGGTCTAGTAGCCTGGTCCTGAGTCTGTTGGCAGTTGTCTAGCTGCCTGGGTGCTTTGCTGTGCACAAGACAGGGCTTTTCTTAGCTGTCTGTGCTGTAGCACCTGTGTTTCGGAGTCTGTGCCTTGTGAGCCTCCACTAGTTGTAGCCCTAGGCTTTTGCCGACCCACCGAGAGTGGTGGAGGGGTTTTCCTGTTGCGTTTGGTACGTACGGTTCTTAAGCTAGTTCCGTGGGCCCCGGCCAACGGTAGCCTCCTATCGAGGGGAATACTAGCTAGAGGCTTGGCCTAGGTAGTGGTCAGTGTGTGCACACGTGGTCAGGGACTGGGGACTTGCGCCGACGGGCGTGGCCCTGACTAGTCACTCGCAGTTGGTGCTGTAGTCTTGTGCTGTGGTACCATGTTTCCTTGGAACTGTTGTTCCTCGGACCTGGTTCTTGGTGTGTCTTGTCGTTGAGTGACATGACACTTGTGGCGCAGTATAAGTCGTCAGTGGACGCATCTGGCTGTTCTCTAGTGGGAGGGTGCTCCTGTCACTTGGTGCGGTGACTCTCAGCGTTTTCTTGCGCGCTGTGACCTTTTAGAGTTGCCCGCTTGTGGCTGTACTCAAGGTCAGTGTTCTGTCATTTGCATGACGTTCTTGTCATGCGTGGGGCTACGTGCACGACATTTCATGTCGTGTTTTGTCTGTGTTTTCGGCGTCTGCCTTCGCCTTTGCTTTGGTTGACGGACTGGGTTACCCTACTGTTTGAGTTTGGGGTTGACCGTCTGTTACCGTTTGGAGTGGCTTAGGGTGCCGAGTTCTCCTCGGCGGCCGTTGTTCCGTATTTTACGGCCTCGCTCTTCTTTGTTGTTGAGCTCCCCTTGCTCTTAGCCTGTTCCCTACTCCTGCTGTCCCTGCTCTGTTTACAGCTTTGTAGTGTAGCTTTTCCTGCTTTGCTGCACTTGCTGTTTCCGTAGTTGCTTCCGTTGCTCTGTGCGTTTTCCAGTGGGGATCCGCGTGACCCCTACTGAGTTTCTGTTTAGAGACTCACCCCTACTTTTCAGGTGGGTTTCACCGCTTGCCTCTGCTGTTCCTGGTGGAGCGCGTCGTTGTAGCTGCCAGCTGTACCTGCGTCGGGCTTCTCCCGACTCCTGTGTACGTTCTTTGCTGTCAGACTGTACTTGTTATTTTTCCTTTGGACTAGACTCTGGTGTACATAATTGTAAAATTTGAATTATTAATGAAAAAGTAATTTTATTTCTGCTACTTTAGCAATCCAATCTAATGAAATTTAATTGCTTACTGTTATATCTGCTGGCTTCAATGTATTCCACACACTCCTTTTTCCCTTCGACGCTTTCCCGCGCTTGGGAGGCCTCGCGGGTCCCATGTGGTATCACGTGTATTCGGTATTTATACCGGGTGCACCGGGTATCCGGAATCCGGGTCGCCACACGGGGTGTCCGGGACACACACGGCCCAAGGGGAGCACGAGACAAGATGACAGATCGCGCTAGGATCACCTAGCGCGACAGGACGGAACGCCATAGGCTCTCCTAGCGCGACAACGCAGAACGCGCCTGGACCCCATAGCGTGATGGGAGCCGCCTTACTGTTCATCTTCTCCGATGAACGCGCCCCATCGGGGCGACGCGACCCTCAAGAACGCGCTAGCTAAGACTCGCGCGTTCTCAGTCCGCGCCCGAAAACGGTGGAAACGACAGAAAAACTCACTCCACGCCCCATCCACCCCCAGGTGGAGGGGAAACAAAAGGGGAAATATTCCCCAAGCCCCTAGGCATGCATCTAAACCCCTGGATCGGCCAAAAACACCGTAAAACGGGAGATCCGGCTCACACCCCAAAAACATGAATTTTCTCCAAATCGCCCCGTTTAGCCCGCTCGGCTCACCACGGCCTACAAAACTCACGGGAAAAGAAGTACACGAGTCGAGGGTCTATCTCCCTACCTCCACCGAAGATTCAACGCGCCGTGGACGCCGATCCACGAAGAAAACGCCGTTGAAGCCTCGCCGTTCCACGAACCCACGGTCGAGCTTCACCGCGCCTCCACCGCCTCGATCCTCACCCATCCTCGCCCGTGCCTCACCCGCGCCGTGGATGATATCATTTCTGAGCTACTAATAATGCCTTTTCTGAACATTTTGCTGGGATTGTGCAAGAAGATTTTAAAATACACTCAATGAGTAAATTGAATTTTATTTTTTTTGGATTGCAGGTGGAAGGCTTGGAAGAAAATGGATTCTCAAGGCAAAGGTATGAAAATCAAAATATGAAGTACTAACCTTCGTGGGGTTAGTGATCTTAGGGTATGAAGGCTTCCATTCTTGTCGTCTGAACTAAGGTAATTCAACCTTGTAAATTCATGTAATGGCCTCTTTGTCACTTGGTGACACTCTCAAGTGACAGGTATTGATTCTAAAAACTTGAATTGTCATTTACTAGCATGCTGTGATGAATGTGCCTAATTGATTGAATCAATTTGAAAATCTTGAAAGATGTGTATGAAGTGGTTGCATATTGAATATTCTCAATTTGAATTGCATGATCACACTTGAATTGAATTGCATATCTGGTATATCAAATGGAGTCTGTGGAAGAGTGGATTATATCCACTTGGAAGCATTCCCTATGCGTTGAGTTGGGTCTTCGGACTAAAATCTCCGCCTTGTACCAGATCCTGAAAATTATGATTGGTGGAGTTATGAATGAATCCTTGAGCTGAATTCTTTAAATTGAATATATGTTTCTGATCAAATGATTCAAATTCAAACATTTAGCCTCTGGATGATTTCGAATTTCAAAACTTGTGACATGTTATCTGATTTTGAACAATTCTGAAAATTGGGTTGCATTGTTTAGTTTTGATCATTTATGCACCCTTATTCATAAAGGCCATGTCATGAAAAATGTTGTTGACACATTAATATAACGTGAATGCTCCGATGTGGAATTTGCCTCGAGGTTTGAAGATCAAGCCCTCCTATACTACATTTGCATCTTGCATCACATGCACATCTAGGCATAGGTTGCACGCATTAAAATGATTTCATGCATTAGCTGAAGTTAGTTCATTCATTTGGTATCAGAAGTTTTACACCACATTACATTCTATCTTGACATGTTGAATTTCATTACTATATGATCAAGTTACATTGCATCAATACTCATGCATTAGCTGCATTCACTTCATTCAATTGGTATCGATATGTCTGGCATCAGTTGCACATTTGTATTGCATGTTGCATACATTCCCTCTATGTGCTTGTTTGATATTATATGCTATTCACCCCATCCCTTGGCATTTCTATGGCCTTATGTCTTCTTGATAAATAATACTACATTTGAGTCATTATTGGAGTGTTTCATGTCGTACACTCTGGGAGAGTTTATAATTCATAAGTGCATCTATTTAGGGGGAGTTACACTGTTATATATTCATGATATTTTTGGTATACATGCTGAATCATATTCGCACACTTCATGCACAACATGTGAAAATGAGTGTTAAAGATAAGGATATATGATTTTCTTTTCAACACTATTGAGATGTTAAACTTGCTGCATGTATGTTGAAGAGATAGTTGAGGAAAAAGCTGCCTACCTCTCCTTACTGAAAAATCTTGAATAAAAATGTAAGATAGAGCAATGCTCGGTCTTACTAAGTAAACTGGGCACATGTCACCTGAGACGTGATGTGGTTCATATCTGAAAAGTGTTGACTAGTATCTCTGTTCAAAATAAGGTGAAATGGTTCAGTATTCTGAGTAATCGGGGATTCTGGCATGAGCTCCATGCGTCTACTCGCATAAAAAGGGATTATTTGAACCTGATCACTCTTGAAATTTTTTTGATTATCATGTGATATTGCTTGAGTTAAAAATTATTGGTGAAAACTCATTGAGGTAGAGCGTAGCCTCCAATACGCTGTTCTCAAAATTGAAGTGCAGTCTGTAAAATATCTCCTTGTGTTGATCTGAAAATCTGAATATCCATATTGCAACTATCGTTTTTCATGTTACTCACTTACACATCTGGAAATTTGATTCATTATGGATTCAGAAAATTGATTGACTGCTTTAGCAATTGCATGTATCTCCTATATGATTGCATAATTTCCCATGTGCTACTCATGTGCACTCCGGTTGTCATGACTCTCTTACATCTTTCTTATAGCCATTCCCTTCTTATATAAGTATGGGGGAGCTCTGTTGCATGTACATATATGTATTTGTTTGATTGTACATCTCATATGGCATTTCATACATGTGTTACATTTCATGCATTTTAAACCAAAATATAAAAATCAGAAAATTTAAAAATCAATGAAAATCCTTTTGATATGCACTCCTGCTCTTGCTTGTGAAAATTTGACATGGGATCTAGATTTTGAATGTTATCATGCTGAACACCTCATCCTGTGGCCATCTTCCTCCACTGGTTCATATCCTTGAGGCCAATCACCACCTTCAATTGGTATCAATACATGCTTGACTGTATTTACTTTGGATGGTATCATATTGATTTGTGAGAATAATCACCAATTGGTTTCTTCTGATTAGCATCATATTGCTTTGCTCGTCTCTGATAAGCCCCTGCTTCTGCTTTGCTATGATGGGCTATTACTATTTCAAAGGGAGTTAGGCTTGTTCTTCCTTGCTTGGCTTCTTCCAGCATTGTTGCTATTGTTGATCATGTCACAGGAGGAGAAAGATTTGCATTATCCCGCCTTTTGATTATGTCAAAGGGGGAGAAAAATTGATGAGTGTGTGTGACAGGGAAGAAGAATTTTTGTGCCCTTCTGTTGTATCATCATTAACAAACATATCATTAAGTTTGTCATCATCAATAAGTTTGTCATCATCAAAAAGGGGGAGATTGTTGAGTTATGGTTTTGATGATTGTTGTGATTGTTAAGTTATGGTTTTGATGATAACTAAACTTAATGTGTGATTAAGTGATAATAACTAAACTTGTGGTTGATTGCTCATGCTCCTGTAATCTATGTATGTTTGAGATGGCAAATGGCAACGGTTACATGGTCTTAATGCTTGGTTTGCATATGTTGGTTCTACAAGAGGTTTCAAGCCTTTATATGATTGAACATATGGACTTGAGCTTTGATGAACACTTTTGTTCAAATCCTGATCAAATAGTTTGAAACTTGTTTGGTTGATTTTTACGCATACTATACATGCATTTGTCAAAGCAACACGTGTTCCAATCTTATATGTGAAATTGGGTCTCAATGTAAAACACTTCTTGAACTCTAATACATATTTCACATATCATTTTGAGCTTGCATTATGTTGAAACAACTCATGAGAAACTTGCTTGAAAATTAGAATAATGGTACTTATATCTTGCTCAAACGGCTTACAATAAGCTCTTGTTAATTGATTGAAACTGTCAAATGGCCAAAGGGGTTTCATACATGTACTTCATGCAATTATTACATGCATTATTGATCAAAGTTCTAATCCTTTTTCTATGGTTTTGTAGGTCAAAACACTCAACATATATTCCCCAAGATCAAAGGAGTTTGAAGCCTCAAACTTAAATGGGTTGCAATGGAGTTCGGGGGTGAAACCTAAAAGTCTGAAGTTTACTGTAGCTGTAGGTCGACCGCCCCAGGTCGACCGAAAATGCCAGGGATCAAATTTCTACAATTTTCTCAGTAGCGGTCGACCGCCAGCTTCCACAAGTCGACCGCCAGCCCCGAGCCAACATATGTTGACTTTGTTTTCCACTTCGAGAAGAGCTTTTCTCCTTGTAACTCTTTAATCCTAATGACACCAAATCACCCACAAAATGTGGATCTGGTCTGGGGGATGTCCATGGACCATTCAAGGGCTATAAAACATCTCATTTGGAGCCATAACCCTAACCATCCAAGAGGGCTTCAAGGGAGATCAAGAGGGTGCTGTCCAAGGAGGAAGAAGAGAGTACTGTAGCTCCGTGAACAGTACTTCGTGCAGCAAGTTCTACATCTATCTCCAACCCATTCAAGGTACTTTCTCAAGTCAACAAGCATTTATGAAGTGAAGAATCAAGCAACCAACAAAGAGAGAGCAAAGAAGATGCTATCAAAGGGGGAAAGTGAGCTGTTGCAAGAGCAAGAGGAGCTGCGTGAACAATACTCTGTCTAGCAATCCCTTCATCCATCTGAAGCCATTCAAGCTCAATCTGAAGCCAACAAAGCTCCAATCAAGAGTAGAAGCAAGCAAGCAATCAAGGATTCAAGGGAAGGCTGCCCAAGGGAGAAGAAAGAACTACTGTAGCTCTGTGAACAGTAAATTCGTAGAAGGTTTATTCATTCATCTCCAAGTTCTTCAAGCTTTATCTAAAGCCATTCAAGCTCCATTCAAGTGAAGAAGGAAGCATCATTCAAAATCTACATCATACACTCAGTGGAAGCCAAATCAGGAGTCTTCTAAACCGTGCTTCATTGTTTTTGTGTTTTGGGCTTTATGTTTGTGTTCTTTATAATCTGGAAACATTTGTGTGTGTGTGGATCGTTGTGGATCCGTGGTCGTGTGTGGTCATTGTGTGCTATTTGTGTGTGCGCGTAGAGCTTCCTAGATCTACGTGTGTATGGATCTTTTTAGATCTGGTCTTTTTAGTGTGTGGAGTGCTGCATCTATTGCAGTGTGTGTGTGTGTTGTTGATCCTTTTGTCGGATCGTGTTGGAGATCTCGTCTCCGTGTGTGTGTGTGTGTGTTGGGGTGCGTCCCCGTATGTGTGGGCAGGCGTCGTCCTCCGTGTGTGGTTGGAGCGTCGTCTCCGTTTGGGGATTTATCCCCGAGTGAAGCCTCACCGGGTTTGGTGAGGGGTGGACGTAGGATTGCTGTCGTTGCATCCGAACCACCTTAAAAACCGTTGTGCATTGTGCTTGTATTGTGTGGTTTGCTCCATTTCCTCTATCTCCATTCTACATAAACGTTAGTTTAAATTGTTGTTCTGGATTTATCTTCGTTTATCTTGCATAATCTCTATCTTATCATATAAAGGTTGTTAAATCCAATTTATGTTCAAATAGCTTTGAATCTCCTAACTAGCTTTGTATCACATATTTTATAAAAGGCCAAAAGTTTTCTTAAATTTGGTAAACACCCAATTCACCCCCCTCTTGGGTGTCATTGATCGCTGGACTTCAATTGGTATCAGAGTCAATACTCTATTTTTTTATAGATCTAACGATCTAGAGTGATCCAGATCAATGACTACCATTATGTATACTTTGAATTCTCCACCGGTGTTTGATGGTTGTAATTTCGATTTGTGGTTAGGAAGGATGTGTAGTCTAGTCAACTCATATGATCCTAAGCTATGGAAGCTTATCTCACATGGTCCTTATGAGTTGCCTAAAGATAAATCTGTCTGGACCATAGATTTTAAGCTAAAACATGATCAAATTGTTTGGTTCTAAAATTGCTTATTGCTGCAGTTGATTCTAATCATTTCCCTTTTGTCTCCCATTGTAGATCCGTGAAGGATATCTTGGTTGGCTTAACCAAAGTTTGGGAAGAGCATGAAGACCAATGTCTTGTGGCAGGCACGAGTGATCAAGGGAGTGATCAACAAGTTGAATCAAGCTCAAAGGTAAATTCTGATTCTGATAATAAAGATGAATTTAGCTATGAGGAGTTATTGATTGCATATGATGAGCTTGCTGATAAATATGAGAGGGTTAAGTCTGAAAATAAAAAATTAAAAAAGAATGTTGGACAAAATAAATGTGATTCTCCATGTAAAGAATGCTCACACTTGAAAGAATTGATTGATGGTCATGTGTTCAACATTGAAATTCATGATGATCAAATTTCTTCCTTGAGAAATGAAAATAAAGAGCTGAGAGAGAGAGTTAGTCTTATGAGCAATGGTCAAAATGAGTTTGCGCATGATAAAAATCTTGAAATGGAAAATGAGAAACTGAAGGAATTGAATAGAACCATTTCTGAAAGATTGCTTGCTCTTGAAAAAGGAAAATTTATGAATAATGATGAATCTGAAAAAGTGCATGCTTTGTTACAAGAAATTGAAAGTCATAAAACCATCAATGCTACTTTACATGAACAAGTCAACTCCTTTGAAAATAAGATGGTTTCCTATGAATTGCACATTGCAT
The DNA here is from genome assembly GCA_022559845.1 of Amorphophallus konjac. Taxonomy (NCBI): domain Eukaryota; kingdom Viridiplantae; phylum Streptophyta; class Magnoliopsida; order Alismatales; family Araceae; genus Amorphophallus; species Amorphophallus konjac. The sequence goes on from CM040122.1 coordinate 26,409,873, forward strand.
CTCTTCAATCTGAAATTCTTGTCTTGAATGTTTCAATGTCTAGATTTGTGAATGATCAAGAAAATTTGGACAAATTATTGGGGACGAAAGTGATTTTTCAAAGGGAAGGGCTGGGCTTTAATCCTGTGAACAAAAAAAAGTTTGAAAATAAAGTTTATACATCTTTTGCGCACAATTCAAACATAGCCAGCACATCAAATGGGTCCCCAAATCAATCTTCTTCACAGACAATAAAAAGATCAAATGAAAATCTGAAAAAGAAAAATCATGTTGCACACACACATGTCTCCACAATGAAAATTAATTTGCATCAAAAATCCAAAAATACTACTAGCACCTCCATGCATGTTGAACATACCTCTTCCACACACACACAATCAATTAGAAAGAAACTCTCATACTTTTACTGTGATAAATCTGGACATGCAATGCATGATTGCTTCATTATGAAAAATGATGACTTGAGAGCATGTAGGAACCAAGCTGCTTTGAAAAATGAAAAGAAAGCATCCACCACAAAACTTTCCGTGCATTGTAATTATTGTGGTAAATGGGGTCATACGACTTCACAGTGCTGGTTCTTGTTGAAGAGAAAGAACTCCCACTCAACACATCATGCTCACACACACAAATCAGTAGAACCCATGAGAAGGAAGAATATGATGCCACGTGACTTCTACCATCACTTTTGCAAATCTGGGAATGTTAAGCATGATTATTTTCTAAAGAAAAATGATGATTTGAATGTTGTCAAAAGTTAGAAATCACATGCCCATGTTGCTGCTAACCCACAAGGACCCAAAAAGATTTGGGTACCTAAGAAGGCCAAATGCGAAATCTGTTTTACAGGTGTGCCTTGGGAATGTAAAGCATGAAATTTATTTTCGCCAAAAAGGTAAGGCACACTAGTCATGTGACTCAAGAAAGGCTAAAATAGAGAATCAAAAATGGAATTTGGAAACTCAGGTGATATCCCTCTCACTCTCTTCAGTAATGGTGTCATGGCTTTATTCATATTGTGCTGAATAGTCTTGTGATAATGCATATGTCCGTACATGCATTCCATTCATTGTTGTTTGCATACTCGTGCATATATCACTTGTCATATAACATCTTGTGGTAGGAGAGCTTGAAGATTCTTCAGATCATGTTTTCACTACACATTTTGAGTTTGCATACACTTTCATACTCTGTCATGCATAAGTTGAACATTGTGTATTCATGCCATAAGCATTGCAATTCCCCTGCCTTCATCATCCATGATTACATAGTATATCAAATGGTGACATGTGGAATGGCAGGTTAAGCCTGTCTGAAAATTATCACTACGCGTGAGGTGATCTTCGGATCTAAGTTCTCCGCCTGGTACTATGAGTCATTTACTTAAAAGGCTGCATATGGGATCGGATTGTCACCGAACATCTTGCATACATGCACACATTAAGGGGGAGCAATCACATTCGTCATATGGGCTTAATGTTCATGTTCACACATGAGTCATGTATTGCATCTAGAGCTGTCTAGGGGTGTTGGTTGTTAAAATTATTTTTCATATCATTATTAATAAATTTGAATCGAAATTGACAAATCAAACCTTTCTGTCTTTGGATGCAGATTATACTTCCAAGATCCAAATCATGATGGGCTAGTCATGACCAAGCTTGAATCAACTGGGAGAATAGCCTGCAAGGATGAAAATGATGAGAACCCTCTCAAGTTGTTACAAGAAGATGGGATACTTTATGTAGAACAACCTCTATGATCGACTCAAGTATAAGGTGGTGAAAGTCCTTGTACGTGCTAAAACAAGTACCCAAGGCACGGTATGAAAAGCCTGCATCTTTTTATTGAGAACAGGTTCAATAGATAAGATTGATCAAACACCTCTCACAAGGTAAATCAGGTAAAAGACATTTTAGTGGTTCAAGCATACGTGGATGATATCATTTCTGAGCTACTAATAATGCCTTTTGTGAACATTTTGCAGGATTGTGCAAGAAGATTTTAAAATACACTCAATGAGTAAATTGAATTTTATGTTTTTTGGATTGCAGGTGGAAGGCTTGGAAGAAAATGGATTATCAAGGCAAAGGTATGAAAATCAAAATATGAAGTACTAACCTTCGTGGGGTTAGTGATCTTAGGGTATGAAGGCTTCCAATCTTGTCGTCTGAACTAAGGTAATTCAACCTTGTAAATTCATGTAATGGCCTCTTTGTCACTTAGTGACACTCTCAAGTGACAGGTATTGATTCTAAAAACTTGAATTGTCATTTACTAGCATGCTGTGATGAATGTGCCTAATTGATTGAATCAATTTAAAAATCTTGAAAGATGTGTATGAAGTGGTTGCATATTGAATATTCTCAATTTGAATTGCATGATCACACTTGAATTGAATTGCATATCTGGTACATCAAATGGCGTCTGTGGAAGAGTGGATTATATCCACTTGGAAGCATTCCCTTTGCGTTGAGTTGGGTCTTCGGACTAAAATCTCCGCCTTGTATCAGATCCTGAAAATTATGATTGGTGGAGTTATGAATGAATCCTTGAGCTGAGTTCTTTAAATTGAATATATGTTTCTGATCAAATGATTCAAACATTTAGCTTCTAGATGATTTCTAATTTTAAAACTTGTGAAATGCTCTTGAATATCTGATTTTGAACAATTCTGAAAATTAGGTTGCATTGTTTAATTTTGATCATTTATACACCCTTATTCATAAAGGCCATGTCATGAAAAATGTTGTTGACACATTAATATAACGTGAATGCTCCAATGTGGAATTTGCCTCGAGGTTTGAAGATCAAGCCCTCCTATACTACATTTGCATCTTGCATCACATGCACATCTAGGCATAGGTTGCACGCATTAGAATGAATTCATACATTAGCTGAAGTTAGTTCATTCATTTGGTATCAGAAGTTTTGCACCACATTGCATTCTATCTTGGCATGTTGCATTTCATTACTATATGATCAAGTTACATTGCATCAATACTCATGCATTAGCTGCATTCACTTCATTCAATTGGTATCGATTTGTCTGGCATCAGTTGCACATTTGCATTGCATGTTGCATACATTCCCTCTATGTGCTTGTTTGATATTATATGCTATTCACCCTATCCCTTGGCATTTCTATGGCCTTATGTCTTCTTGATAAATAATACTACATTTGAGTCATTATTGGAGTGTTTCATGTCGTACACTCTGGGAGAGTTTATATTTCATAAGTGCATCTATTTAGGGGGAGTTGCACTGTTATGTATTCATGATATTTTCGATATACATGCTGAATCATATTCGCACACTTCATGCACAACATGTGAAAATGAGTGTTAAAGATAAGGATATATGGTTTTCTTTTCAACACTATTGAGATGTTAAACTTGCTGCATGTATGTTGAAGAGATAGTTGAGGAAAAAGCTGCCTACCTCTCCTTACTGAAAAATCTTGAATAAAAATGTAAGATAGAGCAATGCTCGGTCTCACTAAGTAAACTGGGCACATGTCACCTGAGACGTGATGTGGTTCATATCTGAAAAGTGTTGACTAGTATCTCTGTTCAAAATGAGGTGAAATGGTTCAGTATTCTGAGTAACCGGGGATTCTGGCATGAGCTCCATGCGTCTACTCGCGTAAAAAGGGATTATTTGAACCTGATCACTCTTGAAAAAATTCTGATTATCATGTGATATTGTTTGAGTTGAAAATTATTGGTGAAAACTCATTGAAGTAGAGCGTAGCCTCCAATACGCTGTTTTCAAAATTGAAGTGCAGTCTGTAAAATATCTCCTTGTGTTGATCTGAAAATCTGAATATCCATATTGCAACTATCATTTTTCATGTTACTCACTTACACATATGGAAATTTGATTCATTATGGATTCAGAAAATTGATTGACTGCTTTAGCAATTGCATGTATCTCCTATATGATTGCATAATTTCCCATGTGCTACTCATGTGCACTCCGGTTGTCATGACTCTCTTGCATCTTTCTTATACCCATTCCCTTCTTATATAAGTATGGGGGAGCTGTGTTGCATGTACATATATGTATTTGTTTGATTGTACATCTCATATGGCATTTCATACATGTGTTACATTTCATGCATTTTAAACCAAAATATAAAAATCAGAAAATTTAAAAATCAATGAAAATCCTTTTGATATGCACTCCTGCTCTTGCTTGTTGTGAAAATTTGACATGGGATCTAGATTTTGAATGCTATCATGCTGAACATCTCATCCTGTGGCCATCTTCCTCCACTGGTTCATATCCTTGAGGCCAATCACAACCTTCAATTGGTATCAATACATGCTTGACTGTATTTACTTTGGATGGTATCATATTGATTTGTGAGAATAATCACCAATTGGTTTCTTCTGATTAGCATCATATTGCTTTGCTCGTCTCTGATTTTCCCCTGCTTCTTTAGCTTTGCTATGATGGGCTATTACTATTTCAAAGGGAGTTAGGCTTGTTCTTCCTTGCTTGGCTTCTTCCAGCATTGTTGCTATTGTTGATCATGTCACAGGAGGAGAAAGATTTGCATTATCCCGCCTTTTGATTATGTCAAAGGGGGAGAAAAATTGATGAGTGTGTGTGACAGGGAAGAAGAATTTTTGTGCCCTTCTGTTGTATCATCATTAACAAACTTATCATTAAGTTTGTCATCATCAAAAAGGGGGAGATTGTTGAGTTATGGTTTTGATGATTGTTGTGATTGTTAAGTTATGGTTTTGATGATAACTAAACTTAATGTGTGATTAAGTGATGATAACTAAACTTGTGGTTGATTGCTCATGCTCCTGTAATCTATGTATGTTTGTGATGGTAAATGGCAACAGTTACATGGTCTTAATGCTTGGTTTGCATATGTTGGTTCTACAAGAGGTTTCAAGCCTTTATATGATTGAACATATGGACTGGAGCTTTGATGAACACTTTTGTTCAAATCCTGATCAAATAGTTTGAAACTTGTTTGGTTGATTTTTACGCATACTATACATGCATTTGTCAAAGCAACAAGTGTTCCAATCTTATATGTGAAATTGGGTCTCAATGTAAAACACTTCTTGAACTCTAATACATATTTCACATATCATTTTAAGCTTGCATTATATTGAAACAACTCATGAGAAACTTGCTTGAAAATTAGAATAATGATACTTATATCTTGCTCAAACGGCTTACAATAAGCTCTTGTTAATTGATTGAAACTGCCAAATGGCCAAAGGGATTTCATACATGTACTTCATGCAATTACCACATGCATATTATTGATCAAAGTTCTAATCCTTTTTCTATGGTTTTGTAGGTCAAAACACTCAACATATATTCCCCAAGATCAAAGGAGTTTGAAGCCTCAAACTTAAATGGGTTGCAATGGAGTTCGAGGGTGAAACCTAAAAGTCTGAAGTTTACTGTAGCTGTAGGTCGACCGCCCCAGGTCGACCGAAAATGCCAGGGATCAAATTTCTACAGTTTTCTCAGTAGCGGTCGACCGCCAGCTTCCACACGTCGATCGCCAGCCCCGAGCCAACATATGTTGACTTTGTTTTCCACTTCGAGAGGAGCTTTTCTGCTTGTAATTCTTAATCCTAATGACACCAAATCACCTACAAAATGTGGATCTGGTCTGGGGAATGTCCATGGACCATTCAAGGGCTATAAAACATCTCATTTGGAGCCATAACCCTAACCATCCAAGAGGGCTTCAAGGGAGATCAAGAGGGTGTCGTCCAAGGAGGAAGAAGAGAGTACTATAGCTCCGTGAACAGTACTTCATGCAGCAAGTTCTTCATCTATCTTCAACCCATTCAAGGTACTTCTCAAGCCAACAAGCATCTATGAAGTGAAGAATCAAGCAACCAACAAAGAGAGATCAAAGAAGAGGCTATCAAAGGGGGAAAGTGAGCTGTTACAAGAGCAAGAGGAGCTGCGTGAACAGTACTCCGTCTAGCAATCCCTTCATCCATCTGAAGCCATTCAAGCTCAATCTGAAGCCAACAAAGCTCCAATCAAGAGTAGAAGCAAGCAAGCAATCAAGGATTCAAGGGAAGGCTGCCCAAGGGAGAAGAAAGAACTACTGTAGCTCCGTGAACAGTAAATTAGTAGAAGGTTTATTCATTCATCTCCAAGTTCGTCAAGCTTTATCTAAAGCCATTCAAGCTCCATTCAAGTGAAGAAGGAAGCATCATTCAAAATCTACATCATACACTCAGTGGAAGCCAAATCAGGAGTCTTCTAAATCGTGCTTCCTTGTTTTTGTGTTTTGGGCTTTATGTTTGTGTTCTTTATAATCTGGAAACATTTGTGTGTGTGTGGATCGTTGTGGATCCATGGTCGTGTGTGGTCATTGTGTGCTATTTGTGTGTGTGCGTAGAGCTTCCTAGATCTACGTGTGTGTGGATCTTTTTAGATCTGGTCTTTTTAGTGTGTGGAGTGCTGCATCTATTGCAGCGTGTGTGTGTGTGTTGTTGATCCTTTTGTCGGATCGTGTTGGAGATCTCGTCTCCGTGTGTGTGTGTGTGTGTTGGGGTGCGTCCCCGTGTGTGTGGGCAGGCGTCGTCCTGCATGTGTGGTTGGAGCGTCGTCTCCGTTTGGGGATTTATCCCCGAGTGAAGCCTCACCGGGGTTGGTGAGGGGTGGACGTAGGATTGCCGTCGTTGCATCCGAACCACCTTAAAAACCGTTGTGCATTGTGCTTGTATTGTGTGGTTTGCTCCATTTCCTCTATCTCCATTCTACATGAACGTTAGTTTAAATTGTTGTTCTGGATTTATCTTCGTTTATCTTGCATAATCTATATCTTATCATATAAAGGTTGTTAAATCCAATTTGTGTTCAAATAGCTTTGAATCTCCTAACTAGCTTTGTATCACATATTTTATAAAAGGCCAAAAGTTTTCTTAAATTTGGTGAACACCCAATTCACCCCCCTCTTGGGTGTCATTGATCGCTGGACTTCATGGAAAACACCCACGGCATTGCTGCCACCCTCTCGCTCACCGAGGAAACGCAATCCTCGCCACAAGAACCAATCCACCGGTCAACGCCCACGCTCGGCGGACCAACCAAACACCAGCTTCTCTGCCAGCTGACCAATCTCACGCCCTACACCAGGGACAACCACCTCGGGGCTTCCACCAGCTCACACCTGGCAACCCAAACACCAACAACAGCACAGGGCTAACTCTTCCAAACGACCAACTTCGACAGAGCCCAGATCCCATTCGGAAAAGCACATCTCAGAAACGGCCACCAACGACCTCATATGCACACGGCTCTCACCGTTCTCGTTGTACAACCACCAGCATCTTCTATCTGTAAAATACCATCCGCTGGTCACCGGACATTCATCAACGGGAAACCTCCACCGGCCCAGCAGGCACGATCCAACACACAATAGACCATCCGCTGACACTCGCACAGACCACCACCACATCCAATCTCGAACCTCACGCCAACTCTACCCTCTCAGGGGAGCACGGCGAAACCACATGACAAGATCTCCCTTCGGTCCTCACGTCACTCGACTCAGACTTACGGGGAATCCTCCCTTGCTGGCCGCAGACTGAGGATCAATATCCCACGTCCACGTCTCATCAGAGACCTCCACACACAGGCATCGACCACCGTCCTGTCTCATCAAATCCTATGTCATCAAAACCTCCATCTCAATTAATCCAAGAGGACGGCTGCCAATCCCGACTCCTGCTCTTATCACAGAGCCACGAGACACACAACCTCTTACAATCTACGACATACTTCTCCAAAACATGATCTCATCCGCGAACGCAACTTCTAACGTAAAAATAGGGTACTCATGCGGCAACCTCGCCAGCATATTTCCCCAACTCTCCACCTGCCAATGCCATAAACCATAATATCTCAAGCAATGGCACGACAACAACACGTCTCACGCCGCCGGAGACAACACACACCGATGAACCAATCCTCCGCTGCTCTACTCATTCTCAAGAAATCCGCCCGTAGCCACCAACGCCACGATCCGCGCACTCTGATCCACACACACAGCCACCACAATGCCAACTCGGGATCCACCATCCCGACAACCATCTGAAACCCCGCAGACTCCGATCCTCCGCACATCGGGAACCACAACACCAACCGTAAATCTCAAAAATACCACCCAGCCGGCACTCGTCCTTCCGGAACAGCGCCAACACCCTTACACATCTGGGAACGGGCAATGTTTCTCACAGGCAACCACCTTGCCAACAATACGGAACACGTCTCGCACGGACTTCATAGCGCACGAAGGCCAACCAATCCGGACACACAGTGCAAGACGACGAACCTTAACCAAACACGATTCTCTCCGATTAAAAGAGAACCCAATCACCCCTCCGACTAATGGAAGGAAAAACTCCACACTCAACCTGACCTCGAGCCTTGCGCATGCTGGGAGCAGCACCTTCCAGCACCAAGAAAAACCATCACTTCCGTCAGGTCAACTCCTCCGACAACACTTACCAAGTGTCCCGTCGGACCACGATCACAACATCTCTCGATGCACCACCGTTGCAATTCCTCAAACTGCAACACGCCACACCAAGAGCCGCAACATGAGCCATAATCGACAATCGCCAACGCTCAACCTCGAGTCCCAAACTTACCGCGGAACCTTCTCATCTCGAGCCAAATCCTGGGCGAACACAGCCCATTCGCACACAAGAGCGCATGAGCAAGACTTACTGGGACACAACAGCCCAATCCTGCCTCAAAATCCGCAAAAAAACAATCGTGACCGACACATCACTTCTGACGCCACAGAGCATGACAAGGACATCGGGCTCGACAATCAGTAGCTCAACCAGAAAACCTTCCGCTCACTCGAACACAATTCTCGACCAGAGCACCCGCTCCAACACCTCAAACCACAACCTCAGCGCCTCAAGGGCTGGACAATCCTCAGACTGGAGTGGCCAAACTCAACAGCAGCTCCCTCAGAGCACACTCACAGCCACTTAACGACGAACAATCCTCACCAGCCATCTGACCTAGCTACAGACTCCTCGAACGTAGCACCACAACAGCACGCCTGCCGGCAACCTCTGCCCAACGCAACACGACCAGGGCCACCACCCAAGGGAGAAAGCCTCGACCTGGATCCGCAGGCCCCACGCCGGCACGAAAGCTGCGAACAACAACCACCCTCACCGCGCCGCACAGCGCACTCAAGCGCTCAAGCGAGAAACAAAGCGAAAAACATGCACGAAACCCTATGCCAGCTGCCACTGTACTGGACCTTACGGACTCTGATCACTGCAATATCTCAAATTCCCATGTACGTCCACAACCACGCTCTGATACCAACTGTGACATCCCGAGAATCCAGTTACCTGGAAAGCCCGATAACCCGAGACTCGAACCGCCGCCCACGAGCCGGGAGGGCTCGGAAGGGCTAAAAAGGAGTGTGGAGGTACAAAGAAATAGGAAATAAGGCAGGACAATTCAACAATTAACAGAAATAAATAAACAACTGCAACAGAGTCCAGACCATCAAAAAGTACAGTCTAAAGCAGTAAAACGTACCACATGCCAAGTGAACACTCGGCCCGACAAGCTGGCAACTAAGAACCTCCGCACAGCACCCTCGAACCACGAGGAAGAACCGCCGCACCTGAAACGCAGGGGTGAGCCTCCTGTCACTGGCCTAGGAGGGATCTCGCGAAACCCCAACTGAGAACAACGGCGACACTGAAAGCAGTAACTATGAAAGCAGGAAGGTAACTACGGTGGCCGGTAAAACCTCGGCTCTACAGCTACTCCTACTATACCAGAAAACACAACCTAGTCTCCCGTCGGGGGACAACCAAGCCACGCACCTGACCACCCAATTCCACGATCGGGGACCACCAGACACGAACCGCCCTAGCCACTCTACTAGGAAAATGCCACGATACCTCTGAAGCGGAGGCCTGCCCTCAAAAGGGCCCGATCCAAAACCACACGGTCAGGGAACACGGTCACGACCTCACAGTCATGAACACAACGCTGTCTGAGGAAAGGCCCCCGGTGACGCTCACCGAAAACCCCAGACCTCGACACCGGGGACACTACCGAAACCACTCACGAAGTTTCGTCTCGCAGACGGAAACAAAACCCGGTACACGACAACTCACGTCACGTGACAGGAGCACCACCCACTAGAAGAACGACAGGATGCATCCCTGACGTCTTACACCACGTCACAAGTGTCTAGCTACCACGCCCCAGGTGGAGACTCAGACACACACAGTAACCAGTACCACATAACAAGGACTAGTTGGGGTCGCGCCTGCCGGCGCCGTCCGACGCCCCCAACCTCGTGTGCACACTCAGACCATACGCCCTAGGCCTGTCCTCTAGCTGGTAATTCCCCCTAAGCCCAGACTCGACTGTACGTGGGGGCCCTACGGTAACCAGCCTACTCACCGTCTCTCTCGGGTCAGCCGCTCCACCACTCCTAGGTGGGTCAGCACACGCGTGCCGTAAGAAGGCTACGACTAGTGGACGTGTCACAGAACGTGGACACAGGAAACCACGCACGCACCCATTGCGAGTAACACGGAGTAACAGGTGGCTCGACGCCACCAGACTCTAGATGGTCCACTAGACCCACTAACTCAACGGTCCTTGAGTCACAAGACTCGGGGTCAAGACCGTTTCACACGACGGCACTAAGCCGTTAATCTGGCCTAATCCTAGGTCCAAAACTACAATGCGATAACTCACGAGGCAGTTCACAACCACCGAGACCCATCCCTCGGGAAGGGAACCTAAGAAACCTCCAGCCCCAGGCTGGGAAACTGGACTCACCGTCCAAGGCCACACGCTTGGCCCACTCGGAAGCCACCTTCCAGAGAAGCAACAACTTGCGGGGAAACCTCACCGCACTCACACCGACACACGGTGACTCGATCTAGCAAGAACACGGAAGCCTGGAACACCTGGGGTCACCCGGACCCACCAAACCCATGGTCACACTTATCGAGGTAACACAGTACCTCCAGACATCCCAGAAACACGGTAACGAAACTCACGGGGTGCCCGGGGACACTCACGATGCCAAAGGTCGACCACTGGGTCACAACGGGTCGACTGGAGGCCAACACAACACAATCGGAACGCTAGAAGGTCACCCGGACCCTTAAACTCGTGGGTACGCTAATCGAGGTAAACAGAAGCTCCAGACACCCCAAAACATGGTCACGGAACTCCACGGGGTGTCCGGGACACACACGGCCCAAGGGGAGCACGAGACAACAGGACAGATCGCGCTAGGATCACCCAGCGCGACAAGACGGAACGCGCGGCCTGGACCCCATAGCTCGATGGGAACCGCCTTACTGTTCATCTTCTCCGATGAACGCGCCCCATCGGGGCGGCGTGACCCTCAAGAACGTGCTTGCTAAGACTAGCGCGTTCTCAGTCCGCGCCTGAAAACGGTGGAAACGGCAGAAAAACTCATTCCACGCCCCATCCACCCCCAGGTGGAAGGGAAACAAAAGGGGAAACATTCCCCAAGCCCCTAGGCATGCATCTAAACCCATGGATCGGCCAAAAATACCGTAAAATGGGAGATCCGGCTCACACCCCAAAAACATGCATTTCCCCAAATCGCCCCGTTTAGCCCGCTCGGCTCACCATGGCCTACAAAACTCACAGGAAAAGAAGTACACGAGTCGAGGGTCCATCTCCCTACCTCCACCGAAGATTCGACGCGCCGTGGACGCCGATCCATGTAGAAAATGCCGTTGAAGCCTCGCCGTTCCACGAACCCACGGCCGAGCTTCACCGCGCCTCCACCGCCTCTATCCTCACCCGTGCCTCGCCCGCGCCGTCCCCACCTCGCCCACGCTCCACCCCGTCGGCCGCCGGAGAGAGAGGGGGAGAGGAGAGAGAGGGGGTTATTATATAGAAAATCTGGAAATTCTCCAAAAATACCGAAAAATAGAAAGTCACGTTTCCGCGATCCTCGGAACGCACCGATCGCAACGGTACCACACTCGCCTAGGTGAACGGCGTGGTTCACCCGCAACGAGGTTCCGAAGGAATTACCGGAACACACACCGGGAATCAGAAAACACACGCGGAAAAGTCGAGGAACGCTTCCGGGCCTCCGAAACAACTCCTGATCACGCCGATCCGAACACGAAAGATGCCCGAAATGAAATTTCAGACATAACGGAGTCGGTCACTCTGAGAAACCAGATCCGGGACCCACGAACAAGGATCCAAAAAATCTGGGGCATTACAGCCAGACCCCGATGCGGCTCGTGATTGGCTCGACGAGATGGAGCGGGTGTTCAGTTCCGCGCGGTGTGCTGCAGAGGATAGGGTGACATTGGCCTGTAACCAGTTGCAGGGTACAGCTCGAGCATGGTGGTCTTCCGAGTGGAAGATGTCTTTTCAGTCGCGTCCCCTTGAGCAGATTGTGTGGAGCGACTTCGTTAGTGCTTTTGAGCGGACGTACTGTCCAGAGTACATTGCTACGCAGCGGATGCGTGAGTTCTTGGAGCTGGTTCAGGGCGACATGTCCGTGTTCCAGTACAGGGCCCGATTTGTTGAGCTGGGTCGGTATGCACCTCACATCATGGAGCACGAGAAGGTGAAAACCGCACAGTTCGTTCAGGGCTTAAGGCTGGAGCTGAGGCACCATTTGATCGCGAATGCTGCCACCGATTTGGAGACAGCGTCTCGCGTTGCGGCTTCTTTGGAGATGGATATGTAGAGGACTCGAGAACCGATTAGCCAGGGACAGTCTTTGTCAGGTCGTAGCCAGCAGTCGGCTACCCAGCAGCAGGGTTCCTTCTAGCATGCATCGGGTGGTTTGGGAGCGCCGGCACTGGCAGCGTCAGCGACAGGATCCGTGTCTTTCAGCTCGAAGGTCAAGAAGTTCTTCAAGAAGGGGTTCGGTAAGAAGAAGTCCAAGGGTCAGGGGCATGCATCATCAGGCAGTGTACAGCAGCCGGCACCTTTACAGCGGCAGGGGTCAATGGGTGGATCGGAAGGATCGTGTCCACGGTGTAGCAGGTTTCACCCAGGGAGGCAGTGCACGGTGCCGATTATCTATTTTCGGTGTGACCAGCCAGGGCATATGGTGCGTGACTGTCCACAGAGGCAGCATCAGTAATTTCCTCAGCAGCAGCAAGTTCCCCAGCAGCAGAGGCAGCAGCAGCAGCAGGGACAATATCAGCCACTACCCAGGTCAGCTAGTGTGGGAGGCAGGCAAAGAGTTCGAGGCCAGATTACACATATGACCAGGGTAGAGGCAGTGGCGTCACAGCTCGTGGAAGGTACCGTTCAGATTTTGGGTTATGTGGCTCAGGTTTTGTTTGATTCTGGCAGTATCAAGGAGCCGGTGACCCAGTTGTCCTGCGATTTGGCAATGGAGTTGCCCTCGGGTGATTTTATGATCACTCAGTATTGTTTCGATGAGGTTCCGGTGTGGTTGGAAGGGCGGAGTTTGTCGGCTAGGCTCTATGCGTTGCCGCTTCAGGACTTTGATGTGATTTTGGGCATGGATTGGCTCGAGACACATCATGCGTTAGTGGATTGTGGCTCGAAGAGGGTTTATTTTCAGTGACTTCATGGACCCACCTTCTATTTCCAAGGTATCAGGTCTTCCTTTTCCCGTTTCCTTATTTCTGTGATTCGAGCTTGTCGTTTGCTTGATGCGGGTTGTGAGGGTTTTCTCGCCTCCGTGGTTGTGACTGACCGCGTGGAGCCGGATGTCGAGGAGATTCCGGTGGTGTGCGAGTTTTCCGATGTGTTTCCGGAGGACTTACCTGGATTGCCTCCCCAGCGAGAAATCAATTTTGTTATCGAGGTGGTGCCGGGTACGGGACCTTTGACGAAGGCTCCCTACCGTATGGCCCCCGCTGAGTTGAGGGAGTTGCGGGCGCAGTTGCAAGAGTTGCTGGCCAAGGGGTATATTCATCCTAGCTTTTCCCCTTGGGGTGCGCCCGTGTTGTTTGTGAAGAAGAAGGACGGTAGCTTGCGGCTGTGCATTGACTACCGACAGCTGAATGACGTGACCATCAAGAACAAGTATCCGTTGCCGCGGATTGATGATTTGTTTGACCAGCTTCAGTCTGCTTGAGTGTTCTCGCGGATTGATTTGCGGTCTGGTTACTATCAGCTGAGTATTCGCGAGTCCGATGTGGAGAAGACTGCGTTTAGCTCGAGGTACGGGCATTATGAGTTCTTGGTGATGACGTTCGGGCTCACCAATGCCCCCACAGCCTTCATGGACTTGATGCAGAGGGTGTTTCGTCCGTATTTGGACCAGTTCGTGGTCGTATTTGTGGATGACATCTTTGTTTATTCGCGGTCTGCTGAGGAGCATCCGTACCATTTGGGTGTGGTGCTGCAAACGCTGCGAGATCACCAGTTGTATACGAAGCTCAGTAAGTGCGAGTTCTGGCTTCGTGAGGTGCACTTTTTGGGGGCACGTGATTTCTGGTGATGCTGTTTCTGTGGACCCTGCCAAGATCGAGGCAGTAAGGCAGTGGCCGAGGCCGAGGTCTGTGACGGAGATCCGGAGTTTCTTGGGGCTTGCGGGCTATTATCGTCGGTTTATCTATGATTTTTCTTGCATTGCGGCCCCGATGACTAGACTTACGCGGAAGGATGTGCCTTTCGTCTGGTCTGAGGAGTGTGAGCAGAGTTTCAGGGAACTGAAGAGATTGCTCACCTCGGCTCTAGTGTTGGTTTTACCTTCTGGATCGGGAGGTTTTGTGGTTTGTACAGATGCTTCTGGGGTTGGGTTGGGTGCTGTGTTGATGCAGCATGGTAGAGTGGTGGCCTATGCATCTCGACAGCTAAAGCCCCACGAAAAGAACTACCCTACCCATGACCTTGAGTTGGTGGCTGTGATCTTCGCGTTGAAGATCTGGAGGCATTATCTGTACGGTGAGAAGTTCGAGGTGTTCACTGACCATCAGAGTTTGAGATATGTGTTCTCGCAGAGGGACCTTAACCTCAGGCAGAGGCGTTGGATGGAGTTCATGAAGTATTATGACTTCACCCTGTCTTATCAGTCGGGCAGGATGAACGTCATCGCCGATGCTTTGAGTCGGAAGGTCGCGGTCAGTGCCTTGATGTTGAAGAAGTGGAGGCTCTGGGAACAAGTGCCCGAGGTTTCATTCAGGCTCAAGATTCCCCAGGAGCCAGGGTTAGCAGTGCTTGCGAGTCTGACTGTCACTCCCGCGATCCGCCGTCAAGTGACAGAGGCTCAGCATGCGGACCTTGAGTTACCCCGGATTTTGGCCATGGCTGATGTGGAGCTCGGCGAGGTCGGTGCTGCGAGGTTTCGTGACAGGCTATACGTCCCAGCTGAGGAGCATGTTCGTCGTGCGGTGTTGCGTGAGGCTCATGGGAGCAGGTACACCGTACACCCGAGTGCGACGAAGATGTATCAGAACTTGCGGAGACAGTTCTGGTGGCCTGGCATGAAGAGAGATGTGGCCGAGTTTGTGGCCAGGTGCCTGACTTGTCTGCAGGTGAAGGCGGAGCATCAGCGACCAGGAGGTACTCTTCAGCCCTTGGATGTTCCCGCGTGGAAGTGGGACCACGTGACCAATGATTTCGTGGTAGGATTGCCGAGGACTCCGAGTGGGCAGAACAGTATTTGGTTGCTGGTGGATCGGCTGACGAAGGTGACTCGGTTGGTACCGGTCAAGGTCAGCTGGAGCGAGTCCAGGTTGGCTCGTCTTTCTGTGGAGCGGATCGTTCCGTTGCATAGGATTCCCATTTCCATTGTGTTGGATCGGGATCCGCGCTTCACGTCTTGATTCTGAAGGAGTTTCCAGCGAGCCCTTGGCACTGAGTTGGCTTTTAGCTCGGCATATCACCCTCAGTCAGATGGTCAGTCAGAGAGGACCATCCAGACTTTGGAGGAAAAAATATGTTGAGATCCTGCTGCCTGGAGTGACAGGGGAGTTGGATTCACCATCTGCCGTTGGTGGAGTTTACCTACAACAATAGCTATCATTCGAGCATCGGCATGGCTCCTTATAAGGCGTTGTATGGGCGTCCTTGTCGGACTCCACTCGATTGGTTTGAGATTGGTGAGCGTGTTTTGACGGGACCTGAGTTGGTGCAGCAATGTGTAGATGTTGTACACTTGGTTCGTCAGAACATGTTGGCAGCCCAAAGTCGTCAGAAAAGCTATGCTGACCGGAGGCGGCAACCCCTCGCGTTCGCCGTGGGTGATCGGGTATTCTTGAGAGTTTCTCCGATGAAGGGGGTGATGCGCTTTGGACGGCATGGGAAGCTGAGTCCCCGCTACGTCGGTCCTTTCCTTATTGTGGAGCGCATCGGTGAGGTAGCCTATCGGCTGCAGTTACCTCATGAGTTGGCGTCGGTGCATGACGTGTTCCACGTCTCGATGTTGCGGAAATATATGCCCGATGACTCTCATGTGCTTGAGGATTCTGTGTGGCCCGAGGTGACTCCAGATCTTTCTCTCCCAGAGTTTCCAGTCCGCGTTGAGGATAGGCGAGAGCAGCGCCTGCAGAGCAAGGTCATCCCCTTGGTAAAGGTGGTGTGACAGCAGCACTCTGGTGGTGAGGTTTCTTGGGAATGTGAGGACGAGATGCGTCAGCAGTTCCCTTATCTATTTGAGTGAGTCTTCCTCTTCTTTCCCCTTGGGTTGTTCATAATTTCGAGGATGAAATTCCTTAAGGGGGGAGGGCTGTAATATCCTGGACCTTTCGGATTCTTCTTCGTGGGTCCAGGATCTGGTTTCTCGGAGTGTCAGGCTCCGTTGTGTTTGAAATTCTATTTCGAACATCTTTCGTGTTCGGATCGGTGCGATCCGGAGTTGTTTCGGAGGCCCGGAGCGTTCTGCGGCTTTTCCACGCGTGTTTTCTGATTTCCGGTGTGTGTTTCGATAATTCCTTCGGAACCTCGCTGCGGATGAACCGAGTCGTTCACCTGGGCACGAGTGGTACCGTTGTGATCGGTACGTTCCGAGGATCCCGAAATGTAATTTTTAATTTTTTGGTATTTTCAGATTTTCCTATAAATACCCCCCTATTTTCTCTCTCTCCCCCACCTTCTCTTTCCTCTTCTTCTTCCTCCTCCGTTTCTCCCCACCGCGACCCCCTCTCTCCCTCTCTTCCTCCCGTTCGAGCGCGGCAAGCTCCCTTCTGACTGCAGACGCCGGTGGGGCGACGGCACGACGACGTGGGTGGTGGCGAGGCGATCTCGTGGGCGTGCGGCAAGCGTGGGAAGCGTTAAGAGGCGAGATTTTCTAAAGCGTTCTTCGCGGTTCACGGACCATTCGGCGGAGCATTCGCTCCATTGAGGTAGGGTGACGTTCCCTAGCTCCTTGCCGTTCTTTTCCGTGGTTTATAGGCCGTGGGGAGGCCGAGAGGGGCTTGATTGAGCGGGTTTGGGGTTTTCCATGATTTGGGGAGAGCTCGCCCGATCTATGATTTTAGCCCTCTATTTCATGTTTTGATGGCCTAGTATCATGCTAGGGGTCCCCAGGGGTCTTCCCCTTTGATTTCCCCCTCTCCGGTGGAGGCATGGGGGCGTGGTTGGTTTTTTTTGGGCTTTCCCGTCGTTTCACCGTCGGGCGGGTGTGACGGTCCTTCCAGGGACCGTCACACTGCGTGACGCGCCTGGAAGGGTGCGTCACGGCCCTTGTTAGCTAGTTGGGGGTCAGGGGCTGTGACGGTCCCGTGATAGACCACCACAGGCGTGTGACGCGCCTGGGTTGGGCCGTCAGAGGCATCCGATTGTTGGCATGTGACCGTTGTTTTGACCGTTGGGGGTCAAGGCATGTGACGCACCAGGCCTGGCGCGTCACATCCTTGTGACGGCCCAGGGTGGGTGCGTCCGGGTGCTTTTGAGCGTTTGAACCCCTAGGCGGTGTGACGCTCCTGGTGTGGACCGTCACACCCCGTGACGCGCCTGCGTTGGGGAGTCACAGCCTGTAACGCGCCAAGGCAGGCGCGTTACACTTTGCTTTGCGCTAGGAGCGTGACGGCCGGCGTCGGACCGTCAGGTGTCTGTGATGGTCCAGCCAAGGACCGTCAGGCTTCCTGTGATGGTCCTGCCTAGACCGTCAGAGGCCTGTGACGCGTCTAGGGTAGACCCTCAGGCTTGGACTGCCCCGAGCGGTTCGCAATCCTGTTTTCTTGTCCGACCGTGGTCGCCGTGCGACGGTGCCAGTACTTGGGGTGGTCCCCGTACGTCGTCGGATACGGACATGTTTTTCCGTTGACTTGAGAGTCTACTCCTTTAGTGACCCTCCACTAGTCGTAGCGTGTTTTCACCGTGTTTCAGGCGAGGCGAGGCTTCAGGGGAGTTCGTCTGAGGCTTGCCTAGTGTTAGTGCCAGAGGTCAGAGCCGGGGTATGCCCCGTGTAGCTGTACTTTCCTTTCTTGTCTCTGTACTAGTTGTGGACTACTGTCGTTATTTTATTGTTATATTGTGGACCATGTATAATGTTAATTCATTTCCTGCTTATTTATTTAACTGTTTAATTCTGTAATTATTTGTGATACTTGTGTAGTTTCCACACCATCCTTCTAACCCTTCCGAGTCTTCGGACTCGTGGGTGGCGGTGCGAGTCTCGGGTTATCGGGCCTTCCCGGTAATCGGATTCTCGGTCGTTACAGTTGGTATCAGAGCGCGGTTGTGGAATTATACGAGAATCACAGATTGTTGTAGTGGTCCACTAGTCCACAGCGATGATGTACAGTTGACTCTGGCATTGGGCATAGTGTGTTTTCCTTAACATTGATGTTCTGTGTTTTCTGTCTTTGCTTCAGGTGCGAGGATGGTGCTGAGGCGGGTGACTCGCTCTCAGCAGGGGCAGTTGGCTGGAGGTCAGGAGATCCAGCAGGAGGTTCAGCAGGAGCAGGAGGAGCAGAGTAGAGTGCCACCAGCGGCCACCGAGGCAGTGGATACTGGGAGGTTTCTGGGGGCCGAGAATTTGTTTCGTGGCATGTACCAGCTTATGTCGCAGCAGCTCGGCGGAGAGGCTGGTGAGGGCTCGTCCACCAGGGGTGGGCCGGGCCGAGCGGTGAGGGATTTCATGCAGTTCCACCCTCCTTACTATGGCGGTCGGCCAGACCCCGATGCGGCTCGTGATTGGCTGGATGAGATGGAGCGGGTGTGCAGTTCCGCGCGGTGTGTTGCAGAGGATATGGTGACATTGGCCTGTAACCAGTTGCAGGGTACGGCTCGAGCAGGGTGGTCTTCCGAGTGGAAGACGTCTTTTCAGTCGCCTCCCATTGAGCAGATTGCGTGGAATGACTTCGTTAGTGCTTTTGAGCGTACGTATTATCCAGAGCACATTGCTACGCAGTGGATGCGTGAGTTCTTGGAGCTGGTTCAGGGCGACATGTCCGTGTTGCAGTACAGTGCCCGATTTGTTGAGCTGGGTCGGTATGCACCTCACATCATGGAGCATGAGAAGGTGAAGACCACACAGTTCGTTCAGGGCTTGACGCTAGAGCTGAGGCACCATTTGATCGCGAATGCTGCCACTGATTTGGAGACAGCGTCTCACGTTGCGGCTTCTTTGGAGATGGATTTGCAGAGGACTCGATGACGATTAGCCAGGGACAGTCTTTGTCAGGTTGTAGCCAGCAGTCGGCTACCCAGCAGCAGGGTTCCTTCCAGCATGCATCGGGTGGTTTGGGAGCGCCGACACCGGCAACGTCAGCGACAGGATCCGTGTCTTTCGGCTCGAAGGTCAAGAAGTTCTTCAAGAAGGGGTTCGGTAAGAAGAAGTCCAAGGGTCAGGGGCAGGCATCATCGGGCAGTGTACAGCAGCCGGCACCTTTGCAGTGGCAGGGGTCAATGGATGGATCGGAAGGACCGTGTCCACGGTGTAGTGGGTTTCACCCAGGGAGGCAGTGCACGGCGCCGATTATCTATTTTCGGTGTGACCAGCCAGGGCATATGGCGCGTGACTGTCTATAGAGGCAGCAACAGCAATTTCCTCAGCAGCAGCATGTTCCCCGACAGCGGAGGCAGCAGCAGCAGCAGGGACAGTATCCGCCGCTACCCAGGTCAGCTAGTGTGGGAGGCAGGCAGAGAGCTCAAGGCCAGATTACACATATGACCAGGGTAGAGGCAGTGGCGTCACAGCTCGTGAAAGGTACCGTTCAGATTTTGGGTTGTGCGGCACGGGTTTTGTTTGATTCTGGTGCGTCTCATTCGTTCATTTCGGAGGATTTCGCGCTGAGTATCGAGGAGCCGGTGACCCAGTTGTCCTGCGATTTGGCAGTGGAGTTGCCCTCGGGTGATTTTATGATCACTCCGTATTGTTTCGATGAGGTTCCGGTGTGGGTGGAAGGGCGGAGTTTGCCGGCTAGGCTCTATGCGTTGCCGCTTCAGGACTTTGATGTTATTTTAGGCATGGATTGGCTCGAGACACATCATGTGTTGGTGGATTGTGGCTCGAAGAGGGTTTATTTTCGGTGACTTCGTGGACCCACCTTCTATTTCCAAGGTATCAGGTCTTCCTTTTCTCGTTTCCTTATTTCTTGATGCGGGTTGTCAGGGTTTTCTCGCCTCCGTGGTTGTGACTGACCGCGTGGAGCCGGATGTCGAGGACATTCCGGTGGTGTGCGAGTTTCCCGATGTGTTTTCGGAGGACTTACCTGGATTGCCTCCCCAGCGGGAAATCGCTTTTGTTATCGAGGTGGTGCCGGGTACAGGACCTTTGGCGAAGGCTCCCTTGAGGTCTACGGCCCTGCTCGGGACTAGGGCTTCCAGGAAGGTTGGACGGCTACCCTCCAAGACGCAGCCAGTAGCCTGGGCGTTCCGGTGCCTCCCTTGCACCCTCCATTGACGCCGTTCGGCCCTGAGGCCAGTGATGGCAAGGAGGAACTCGACGAGGAGAAGCCGAGTGCCGAGGAGCTATCAGGAGAGCCGAGCGCTGGGGGGCTTGCAGGTGAGGATGTCGTCGACTTAATTGATTACCTGCCGCCTCCTGCGGCTGCCGCCGGGGGCGACCAAGGGCCGAGTGACGCTGCTACCGAGGCGAGTTCTTGATCGCTGCTCGCCAATCCTTCCTTTTGTCTTTGTTTTCTTTGTGTTGTATTTTCCTTTTTGCCGGGGCAATCGACCCCATACCTTGTTAGGTTTTTTTGTTTGAAATGAAGACTTTCTTTTCCTTCGCAACTTCTGGGGCCTCTGGAGTCTGCCATGTACATTGCTTTTTATTTTTGCATTGAGATCTCTTGGGGATACGGAGCAACGCCTCGAAAGTTACTCTGAGAGGGCACGATCTTTGAGACCTATAGCTTCGATTTCTACGAAGTTGAAGAGGCATCAAGCTTCCCTCCTTTTCCTGGGAACTTCGCTCCTTTCTATAAGTAGCGCCCCCCGTTGAGCCTTCAGGCCATCTGGGTTCGTTGAGTTGCTAGGAAGAAGCCTAGCAGTATGTCATCGGAGAAGTCTGGTTCCTCATCAGACGATGAGGTCTCGTCGCACGAGGCACCCAGCAAGTGTCTGTGCTTCAGGGAAGAGGCACTACCGGCACTGTGGTCGGCATGCCCGGTGCTAGGGGAGAGCAGCGGCGGAGGAGCCACCGTAGAGTATAAGTGAGGATATCTAGATGGCTGGCGGGAGGCCGTGGAGAAGGTCAACCGTCTCTATAGTACAAGGGGGTCCTGTCCCGTGAGCTTGACAGGTTTCATCCCAAGGGGGACGAGTAACCTCTTTGTATCCCCCCCGCTTATGAATAAATCTTTTTCTTTCTCCATCTTCCTTTGGCTTTGTGGTGTGTGCTTGTCTTTGAAAGTGGAGATTTTGTATCCATGTCTGGATTGTATGTGTTTTTGGCGTGTGGTCTTGGAGTGTGGCAAACTTACAAGAGCGAATGGATTTTACCTTTGACGCGCGTGTGCATGGGAAGTTAAGGCTCTCGTTTGTCTTGATCCATTGGTGGAGGGGAGGGTACGTCTTCTATGAGATTATTGCCCACTGTCCCTTGATGACTTGACCACTGCCACTGTTTTGGAGGGAGCTCGATCGCTCGCCTCTTGGGGGCTCGTGAGCCACCGTGATTTCTGAGGGAGCGGTGCTCGCCTCTTGGGGGCTCGTAAGCCACCATGGTGCTCGCCTCTTGGGGGCTTGTAAGCCACCATGATTTCCGAGGAGCGGTGCTCGCCTCTTGGGGGCTTGTAAGCCACCATGATTTCCGAGGGAGCGGAGCTCGCCTCTTGGGGGCTCGTAAGCCACCATGATTTCAGAGGGAGCAGTGCTCACCTCTTCGGGGCTCGTGAGTCACCATGATTTCTGAGAGAGCGGTGCTCGCCTCTTGGGGGCTCGTAAGCCACCATGATTTCTGAGGGAGCGGTACTCGCCTCTTGAGACTCATAAGCCACCATGGTTAAGCTTCAGCTGGCAACGTTTCTAGTCCACTAAGGAGGAAAAGATTTCTACATTGGTAAAAAATTCTAAGGTTTAAAGAATTCCAAGTCCTGGGTATCTCTCGCCCCCCCAGCGTTGCTAGCTTGTACACCCTTTGTGGAGCACTTCCACCACCTTGTACGGACCTTCCCAATTCGGTGCGAGCTTTCCCATGGCTGCCCTGGAGTTCGCCACACTAGCTCATCGTAGAACCAAGTCCCCGGGGAGGAAGTGGCGTTCCTTGACGCGAGGATTGTAGTATTGGGCCACTTTTTGTTGATAGGCTACGAGTCTCGTCTGGGCGCGCTCTCTATCTTCCTCGAGCAGGTCTAGATTTTATCGCATTGCCTGGTTGTTTCTGGCCTCATCAAAGTGTCCCACCCGCAGTGAGGGGTTAGATATTTCGACTCGTATGACCGCCTCTGCGCCGTACGCCAGGTGGCAGGGGGTTTCGCCCGTGACTGCCCTAGCAGTGGTCCGGTGTGCCCATAAGATACTTGGGATGGAGTCCACCCACGAGTCGCCAGCTTATTCTAAACGGGTC
This sequence comes from Amorphophallus konjac, assembly GCA_022559845.1. Classification (NCBI taxonomy): domain Eukaryota; kingdom Viridiplantae; phylum Streptophyta; class Magnoliopsida; order Alismatales; family Araceae; genus Amorphophallus; species Amorphophallus konjac. The sequence goes on from CM040122.1 coordinate 26,432,824, forward strand.
TTGATGGTGTGGAGAAGTGTCCTGTTGGAGTTCTCCACTAACCTGTTCGCCTGGGGATGGCCCAGTGATGTGTAGTGGTGCCAGATCCTTAGTTCTGAGCACTTTTCTTGGAAGATGGTGCTTGCAAAGTGTCGGCCGTTGTCGGTCGTAAGGACTCGATGAATCTCAAACTAGAAAATAATGTTCCGCAACACGAACTTCTGTGTCGCGTCACTTGTGATTTTCCCCAAAGGTTCTGCCTCGACCCATTTGGTAAAATAGTCTATGGCGACTATGGGGAACTTCTTCCTCCCCTGAGTTTCGGGGAAGGGACCCAGTATGTCTACCCCCCACCGAGCAAATGGGCGAGGCTCCATTAGGGCGTGCAATTATGTCACTGGCTGATGGTGCAGGTTGGAGAACTTTTGGCATTGAGGGCACCTCCGTGTGTAATCGAGGCAGTCTTGGTGCAGTGTAGGCCACCAAGATCCTTGTCGGGTTAGTGTCCGTGCGAGTGCTCACACTTCTACGTGACTTCCCTTCGTGTACCTCCTATACGGCTTGCTTGGCTTCTGTGGGCAATAAGGACTTCAGCCACGGAGCTGAGAGAGATCGTCGATTTAGACGACCATCGACCACTGTGAAATGTGCCGCTCGTGCTCGGGTGCGGTGGGCCTCGGCGTGGTCGGCTGGGAGTTGTTGTCGTAGGAGAAAGTCCAAGAGGGGACCTATCCACCAGGGTTCATAGTCGATGGCGTTCACCTGGCGTGTCAGTTCTTCTGTGCTCGATTGATGTGACACCACCTATGGACCTAAATTGCAAGCAAACAACCGAGTCGGCGGACCCACTCAAGCAGACTCACCCGTGACGCGCACACCCGGGTCTGTAGGTGGACCGGCGATAGTGGTGAGGGTCCGAGGTGGGACCTAGGTGTTCCAGGGGTTTGGCTAGCCTAGGGAGGACCCCACAGGGCTAGGGATGCCCATATCACGGGTGGCCGACACTCCAAGGGCAGGGTTTAAGTGGTTGCTCTCACAACTCGCCCGCGGTGGTCACTCACGTGGAGGGCAATGTGGGCCGAGCTCTCACTCTCCGTCTGATGGCACTTAGAAGCAATACTAAGTAAGCAAAATGTGAACCAGTAAAGGGGGGTCCAGACGCTCACCTGATTGGCGTGAATACACCGATCCCGGCCAAAGACGAGGGAGAGCAGGGAGGCGTGGGTACGCACCCGCACGTCGCGTCGGTGTCGCTTTGACTTGAAAAATAAAAGTGAATACACCACTCGTGGGGTGGGAAACTTAATTTTACACTCAAACACTACCTCCATGTAGGGAGGGGCTTTCAGCCGGCCAGGCGAGGGGGCGGGGAATGAGATGACGAAAGTTGAACTACCGGGGACCGACTTTAGCCGGTTTGGTTCTGCAGGGATAGCAAGCTGAAGTCGGGGTCGCCACGGATGCCTCCGGATACTGGAAAGGGCGGGGCTGATGCTGACTCATCCAGGGACAATGTTGCAGGTCGCAGTAGGATTCTCGGGTCGTCCGGAGGTCCGATGGGACCGCTGTAGTTCCGATTCGGCAACTTGTTCAGATTCTGTCCGGCATGGGACAGTAGGATAGGATGTCGAAGTTGATGCCGCCACGGACTCAGCCGAGCTCAGAAGTTGTCGAGACCAGTGCCGAAACTTTCTTAATTCACCCATGATGACGCCCGAATTTTTGGTGAATTTCCTGATTGATGCGGGACGGACCACGGACACGACAAGCCCGCGATTGTCGCTTAACGACGGAAGCGTTGGACGTGCGCGGTTGAGAAACCGGCAATGAGCTAGGGTGATCGGCTCTCTTTTGTGCCCGGATCGGATCACGGGACGGTCACTCTCTCTCTCGCAGCAGCGGTAATAAACATCATATAGCGAGCTAGATATCCCTACACATACTCTCTAGCAGCGGCATAAAGATATATATACGAAAGAAAGCAAATGCCGAGAAGGGAGCGAAAACGATACCTCCACGCTCTCGGCGTGGGGACGACGGACCCGGCCGAACTCGTACTCCCGGGACAGTTAATACACGACTATTACAACAATGAATTATGGCCCACTCCACGCAGGGAGGTAAAGGGCGACACAATGGGGTCCGGGAGGACCGATTTCAGGTTGACGGGCGGCTTCTCGCGTAGCTTCGGCAGCACCCGAACTCGTGACTGTGGGGCCCACGTGCTGTCCGGAGGGACCGTGTGGGACCGGGGCGGCACCACTGCGGTGGGGACACCTGGAGGGGTGCTCCCAAGGATGGAGGAGCGCTGGTTCGCCTGCCGGAGGCCGGGCGACTCCGATCGGCACCAGTCGGAAAAGCCGGCCACGGATCTGTTGTTTCTATTTTTTAGCGCGTGACCCGACGAAATCGCTCGCTGCGACCAGCACCGAAGTCGGAATGCGACGAAACTGGCGCCGTTGGAAAGCTGCTTCGAAATCCTTCAAGATAGGACTAGAGAGAGATGCTGGATCTTCACAGATCTGGGCCTTAACTATTTTTGAAACTGCTATTGTACAGTACCCGAACCCTCAGATCAACAAGGAACTTTCCTGTGGATTGACTTTGCCCGTGAGGTAGACGTCCGAATCTGAAGTTGGGTTCTTCAGAAAAGTTGTAGGAAATCAAAAGAGGAAATCAGGATTATTTTTAGATCTGGAACACAAGGTGGCCTGGATTTTCTAAAGAGTTTACACTGGACTGTGGTCGGATCTGGACTGATGTAGACAGAACTGTAGATGAGTTGGGACAGGAATTTCTAAAAATATGAAACAAACTTTAAAAATTCCACGAAAATTTGGAGAGGTAGAGGAGGGTGGAAAGAACTCACAGTAAAATTGGGGGCTCCAAGAAAAATCAAAAGGTGGTCAGGAAATGGAAAACTCAGGGAAACTATCACTATAGAAAGAGATCTGGCAGAACTAGAATGACAGTTTGAACGAAAATGAAAAAATACCAAATGAAGGAAATATGACTTGAAATTTTTTGTGAAGATAAGGGTTCGAGAGGTGAACCACTCCTGAAAATGTCAGCTCCAGAGGAGGAGGGAGGTGGGAGCAGAAATTCGTGGAAGTTGCCTATGTCCTGGATAGACAGATTATCGAAGACGGCTTCGCGGCGGCTCGATGGCGGCACGAACGCCAGCGGCGGCGGCACCGATGAACTCAGAGATTGAGGGGGAGGAGATAGAGGTGATCCACTCTAGAAATGGGGGTTGGGGAAGAGGAAAACCAGAGGGAGAGAGCTGGGGGCGCAAGGAGCTCCAAGGAACACAATGAATTTTCTTCTTTTCACTAATTTTCAATTGGAAAATACACCCTTTTATATGCTATGAATCTAATCCATTCTCCACCATTAGATCTAGGGATGGGGAGTGGATGGCCTAGATTAAGTGTGATCAACACACAACAAAAATAAAATAATACAAGTGGAATGGGGCGCCCCCTTGACTAGGGTAAAGGGGTTGAATGGGTAGGTAGCCTACCTTTGAAAATTTTAACCCCTTGTCTCCCATGTGGTCAATTGACATTCAACCCTTCTATATGGCCACCTAGGATGGTTGACCAGCCCCACATAGGTGACATGGACCAATGGGAAAGGGCTGAGGGCCCCCTAGTTGGACCTACTACACAATTGCACAAAAAACCACACAATCCAAGGGAATGATGCATTGGCTTATAAAGCCGTACATTTGCGTACATACTTTCCCAAGGATATGAACACAAACTAAAAGGACATAAATGTAAAAGAAAATGTACATGCTCGGCGTCGATTCCCATCAACTCTCCCCGGGTGGGAGGAACTCGACCCCGTCGAGTAGGGGTATGGATGCTCGGGTACTCCGGCAGATACGTCACCGTGCCAAGTAGCGCGGGTATGCTCCACTCCAAGTGATCGTCACCTGCTCATTCCATATATACTCGATATGCACAAGCTGCTATGGGCTAGAGGTGGACACTCCGGGTGGGGCACTCTCGAAAGGGGAGGAGGCGGCTCGAAGACTTACTAGGAATCACCGCTGGGTCCCTGTAGGTGACTGATCCAGGTATAAATGTAGAACCGATCCCAAACTGCTCGAGTGAGTCTAATCGCTTCACACTCATAAGAGAACGACAACGAGCTTGCACAAGACACATGCAGACTCACCATGCACTAACACACGTATGCAAACCACACAAACAATCGACTCAAAACACATCACACAAACAAACCACACAAAGAAAACACACTGACTCATGCACGACTCGAGATAAAACTAGTGTTAGTCCGACCCGTACATGGGTGACGGCGGACTAGGACACCCGAATGTGTGCCATGCATGCATGTTATGTAACCGGAGATGGGTGACATGGTGAACATCCAAACGTCCAAGTATGACCCAGCCATGTATGGACATCCCTTTGGATTTGGGGAACTTGAGAGGGCTAGAAGACCCGGATGTGGAAGAGCCGGGTGTAGATGTATCGAGGATGGGTTTGGTGGGTATAGATGGCCCGACCTGTGGGTAAGGGGTGTGAAAGTGGACTTGCCCGATAAGGTATGAAGGAAGTGATGGGTCACGGGGCCCACTAGAGTAGGGGTCGAATGGGTCAAAGAATGTGTGACCCCTCGGTTCCTCCGTTACATAGTCCCATGTTTGAAATTCATGAAGGTGATGGCCACCTCCATCCATCGTGGTAGATGGGACCGTGTATAGAAGATATGGTTCCTCCCTCGGAATAAATGTAAGGAAGTCGGGCTTGTCCGGTAGCGGGAGAAGTAGAAGAACCTCCGTGGTAACACAACCCACGGTGCACTCGGAGGTAATGGACCCTAAGGCCGGATGGGTGAAGCTAAGACTAGCGGGTTGGTTAAAGCCTCGGGCCAGTAGGTGCGTCAACTTCCATTGTGAATCTAATCCATGACAAGATCGTCCAACGTGTCAACATGGTGACTAGATCGAAATGTGGTATGGAAGGAGTTGACCGGCACTAAAGGTAGGGTGGGGTCCATGGATGGAAAGGGAGGTGGGACCAAGGCTTCCTTGAGCCATCTAAGAAGTGGCTCGACTATATAAAGAGTACCCGTTAGAAATACGGGTGGCTCGGGCTTTGGTAGTTCCAAATGAGATGGTTCCGAATCAAGTTCGGAAATAGAGAGTGATGACATTGGGGCTCTCATGGGTGAGGAAGGAATGTCCTTCTCGTGGTGAAGGGGTCCTTGGGGTGGCTCCGGGAACAACCAATCTACCCCGATAGTAAACCGATCTAGGCTAGTACTAAACCGATCTAGGCTTGTACTAAACCTTTGCACTTGTCCCATCATGGCTTGGAATATTGCGCCCACTTCATCGGGACTATAGGCTCGGGATGCGGCCATGGTTGCAAAGATGGGGTTGGGTCCCCTAGGAATGGAGATGCAAGACCATTTTTTTTTAAGTAAAATGTTATGCTAACTAATGCACCTAGACTGAACCAAAACTCGGTACGTGGTGGAGTTAATTGATCCGAAGATCACTCGCGCAAGTGTGCGGCCTTCCCGATAGGCGTAGCCTAACGTTCGGACAACACCTTTTGATATACCGGGTTATTGGGATGCAATGCAAAAGACACACTTTTTTTTTTGACACCCTAGACTCAAACTCGCTCTGATACTAAATTGATGTGGGACGGACCACGGACACGACAAGCTCGCGATTGTCCCTTAATGAGGGAAGCGTCGGACGTGCGCGGTTGAGAAACCGACAATGAGCTAGGGTGATCGGCTCTCTTTTGTGCCCGGATCAGGTCACGGGACGGTCACTCTCTCTCTCGCAGCAGCAGTAATAAACATCATATAGCGAGCTAGATATCCCTACACGTGCTCTCTAGCAGTGGCATAAAGATATATATATGAAAGAAAGTAAATGCCGAGAAGGGAGCGAAAACGATACCTCCACGCTCTCGGCGTGGGGACGACGGACCCGGCCGAACTCGTACTCCCGGGACAGTTAATACACGACTATTACAACAATGAATTATGGCCCACTCCACGCATGGAGGTAAAGGGCGACACAATGGGGTCCGGGAGGACCGATTTCGGGTTGACGGGTGGCTTCTCGCGTAGCTTCGGCAGCACCCGAACTCGTGACTGTGGGGCCCACGTGCTGTCCGGAGGGACCGTGTGGGACCGGGGCGGCACCACTGCGGTGGGGACACCTGGAGGGGTGCTCCCAAGGATGGAGGAGCGCTGGTTCGCCTGCCGGAGGCCGGGCGACTCCGATCGGCACCGGTCGGAAAAGCCGGCCACAGATCTGTTGTTTCTATTTTTCAGCGCGTGACCCGACGAAATCGCTCGCTGCGACCAGCACCGATGTCGGAATGCGACGAAACTGGCGCCATTGGAAAGCTGCTTCGAAATCCTTCAAGATAGGACTAGAGAGAGATGCTGGATCTTCACAGATCTGGGCCTTAACTATTTTTGAAACTGCTATTGTACAGTACCCGAACCCTCAGATCAACAGGAAACTTTCCTGTGGATTGCCTTTGACCGCAAGGTAGACGTCCGAATCTGAAGTTGGGTTCTTCAGAAAAGTTGTAGGAAATCAAAAGATAAAATCAGGACTATTTTTAGATCTGGAACATATGGTGGCCTGGATTTTCTAAAGAGTTTACACTGGACTGTGGTCGGATCTGGACTGATGCAGACAGAACTGTAGATGAGTTGGGACAGGAATTTCTAAAAATATGAAACGAAATTTCTAAATTCCACGAAAATTTGGATAGGTAGAGGAGGGTGGACATAACTCACAGTAAAATTGGGGGCTCCAAGAAAAATCAAAAGGTGGTCAGGAAATGGAAAATTCAGGGAAACTATCACTGTAGATAGAGATCTTGCAGAACTAGACTGACAGTTTGAACAAAAATGGAAAAATACCAAATGAAGGAAATATGACTTGAAATTTTTTGTGAAGATAAGGGTTCGAGAGGTGAACCACTCTTGAAAATTTTAGCTGCAGAGGAGGAAGGAGGTGGGAGCAGAAAGTCGTGAAAGTTTTCTCTGTCCTGGATGGACAGATTACCGAAGACGGCTTCACGGCGGCTCGATAGCGGCACGAACGGCGGCGGCGGCGACACCGATGAACTCAGAGATTGAGGGGGAGGAGATAGAGGTGATCCACCATAGAAATGGGGGTTGGGGAAGAAGAAAACCAGAGGGAGAGAGCTGGGGGCGCAAGGAGCTCCAAGGAACACAATGAATTTTCATCTTTTCACTAATTTTCAATTGGAAAATACACCCTTTTATATGCTATGAATCTAATCCATTCTCCACCATTAGATCTAGGGATGGGGAGTGGATGGCCTAGATTAAGTGTGATCAACACACACAAAAAATAAAATAATACAAGTGGAATGGGGCGCCCCCTTGACTAGGGTAAAGGGGTTGAATGGGTAGGTAGCCTACCTTTGAAAATTTTAACCCCTTGTCTCCCATGTGGTCAATTGACATTCAACCCTTCTAGATGGCCACCTAGGATGGTTGACCAGCCCCACATAGGTGACATAGACCAATGGGAAAGGGCTGAGGGCCCCCTAGTTGGACCTACTACACAATTGCATAAAAACCCACACAATCCAAGGGAATGACGCGTTGGCTTACAAAGCCGTACATTTGCGTACATACTTTCCCAAGGATATGATCACAAACTAAAAGGACATAAATGCAAAAGAAAATTTACATGCTTGATGTCGATTCCCATCACTGATGATGTTGCTGGCCGGGGTAGAGTTTGGAACAGGACTGATCCGTTCTGGCTCTGTCCGGTGCAGAACCTCTAAGGTCCGTTGCAGAAGTGGCCACGAACTGTACCGAACTCCGATGAAGACAAAATTAGCATTGACGCGACCGTGGCCGAAGCAGCTTTGAGCAGGAATTGACGGGACCCCAAAAAGAGGTCGGAGGAGAGAGCTCTGATCAGAAGAATGGGGCATGGTCCAACCTAGAATAGCAAGGAGCAGTCTGCGCACTTCGACGAGAATAATTGGAACCGGGTGCTCGGGAGGGCAAATGGCCTCCTCCTTCCTGGTACTGAAAGAGGACTGGACGACGTTCCTTCCCTCCGAAGAAGGCACCCAGAGCTTCACCAAGCTGGTCGTGGGAGTCTCTGCAAGTTGCCTCTGGCTGTCTGCCTGAGACAGATTACACAACCTGGCGAGAACAGCTCCTCCGAGTAGCTCCAAGCATGGATGCTGGCGGGACCACCTCCATTGCGAAGCAAACTCACGACGATTCCAAGAATGTATGATACACCCTCAGAAGACGCGCGATGAAGACGTGGCAGGCTCTGCAACTCGGGCCTCAACTACTGCCTGTGAACTGGCCTGTGCTGAGTGGTGATAGGTGATGGGAAATGGGGGTAGATGGGAGGGGAAATGAGGTGGATGTGTGTGGGGGCAACCCCTGGCTATGAGGGGGTCTGGGAGGGGGTGTTCCAAGGTGTGGGAGTGGTAGGATGGGGGCTGTAAGGAGGTCTAGCAGGTGGAGGGAGGGAGAGCTACGAATTTGGTTGGAAGGGAGAGAGGGAAAGGGTATTTGAAAATGGGTTTAAGGATGGGATTAATTTCTGGTCTTGGGGATGGGAAGAGGTGTGTGGGGAAGGTAAAGGGGGGACTTGGGGAGTTGAGAATTCTCCCTTGGGAGATGAGAGGGTGCTTGGGGAAGGGGAGTGGGTGGTTGGTGGTTGGAGGGTGGAGTGGGGAGTGGTGCGGGGGTGGAGTTAAGGTGGGGTGGTGGGGAGTTGGGGATGAGTTATTGGAGGGGGTAAGAGAGAGAAAGTAGGTGGGAGGTGGAGGAGAGAGAAAGCGGTGACCCCCTTAGAGAGAGAGGTATGAGAGAGAGGGGAATCCACCCCTTAGAGAGAGGGAGAGAGAGATGGAGAATCCACTCTAATTACACTAAAATGCACTCAATTTTTTTGATTGACCAAAAGATTACATATGAGGGAGTGGGGTGGCCTATTTATAGGCACTCATATTTTCCTATGACTAAAATGACCCTGACTAAACAACTAATGGCCAAAGTAGTCCAAGGGAGGGCGCCCCTGGGCCAAGCCCACTAGTTGAGCCCAATAGACAACTTAATTAACCACATGACTTAAGACTTAGGTAAATGACCCTTATACCTAGGTACCGGACTCAAATAAAGGGAAAATTACATAGGTTATGACTCAAATAAAATATAAAAATTACATGGATAGACTCAGAAAAATGTAAAGAACACAATGGCACAAACCGTCGATCCATCAAAGCTTCGCAAAATGTGGAGGGGTAAGTGATGCCCCCATCATACCCCCAGGGTGGGAAAAACTCGACCCCGTCGAGTATGGGTCCACCGAGGAGGTGGCACACCAACGCAGCTCCATGCGAGCCATGATCTTCGAACTCAACCCTTCGTCCGTAGCCGGGGGATAGCGCTTCAGCTTCTCAAGGCAGCTCGGACACACCCTCATGCTGGCGATGAGATTTTGCTTGCCTAGTATTACCGCGGGTGCTCACGTCAGGCTCTCAGGCTGATTTGTGGTGGCACTTCGTGGGTGTCTCTCGCAAAGATAGGTGTAAGCTCAAGGTACTCACTAGGATCCACCGCGGTGCCCTTAGAGGGTGCCGGATCCGCCACGTGGGAAGTGGGGTAAATCCCAAACCCCGTCAGTAAATCCAACCCGTAAGCCGGACTATCAAGACCACTCGAAACTTGGGAAGGTCCAAGTCCTCGTGCCCTCGATATGGGGGTGGCCCTAGAGTAGAGCCACTCCAATACCATCATCATAAGATTGCCTACTTGGAATTCCAAGTGGCGCTCATGAGCTTTTGCCCACTCGTCATGAATTTCACCGCTTGTTGCTTGTTACTTGCTTGAATGCTCATGCCATGTACTACGATGCGGTGTGGGTGTGAAGTGTGGGGTATGCAAAGGTGGACCAGGGCAACCATAAGTGGACCTATCATGCATTGTATCCATGTAGACTTTGATGGACCTAGGAGGGCCGGGGCATCCATAGGTGAACCTATCATGCTTAGGGGTGACAAATGTCGGGGGACCCGGACATCCATGTATGCTCCTTTCATGCGTAAGACCTATGACAAATGGGGGAGGACCAGCACATCCAAATGTGAGCCAGTCATGCATTGGGCCTACAGTGTGTGTGACATGTATTAGATGACTGGGCTTGTGTCCCTTGTCGATTGATGTGATATGCCAAGATAGGTGCACTGTTATCCTAGAGGTGACGGCCATGTGTGTGGGTATGGGGTGGTCCTTGAGCTCCCACTTATAAGGGTCGAAGGGGTCAAAGAAGGTGTGTATGATAGAGTGGGGCACTTCCTTGTTTCCTAGGTGTATTTCACCCATGGTCATAGTTCCCTTGGTGTGGTCCGGGTCTTGGGAGAGGTGGGCTTGGTCTAACATGGTTGGTTGGGATAGGAAAAGGTTGGTGGTGAGTAAGGTGGGTGGGTATATGAAGGGATCGAAGGGGTCATGGTAAGGGTCACATAGGGAGAGGAACTCTAGGTCCTCATGGTCCTCACATAGTGGTGAGTCATCCTCCTCTAGTGGAAGGATTGGGCCAGTGTATGTGTTGGGTTGGTCGGCCAAGATTTTTGGGATCATGAGGGGAGTGGAATGGACCGATATGGGTTCTTTATCTATGGGGAGAAAGAAGAAGAGGTCGCTAGTGTAGCAACCAATAGTGAAGACCGAGGTGATAGACCTGTCACATGGGTGGATGACGTCAAGGCTCTTGGGACGGGCCACCCATAGGGTCAATAAGCAAGTTAGCTCAAGCTGCCATTGTAAACCTTTGATGAGATCGTCAAAACCCTCTACCTCATAGTAGGTTTGGATCGTGGTGTGATAGGAGTGGATGGGCACAATTTGGGATTGGTATCCCAAGGGTGAGAGAGATAGGGGTGAGCTAGGAATGGTGGGTCCTCGTTTGAGCCATTGGAGTATGGACTCATTCATGGCGAGGGTGTATGGCTTTTGAGGATCCGGACTAAGATGGGTGGGTGAGATGCGTGGCTCTTGGATTTTCTTTATGGTGGATGGCGGATCTGGATTGGCATCCATCTCCGCTTGGTTGGGTGTGTGGGCCATGGGTTCCTCTACCAAAGGGTTGGGTTGGTCATTTGGGGTTGGGGTGGTGGTGGCCGGCGCATGGTGCACCCGAGATGGTGAGCAAGGTTGAACTTGGGTTGGGTTTGGTAGGGGAAGTAGTGGAGTCCTTGGTTGGGGTTGGATTGGAGTAGGGAGAGGGAGATGGGTGGGTTGAGGGGGTTTGGGGGAATTGGCCTTGGGAGGATTGTCCCTTTTGGGGACATTGTAGGGGTAGTGGTGGCCGGGGTGGGAGCGGTTTCAACGACTATGGGCATCGAAGGATGCTTCTTAGTGGGGCATTGCCAGGCGATGTGCCCCAATTGGTGGCACCTATAACATTCCGGCTTGTACTCACCCGTGGTTGTCTCATTCACTTCTATCTCCATAGGGCCTTTTCCTTTTTGAGAAGGGATAAGGTGAGGGGTGGAGGTGGGGGCCAAAGGGGCTTGAGAAGGTGGGTTGTGGAATTGGATTTTGGTTGCATTGTGGGGAATTGGGGAATTGGAGTGTTGGGTTGGCCGGGTGGGGATGGTGGAGTTGAAGTGCTCCTTGGGTTTTGGTGAACCGAGTAGAAGGGAGAAGGTCGGGGAGTGTAGACCTTCCTAAGTTCGGCTTTCATGTTTTCCCATGTGTTAATAGGTTCTTGCCTTATAACCTTCCTTAAGCGTTCAATGAGCTGCCACCTATCCTCGGCATGGCGCACAAGCCGACTCTTGGCAAGGTAGATTCTCATGGGTTCAGTCATTGGAGTCCTCTTAAAGTATTTGTCCATATTTTCCTCCCACTCTAGATATCCACTAGGGTGGTACCCGTCAAAGATAAGGTCCTCAAATAGGACTATGTCCAAAGGGGTGTCAATCAGACCCTTGTGGAGAGCCGAGTGGGACAGATGTGACCAATATGAAGTAGCCATGCTAGTGGGCAAGGTTGATGCACCAGGTGATGAATGCAAATGCGCCTTAGGACCAACTTGTAGAGATAAGTTGAGAACTTGCTCTGATACCACTTGATGTGACACCACATATGGACCTAAATTGCAAGTAAACAACCGAGTTGGCGGACCCACTCAAGCAGACTCACCCGTGACGCGCACACCCAGGTCTGTAGGTGGACCGGCGATAGTGGCGAGGGTCCGAGGTTGGAACTAGGTGTTCCAAGGGTTTGGCTAGCCTAGGGAGGACCCCACAGGGCCAGGGATACCCAATTCACGGGCGGCCGACACGCCAAGGGCGGGGTTTAAGTGGTTGCTCTCACAACTCGCCCGTGGTGGTCACTCACGTGGAGGGCAATGTGGGCCGAGCTCTCACTCTCCATCCGACGGCACTTAGAAGCAATACTAAGTAAGCAAAATGTTAACCAGTAAAGGGGCAGCCAGACGCTCACCTGATCGGCGTGAATACACCGATCCCGGCTGAAGACGAGGGCGAGCGGGGAGGCGTGGGTACGTACCCACACGCCGCGTCAGTGTCGCTTTGACCTGAAAATTAAAAGTGAATACACCACTACGCCTCATGCAGGAGGGTGATCGTGGGGTGGGGAACTTAATTTTACACTCAAACACTACCTCCACGCAGGGAGGGGCTTTCAGTCGGCCAGGCGAGGGGGTGGGTAATGAGATGATGAAAGCCGAACTGCCGGGGACTGACTTCAGCCGGTTTGGTTCTGTAGGGACAGCAAGCTGAAGTCGGGGTCGCCACGGATGCCTCCGGATACTGGAAAGGGCGGGGCTGATGCTGACTCATCCAGGGACAATGTAGCAGGTCGCAGTAGAATTCCCGGGTCGTCCGGAGGTCCGGTGGGGCCGCTGTAGTTCCGATTCGGCAACTTGTTCAGATTCTGTTCGGCCTGGGACAGCAGGATAGGATGTCGGAGTTGATGCCGCCACGGACTCAGCCGAGCTCAGAAGTAGTCGAGACCAGTGCCGAAACTTTCTTGATTCACCCAGGATGACGCCCGAATTTTTGGTGAATTTCCTGATGATGTTGCTGGCCGGGGAGAGTCTGGAACAGGACTGATCCGTTCTGGCTCTGTCCGGTGCAGAACATCTGAGGTCTGTTGCAGAAGTGGCCACGAACTCTACTGAACTCCGATGGAGACAAACTTGGTGTTGACGCGACCATGGTCGAAGCAGCTTCGAGTAGGAACTAACGGGACCCCAAAAGGAGGTCGGAGGAGAGAGCTCTGATCAGAAGAATGGGGGGTGGTCCAACCTGGAACAGCATGGAGCAGTCTGCGCACTTCGACGAGAATAATTGGAACCGGGTGCTCGGGAGAGCAAATGGCCTCCTCCTTCTTGGTACGGAAAAGGACTGGATGACGTTCCTTCCCTACGAAGATGGCACCCAGAAAATCACCAATCTGGTTGTGGGAGTCTCTGGAAGTTGCCTCTGACTGTCTGCCTGAGACAGATTGCGTAGCCTGGCAAGAACAGCTCCTCCGAGCAGCTCGAGCTTGGATGCTGGCGGGACCACCTCCGTTGCGAACCAGACTCGCGACGATTCTAGGAATGTATAATAAATCCTCAGAAGACGAGCGAGGAAGATGTGGCAGGCTCTGCAACTTGGGCCTCAACTGCTGCCTACGAACTGGCCTGTGCATAGTGGTGATAGGTGATGGGAAATGGGGGTAGATGGGAGGGGAAATGAGGTGGATGTGTGTGGGGGCAACCCCTGGCTGTGAGGGGGTCTGGGAGGGGGTGTTTCAAGGTGTGGGAGTGGTAGGATGGGGGCTGGGAGGAGGTCTAGTAGGTGGAGGGAGGGAGAGATGCGAATTTGCTAGGAAGGGAGAGAGGGAAAGGGTATTTGAAAATGGGTTTAAGGGTGGGATTAATTTCTGGTCTTGGGGATGGGAAGAGGTGTGTGGGGAAGGTAAAGGGGGGACTTGGGGAGTGGGGAATTCTCCCTTGGGAGATGAGACGGTGCTTGGGGAAGGGGAGTGGGTGGTTGGTGGTTGGAGGGTGGAGTGGGGAGTGGTGGAATCTCCCTTGGGGCTGGGGTGGAGTTAAGGTGGGGTGGTGGGGAGTTGGGGATGCGTTATTGGAGGGGGGAAGAGAGAGAAAGTAGGTGGGAGGTGGAGGAGAGAGAAAGGGGTGACCCCCTTAGAGAGAGAGAGGTATGAGAGAGAGGGGAATCCACCCCTTAGAGAGAGGGAGAGAGAGATGGAGAATCCACTCTAATTATACTAAAATGCACTCAATTTTTTTGATTGACCAAAAGATTACATATGAGGGAGTGGGGTGGCCAATTTATAGGTACTCATATTTTCCTAGGACTAAAATGGCCCTGACTAAACAACTAATGACCAAAGTAGTCCAATGGAGGGTGCCCCTGGGCCAAGCCCACTAGTTGAGCCCAATAGACAACTTAATTAACCACATGACTCATGACTTAGGTAAATGACCCTTATACCTAGGTACCGGACTCAAATAAAGGGAAAATTACATAGTTTATGACTCAAATAAAATATAAAAATTACATGGATAGACTCAGAAAAATGTGAAGAACACAATGGCGCAAACCGTCGATCCATCAAAGCTTCACAAAATGTGGAGGGGTAAGTGATGCCCCCATCATCGGTGTTGATAATTCCCCGATCAAGATGGACCTGGAGCTGGAGACTGTAGTGACCGATGCCAAGCGGGATAAATCATCTACTCGGACATTCTCCTCCCTAGGAATGTGGACCATCTCGAAATGGGAGAACTCCATAGCTGCCGCTTTAGCATTTTCAAGATACTTGATCATAGCCAGCTCGCGTGTTTCGAATTTCCCCTTGACTTGGTTGGCGACGAGCATGGAATCGCTGTACGCTCGCACACTGGTCGCCCCCAGGTGCTTCGCCATTCGTAGTCCTGAGAGGAGCGCCTCATACTCGGCCACATTGTTCATGGTTGGGAAGTTGAAGCGGAGGACATATTGTAATTCTATCCTCTCCGGTGACAATAGAACTAGTCCCGCTCTGATAAGTGTGTATTTTTTATATTAATTCATGTTCTACACATTTTTTATGAGCTTAAATAATAATAAATATACATGTATCACACTTACTGTTAATTTAGAGTCAAATATTTAATTTTATGAAATTAAATAATTTGAATAACAATATTTACTTATTTATGCAGGCACTCGGTACAGAGAAGCGACAAGAAATAAAAATAAAAAAATACAAAGGGAAAATAAAATAAAAAAAATAATAAAGGCCAAAAGTCCATAGACTTATTCAAAAAGAAAAGAAAAAAAAAGAAAAAAATAATATCATTTGATATTTTTAAGGATTTTTAAGCTATATATAAGATATAGATATAGATATATATATATATATATAATATATAATATATAATATATATAGTTATAATATGTGTGTGTGTTATTTTTCTATGCAGGCAGAAGCCGCCCCCGCCTTCGCGGCGGGGGCACGTTCGACGAGGTGGAGGGGAAGGCGCGTGAGGCGCCTTCGCGCGGTCAATGCGCGTGCCACGCGGCACGCGAAGGAGGCGGGCACACCGCGCCCAAGCGACCCACGCGGCAGGTGGGCACGCGGCGGTGCACTGCGGGTCCACGCGGCAGAAGAAACGCGGGAAAGAGAAGACGGCGGCGCACGGGCGCACGCGGCCGGCCAGGAGAGAGAAAGAGAGAGAAAGGAAGAGAAAGGAAGAAAGAAAAATAGAAACAAAATAGAAAAAAAATCTAAAAAAATTGGGAAAGTGTGCAAGACATGTTGGCACACAATTTTGAGTCAAAATGGGTTGTGTTTTTCAACAAAAGAGGCACGAAGTGTTTACATTAGAATGGGGATGTATGAACCCTATAAAAGGGGCTTCAAATGTAATTAAAGAGAGTTGTTAAGTTAGGAGTAGCTAGCTAAGGGAGTTGTGAAGAATTGTAAGAGATTGCTTTGTATTCTTGAAGTTCTTGCTTGTAGGCCTTAGTAGAGCTTCATAGGAGTTATGTTTTGAGAGCTTTTGATGCAAAGTTTGTAAGTTGATATTATTTTAATGAATGGTTTGTTTCAGAATTTAGTCATTTTTTAGCGTTATTACTTATTGTTCTGATCTCCATTTCATTTTCTTATCTTCACGAAAGTTATTCATTTTTAAGTGTTCTTCAATTTCTCTTTCTATCATTTCCCTTAATTCCTTCTAGTTTGAAAGTTATTTCCCGTTTACTTAAGTGCTGTTCTACGTGATTACTGTTCATCCGAGGTGATACCTTCTAGTACTTTTCTATTTTGAAGTCTTTCCCATCTTCTTTTTACTCTGAGTTCTTAATGAAAGTTGTTCGTCTCTTGTAGATCTAAAATTTCTTCTTCTACCACTTCTTCTAATTCTGTTTATTTTGAGAGTTATAATTAATGTTTCACTGTTATGATTTCTGCCATATGACTGTTCATCCGCACTGATAGCTCTTGAATTTTCACATTTTTCACTGTCTTCCTTTCATTTTATGTTTCTGTGTTCTTCATCAAACTTCTTCCTCTTTTCATTCTGTACAACTTTCATTTCTTCCACTTTTTTTAATTCTCTCTAGATTTTAAGTTATTCTTTTCCTTCCAACCCTCTATTTTTAAAAGAATTCTGTTATGTTTTCAACATTGCTTTGTTCCTAGTTCTATCCAACCCCTCTCTTCACAAGTTCTTCACACACATCCAAAGCGGTAGTCATCTTCCGATCATCTCACGGCGTCGACTTCCAAGGCGGAGTGATCTTCATCCAAGGCTCGGCGAGGAAATGGCGGCATTCTTCATTCATTGGCTAAAATTTCCTTCACTTATCCCTTGTTATTTAAAGTTGTAAGTTAATTTCCTTTAGTGTTAATCACACTCAAAAGATAAAAATTGGTTGTCAAAACATAAGATATTTTTCAACTTGATCTATAATCAAATTTTCTTCCCCGTGGGATCGACCTGTATTTACCACTGTACTCGTATTTCCAAAATCAATAATGTGAATGAGTGCGGTTTTATAAATTTTGAAATTTGTGTGGCACGACATTTTTAAACGACGGGTGCCGAGCGCATCAAATTTTTGGCGCCGTTACCGGAGAAGAAATTTGTGAATGTTGGGATATTCTTGTGTTTGTTGTGTATACTTGTATAATAATTTTTCTATTTTTATTTTGTAGGAAAAAGAAAACAAATCAGAAAATCAAAGACAGAGGAAAATCATACCTGAAATTCCCAGAAAATGAAGCGTCGCTGAAAGCCTGGTACTGTAGCTGTCAAGCGTCGCTAAAGGGCAGAAACGTAGGAACATGGTCTGTTTTTCCAATTTCTGAAAAATCTACGAATAAAATCTGAAAAGTTCTTGAAAAATCTATAAAAATAAAAAAAGATCAAAACAAAAGAAAATTGTGTTGGCTAGATAGGTTCATTAACTAAAAAAAAATACTTGCACAAAAAAAAAATTCATTTCAAGATTAGAAACCACACAACATGTTCTAGGTCATGCATCATTTAGCATAGAATTTTTCTTTGTTTAATTCCTGTCATTGCATTTTGAAGATTGCGAGGGGTAAGGTACGTTCTACTTATCCTATTATGGCATGCATATTACATAAGAACTCCTTGTTTGAAATTGTGGTGTGTATTTCATTTCAAAATATTCTAAGGGCCATACCCCTAAATAACTTAAGGTGGTGATTTCATCACCCTTCTTAACTCACAAATCATATTTCCCTTGCATATCTGCATAACCTACGCCTTAAATAAAAGTCAGTAAACGTTGGCTCTAGGATCACACTGTGGTTCTTGTGTTATTTGGGTTTACCCTCTTATGAAAACCGGTGCCTAAGGCAAGATGGTCGGACGGCAAATGCCTTAAGCGGGCTAGTGGTTTGGCATAATTAGGTCCCTACGAAAGTAGGGGGAACCTCCCACTTCCCCACCCCTTACCTGGCTGGTGGACATATTGAGGGTGAACTTAAGTTTCACTTTAATCATTTTGTGAAACCTCATCTGTAGGTTTAGGACACATCTAGGTCATTAGAGTAATTTGTGTAATAACTTATTTATCTTTGCATAAAAGAACAACAAAATCAAAACAGAAAAAAATTCATCACTCTTTCTTGGGTCTTTTGCATGGCCACATCCAATTTTGTTCAGGTCCATTAATAGATTCTTTCATGTTCAACCATGCGGGCAATTTGAATTCAACTCCTTCATTTGCCTATTATCATCAAAATCATTCACTCTTCCACAATGAGGTTTACAATTCATCTCTTACCCAAGAGCCACACCAATTTTCATCAGATTTTTTCACCTCTGTCTCCTACACAAACCCAAATCCTCGGTGGGAAAATCAGTAATTTTCTTCTTGGGTACCATATGAAGACCCTATGCAAAGTCCTTCAAACCCACACTTCTCAGGTCGGACTTCTTACTCAAATGATCCTTACAATCAAGCACCATATGAAGAACAACCCATCTACTCTCCATCACCTCCGTACCAGACTGATTTCTATTCAGATTGTTACTTACCACAATCTGAGTGCCACTCAACCTATTCAGTTTATGACCCACGCGGCAGGCGGGCACACGGCGGCGCACCGCGGGTCCACACGGCGGAAGAAACGCGGGAAAGAGAAGACGGCGGCGTGTTGTGTATGTGATTTTGATGATTACAAAATGAGTGAATGCTTGGCCTTGTGCGTGAATGCTTATTCATGTCTTCATGTGCTTGAACTCATTATCCTCTCACTATGAAGTTTACAATGGTTGTGGTGATGAATACAAACTGTTTCTATTGGGATATCATCATGTGGATGCATTGTGATTCTATAAGGCTCATACGTGCTTTGAGGTTAGCACAAACATTGCATATACATTGGCTCCTTACTATTTGTTTGAATTCCAAATCTATACAATCATACTATGGTGAATGATATTTGGAGTTTCATGACTATGTGTATGAATGACTCAGCCAATCAACAAGAAATGTGAACTCAGATAAAACAATGAGGTAAGTGTTGCTCTGAACTGAATTTGGAACTCATATGAGGATCTTAAGATGAAAATGTCATCAAAGCATTTATGTGTCTCATGCAAGTGCTCTCATGTTCATACTTCATGTCATTTGGGTCTCGGCCTCAAAACGAGCTCCATATGTTAATGCATGACCCATAGATTTTGATCTTGATCTAACATCTTGCTTTATCATGCTTTTCAGGATGAAAAATCATGGTGGATCTTCATAGGATTATGGTAACATTTAATCAATTATTTCCCATTGATTTGATGGAGATTTTAGTTATTTTTTAAACTCAAACTGTCTTACAGTCTTCACCATTTTCAATCCAACCGTTGGATCTCCCCTCTAAAATTATATGTTGTAGCTCTGGGAGTCCTCTTTCCAATGCCTCCAGTCTTGCTTCGATCGGAGTTCGGAGCTAGGAGTATTAATTCCTGTCGCCGAAGCGCGCAGAGCTGATTTTTGTGAAGCTGCCTGAAAGGGTCGACCCTTAGGGTCGACCCCTCAAGAAAGGGTCGACCCTTGGGGTCGACCCCTGTGAACCAGAACCAAAATACGTTCTGTTTGGGTTCTGGAAACCCAAGGGTCGACCCTTGGGGTCGACCCATGGGGTCGACCCATTGAATTCTGGAAACCCGAGGGTCGACCCCTGTAAAACAGAACACAAAATTTGTTCTGTTTGGCTTCTATATGCCCAAGGGTCGACCCATTACTTTTGGGTCTTTAACCCTCTCACGAGGGTCGACCCATTCCGGTCGGACCTCCAGCCACCTTTGTTGACCGCCGTTTTCTTGCCCCAAAAGTCATACCAATCAATTCCTAATGCCCTATATGTCTTCCTACTTCGTGGTTCTGGTCTCCAAGATGTCCCTTGACCATTCTAATCATATATATACTTCTCTTTGGGTCACAAACCCTAAGGAGAGGGGTGAGATCCGATTTTTGGGTGTTTTGCTAACCCTTGTGTATGCAGGTTCGGAGTTGAAGCTCCCAAGCCTTCTTCCACCTTGTTTTGAGCTTATATGTGAAGGGAAGAACGTGGATTCAAGTCCCTAATCGATCCTCTACTGGAAGAAACGTGGAGAATCAAGATACAAGCATCATCTATGTAAGAATCGATCATTTTTCTTCAAGAACGGTTCCTCATCCTGCAGAAGCTCTTCATCGAAATCTGAGGGAGTTGTCTTGATCTTTCACTTCTGTGTTTTTGTTTGAGATTGCTCAAGGTGTTGAATGATTATCTATGAGGTGCAATATATATATACATACATGTTCATTTTTTCATCTATTGATTGCTATCTTATTAGTGCTATGTTTTTCATCCTAAGCAATAAGATGAACTAATGCTTTCTTTTCTCTTGCAGAAGAAGAAGGAAGAGTGGTACCACAAGGATGAGAGTAGAGGGGTTTATGAGGCTAATCAATTCTATGATGTAATAGGCTTGATTTGGAGCTTATCATTTCTATCTGTTCTTTCAGGTGGAGAAGAAATTAGAAGAAGGTAAAGAAGTGCATCTCGAGGAGACGAAGAAGATGATGTCTAAATCATGATCATCCGTCAACGAGCAAGGAGAATCAGATTGTGCTGAAGAAGGGGGAGCCTTATACTTGATGCATACTTCTAGTTTTCATCTATAGAATTCGTTGGGAGGTCATAGCATATATATGTTTTGATTCATATACATTTGAGATAATACCTTGTGTGGGTGTTTGGAGAAGGGGATCTCCGAGTGTGTGCGTTGTTATATGTGTGCTGATTGTGCGGAGTATATCCGCGTGTGTTGTTGTTGGGAGCTTTCTCCCGTGTGGTTGAGTAGGCATTATCCTACGTGTGTGTGGACGGAGTTGTGACTCCGTGTGAGGAATTTGTTTGGGGTGTGTTCCCTAGTGTGTGTGTGTGTGTGCTGCTGTGGCAGCAGGTTGAGGTAAGGCCTTGTGTGTGTGGTTTGCTGCGAAAGCAGTGTGTGTGTGTTGGGGTTCATCCCCGTGTTGCTACTTTTGTAGCGTGTAGTGAAGCCTCACCGGTTTGGTGAGGGGTGGACGTAGGGAGCCCGTCGTGGTCCCGAACCACCTTAAAAATTCCCGTGTCTTGTGGTTTGATTATTGTGATTGTGTGTTCTCTATCCTATCAATTTGTGCTATCGTGTGAGCTCGGTGAGATTGAGTGAATCTAGTTTAAACCTGTTTAGATTAAATTCTCAATCTTGTATATTCCGCTGTGTGCTAGTTGAGTTTTTAATTGGACATAGTTTTATTAGTAGGATCTATTCACCCCCCCTCTAGATCCGTGTTCCTGCACTACGGGACCCAACAATTGGTATCAGAGCGAGGCTCTGTTGTCCCTATATCTTGCGATCTACAGAGTGATCCTAGTGCATTCTACAATCATGAATTTTTCTGAACATATCTCAATGAATTGTCTGCAAATCTTCACTGGTTCAGATTTTGATTCATGGCTAGGTAAATTGTGTGTGGTGATCAATTCTACTAATCCTAATCTTTGGAAATTGATTTATCATGGTCCACACACATTACCTCTAGATGAGACCAAGTGGTCTAATCAGGATAAAATGATGCACCATGACAATGTTACTGCTTTGAGTTTATTGAAAGCTTATGTAAGTACTAACAAGTATCCATTTGTGTCTTCATGTAGGACGGCAAAGGAGCTTATGGACCGGTTGATCAAAGCTCAAGAAAAGGAAAGACAAAAATGTCTCATGGCCGATGATGCTGATCAACAAAGTGACAAAAGTGCAGAAGAGGTAAATTCAGATTCTGAAGAATTTACTCTTGATGATCTTGTTGAAGCTTATGATGAGTTGGAAAAATAATATAAGAAAGTCAAGTCAGAAAATAGAAAATTGAAAAAGAAATCTGAAAACTTGGTCCATGAAAATGGTTCTTGTGATAAATGTTCTGAGCTTGATAACTTGACTGAAATCTTAGAGCATGATGTTGAATGTCACAAAGAAACCATTGCTTGTTTGAGAAATGAGAATGTTGCCCTCAAGAACAAAATCAATCAATTGGAGAAAACTGAAAAAGATCTAAGAAACAAAATGGAGTCAAACTCTATTGATCATGATATTTGCAATGAATTGATTATGAATGATAAGCTTGCCAATGAAAATGAAAAACTTGAAAAAGGAAATGCATTGTTAAAATCTGAAAATGAAGAATTGAAACATCTAAACACAACCATGTCTAAAAAATTACTTACTTTTGAAAAAGGGAAAAGTTTGGTTGTTGATGAATTTGACAAGATGTATGTGTTAGAACAAAAGATGGAAAGCTACCAAACCATCAATGCCCAATTGAATGAAAAAGTCATTTCTTGTGACAATGAGATCATTTCCTATGAATTGCACATTTCATCTCTTGAAAAAGAAATTCTTGATCTGAAAGCTTCTTTGTCTAAGTTTGTAAATGGGGAAGAAAATCTGAACAAGATATTGGGAACTAAGGTGAATTTCCAAAGAGAGGGGCTGGGCTATAATCCTGTGAACAAAAAGAATTTTGAAAATAAAGTCTATACATCTTTTATCCATACAAACATAGCCAGCACATCAAATGGGTCTCCAAATCAAACTGCTGCTCAAACAACAAAGAAATCAAATGCCAATCTGGAAAAGAAACAAAACTTGCATCAAAAGGCTAAAAGTGTTGTTGGTGTCACGATGAATGCTAAGAAAAATCATGTTACACACACACATGCATCCACAAAGAAAATCTCATATTTTTATTATGGTGAACTTGGTCATATGATGCATGATTGCTTTTTGATGAAATCTGAAGATCTAGATGCATGCAAGAAAATGAATGGCTTCACAAAGTCAAGAAAGCTTTTAAAAACAAAAAGAACTCTTGATAACTCTCATGCTCATGGAAAAAGACCATTTGAGAGATTTGCTACATTGAACTGTTTTCATTGTGGAAGGTTTGGTCACATGATGAACAATTGCTTTGATTTGAAAAATGAGAACATCTCTTCAAACCCACAAAAATTTCATGCTCATTCCTTCAAGAAAAATCTGAAGTCTCTTGGTTGTTGTCATTATTGTGGTGAGTTTGGACATACCATGTATGATTGCTCTTTAATGCATTTTGATGATATGCATGTCCAAAAACTGTGGAAGGCACCCTCTAGAGGTGCAACTAACCATCCGGGACCCAAGAAGGTTTGGGTACCCAAAACAACCAAATGAGAACTTTGTTGCAGGATTGCCTTAAGGCCAAGGGGAAGGCTCTAAGTCGACTTGGCCAATCTTTGGAGCAATATTTTGGTAAACATGGGTTATCCTTGATTGATACTAATTTGATTGTAGAGGCAGCCTTATGTGTTTCATATGCCTTATATGCATAGACTTGACTCTTTACACATGTTGGACTAAACCTGAAATTTCTGAGATTAGTTTTGAACTCATGACAGCTTGAGTCAATCACTTGTATTGATATTTGCAATTCATCATACAGATTTGCAGTTCATAAGAGATTGTCTTGTGGAAGAAAAATAGTGAAATTGGTTTTCTCACTTGTATTGAATTGAGATTGACATGAATTGAGCTCTTTTCAGTGCAGGTTTGATAATGACCATCAACCTTTGAAATCATGGAGAGAAAGAAAGGAGCTCAAGAGGACTTCAATGCAAGATTTGATCTGCTTCCATTTCTTTTGGCTAATATCATTCTATTTCTTGCAAGAGAGAAAGAAAGGAGGTTAAGAAGACTTCAATGCCAAAGTTATTCTACTTCTATTGAGATTTGGAGCATGTTGATGAAGATTACTCAACCAAAATAAAGCAAAGAATTTGAAGATGTCAATAAAGGTAACACAAGCTAAATGTGAGAAAATAAAGTGTTTGGCTGAAGTTCTATGGTCTTGATGTTAATGCCATAACATGAAAGACAGTGATTGTGAAGGTTTGGATACCCCTTGGTTGTTCTTGATAATGTGGATAATGAATGCTTGGCTGAATGGTATTGAAACATCTGAGCAGTATATATGAGAGTGTAGCCATTGAATGCCTTTTGCTAAACCCCCGATGTCAAATGAGAATACATTTGTTTCTGATCGTCATTTCAATGATAACATGGTATATAAAATGGTGACATGTGGAAGGGCAGGTCAAGCCTGTCTGAAAGCTATCACCATGCGTGAGGATGTGCCTCCGCCTGGCACCATGAATCATCTATGCATATGGCATCCAACTTAAATAAATTTTCTGAAATCATGCATTGATTATGGGAGAGATTTGCATGCTGAAAATATTGAAAATGATATTTTTCCATTCTCTCAGCATGATGATATTGTGTTAGTGGCTGCACATCTTGAGGACTGAAGCTGATCAATGTTCCATGGTCTTTACCAATGTGCCACACATCTTTTTGGATAAAAGCACAACTGTTTTCAAGAAAAGTTCGTATGTGATGATTTTGATGATTTGAATGAATTTTCTGAATTCTCTTTTCAGAATAAAATTATGTCCTCACATTTGAACAATTGGTAATGTGTATCATACATTAGTTGCATTGGGTGCATATAGTATGTCTTGTTGCATAGTTGACATTTTCAGCATATATATAGTGCATATTTTGAAATACATCATTTACACATTTCATGTTGCATAAATGCCAAAATGAATACTTCCAACAATTGGTCTCATATCCTTGGAGTCAACATTTCTAGAACTGAGATTGCATATCTTTTCATTTTACATTGCATATGTATATCTCTATTGTATGCTTGCATGTTATTATATGCTATTCAACCCCTTCCTTGAAATTTCTAAGACCATATACTTCATTGATAAATAATGTTGCATCTGAGTCTTAACAAGTGTGCTTCGTGTAAAACTCTAAGGGGGAGCATTTCATGCTTATTACATTTACATAGGGGGAGCTACACTATCCTATACTAAGTTAAATTTTCTCCATACATGTTAAATCAAATTCGTACACTTCATGCACTTTAATGTGGAATTGAGTGTTGTTCATAAGGATATAGGAATTTCATTTCAACACTCTAAAGTAATTCAACTTGCTGCATGGATGATAAGAGACAGTTGAGGAAAAAGTTGCCTGCCTCCACATACAAAAAAATGGTTGATATGAAAGGCAGAGCAATGCTAAGTCTCACTGAGTAAACTGGGCACATGTCACCTGAGACGTGATGTGGTTCATTTCTGAAAAGTGTTGACTAAAGTATCTCTGTTCAAATGAGGTGACAAGGTTCAGTATTCTGAGTAACCGGAGATTCTGGCATGAGCTCCATGTGTCTTCTCATGTAAAAAGGAATTATTTAAACCTGATCCTTCTTAGAAAAATTCAGATTGTCAGTGTGAAAGTTATTGATGATAATTTGATGAGGTAGAGCGAAGCCTCCAATATGCTGTTCTCTAGCTTGAAATGCAGTTTGCACACTTACTATTGTGTTTACTTGAAAATCTGGTTATCCATATGGCTAAACTTCATTCTCATGTTACTCACTTGCACATGGTAATTTGATTTGATATGTATTTTGAAAATTTGATTAACTGCTTGACCTACTGTACGTCTTCTCCTATTTATATGCACAATCCTCTAGGTGTAATCATGAGTATTCTGAACTTAATGACTCACTTGTACTTTTCTTACACCTATCCCCTCACTGTAATTCAATTGGTATCACTTCTTGTGAAGGAGTTTTATTGCATGTATCTATAGATATCTGCTTGATTACATTGTATGCATTTCATGTCTCATCACTTTCATACATCCTGTGTAACGACCCGAGAATCCGATTACCGAGAAGGCCCGATAACCCGAGACTCGTACCGCCACCCATGAGCCCGAAGACTCGGAAGGGTTAAAAGGATGGTGTGGAAACTACACAAGCATCACAGATAATTGTAGAAATTAAACGGTTATAATATTAAGCAGGAAATAAATTAACATTTTGCATGGTCCACAATAAAATAACAACAACAGCAAGAACAGTCCACGACTAGTACAGTGACAAGAAAGAAAAGTACAGCTACACGGGGCATACCCCGGCTCTGACCTCTGGCACTACCTCTGGGCACCCGCACCACGCTGCGCTCCTGACGCGCTCCCCAAAGGTGACGTCTCACCTGAAACACGGTGAAAACACGCAGGGAATGAGTCTCGGAACAAGACTCAGTAGGGATCACTCGAACCCTACCTCGTAAAACGAGAAATCACTACTCTAGCGGTAGGAAAGTACCTCGGAAAGGAAAGTCCTGTACTCTACAGAACTAGACCCTATGGCACGTAAACCGACACACATGCCACGGTACGAGAAGATCGAAACTCAACGGTCGAATCGTAAAACCCGAAGGTCGGAAACACACGACAGACAGTCTGACACTCTGTACTCGATAGGAGTACCACCCACTAGAAGCACAGCCGGTAGTGTCCCCTGACGTCTTACACCGCACCGCAGGTGAACCGCCTGACGTGGTAGGTCCTACCCGAGGCGCAGACACCGTACAAGTAACCACAAACAAGTAACTAGCTGGGGTCACGCCCGTCGACGTGGGTCCAACCGCCCCCAACAACGTGTGCACACACAGACCTTGCGTCACTAGGTCTGGTCCTCTGACCGGTTTTCCCCCGTAGCCGGACTCTAGCTACCGACGAGGGGCCTACGGTAACCGGTCCACAAACCGTCTCGAAAGGTGGGTGCCCGTACACCACTCCCAGCTGAGACCAGCACCTCGTACTGGTGGGCTATGACTAGTGGAGGGTCACTGAAGGAGTAGACTCTCGAGTCAACAGAAAACGACGTCCGAGTCCGACAACGTGTGGAAATCACCCCACGCACTAACTCCGTCAACGGGGCCACGGTCGGAGAAAAATGGACTCACCGCCCACAGCCAAACTCATAACCAAGGCAAACGGAACCTCCGGACACCAAAGACATGGTCACGGAACTCCACGGGGTGCCCGGGACGCACACACGGCCCAAGGGGAACACCCAACAACAGCCAGATCGCGCTAGGGATACCTAGCGTGACACGGAAGAACCCGCTAGGGCCTCCTAGCGCGACAAGGCATGTCGCGCTAGGGACGGCTAGCGCGACAAGGCATGTCGCGCTAGGGATGCCTAGCGCGACAAGGCCGATCGCGCTAGGACCCCATACCGCGACAGGAACCGCCCTACTCTTCATCTTCTCCGATGAACGTGCTCGGTCGGGGCAGCGCGACCTCCAAGAACGCGCTACTGGAGTATAGCGCGTTCTCAGTCCGCGGCCGAAAACAGTAGAAACGCCCAAAAAGTCTAACCACGCCCCCATGCCTCCATAGGAGAGGGGGAAAACAAAGGGGAAGACCCCTGGGGACCCCTAGCATGATTCTAGGCCATCAAAACATGAAATCATGCATCAAATCCATAGATCGGGCGAGCTCTCCCCAAATCATGGAAAAATCTAAAAACGCTCAAACGATCCCCTCTCGGCCTCCCCGCGGCCTATAAATCGCGGAAAAGATCGGCATGAGGCTAAGGAACGTCACCCTACCTCAATGGAGCAAATGCTCCGCCGAATCAATCACGAATCACGAAGAACGCTTTAAACTTCACGAACTCCCCACGCTTCCCACGCACGCCGCACGCCCACGAGATCGTCTCGCCGTCACCCACGCGTCCGCGCCGTCGCCCCGCCGCCGTCCGTAGCCGGAGAGGGGTTCACCGCGCCCGAATGGGAGAGAGGGAGAGAGGAGGGTGTCACGGTGGGAAGAAACGGAGGAAGAGGAAGAAGAAGAAAGAGAAAGGAGAAAAGAAAAAGAAAAGGAATTAGGGCTTTATAGAAAATCCGAATTTTCAGAAAAATACCGAAAAATAGAAAAATACATTTCCGGAATCCTCGGAACGCACCGATCGCAACGGTACCACTCGTGCCCGGGTGAACCGCCCGGTTCGCCTGCAGCGAGCTTCCGAAGAAAAAGCCGAAACACACACCGGGAATCGGAAAATACACGCGGAAAAGCCGCGGAACGCCTTCGGGCCTCCGAAACCACTCCGGATCGCGCCGATCTGAACACAAAAGATGTCCGAAACGAAATTTCGGACACAACGGAGCCGAACGCTCCGAAAACCAGATCCGGGACCCACGAAGAAGGATCCGAAAGGTCCGGGATATTACAGCCCTCCCCCCTTAAGGAATTTCGTCCTCGAAATTGAGAACAACCCAAGGGGAAAGAAGAGGAAGACTCACTCAAACAGATACGGGAACTGCTGACGCATCTCATCCTCACGTTCCCACGAAGCCTCACCACCAGAGTGTCGCTGCCACATGACCTTTACCAAGGGAATGACCTTGTTCCGCAGGCGCTGCTCTCGCCTATCCTCCACGCGGATCGGAAACTCTGGGAGAGAAAGATCTGGAGTCACCTCAGGCCAAACGAAAAACTCGAGCGCATGAGAGTCATCGGGCATATACTTCCGCAACATCGAGACGTGGAACACGTCATGCACCGACGCCAACTCAGAGGGCAACTGCAACCGGTAAGCAACCTCACCGATGCGCTCCACAATCGCGAAAGGACAAATATAGCGGGGACTCAGCTTCCCACGCCGTCCAAAACGCATCACCCCCTTCATCGGAGAAACTCTCAAGAACACATGATCGCCCACGGTGAACTCGAGGGGCTGCCTCCTACGGTCAGCATAGCTCTTCTGCCGACTCTGGGCCGCCAACATGTTCTGACGAACCAGGTGCACAACATCCACACATTGCTGCACCAATTCCGGACCCGTCAAAACACGCTCACCCACCTCAAACCAATCTAGTGGAGTCCGACAAGGACGCCCGTACAATGCCTCATAAGGAGCCATGCCGATGCTCGAATGATAGCTGTTGTTATA
The DNA here is from genome assembly GCA_022559845.1 of Amorphophallus konjac. NCBI lineage: Eukaryota > Viridiplantae > Streptophyta > Magnoliopsida > Alismatales > Araceae > Amorphophallus > Amorphophallus konjac. The sequence continues at coordinate 26,461,779 of CM040122.1, forward strand.
GGCAAACTCCACCAACGGTAGGTGATGAATCCAACTCCCCTGCCACTCCAGGCAGCAGGATCTCAGCATGTCCTCCAAAGTCTGAATGGTCCTCTCAGACTGACCATCCGACTGAGGATGATACGCCGAGCTAAATGCCAACTCCGTGCCAAGAGCCCGCTGGAAACCCCTCCAGAATCCAGAAGTGAAGCGCGTATCCCGATCCGACACGATCGAAATGGGAATCCCATGCAACGGCACGATCCGCTCCACATAGAGACGAGCCAACTTAGACACGCTCCAGCTGACCTTGACCGGTAACAACCGCGTCACCTTCGTCAGCCGATCCACCAGCAACCAAATACTGTCCTGCCCACTTGGGGTCCTCGGCAATCCCACCACGAAATACGTGGTCACATGATCCCACTTCCAAGCAGGAACATCCAAGGGCTGAAGAGTACCTCCTGATCGCTGATGCTCCGCCTTCACCTGCTGACAGATCAGGCACCTGGCTACAAATTCGGTAACATCTCTCTTCATGCCAGGCCACCAGAATTGCCTCCGTAAGTTCCGATACATCTTCGTCGCACCCGGGTGCACGGTGTACCTGCTCCCATGAGCCTCGCGTAACACCGCACGACGAATCTGCTCCTCGGCTGGGACGTACAGCCTGCCACGAAACCTCGCAGCACCGTCCTCGCCAAGCTCCACATCAGCCATAGCCAAAATCCGGGGCAACTCAGGGTCCGCATGCTGAGCCTCTGTCACCTGACGACGGATAGCAGGAGTGACAGTCAGACTCGCAAGCACCGCCAACCCTGGCTCCTGGGGAATCTTGAGCCTGAAAGATACCTCGGGCACTTGTTCCCAGAGCCTCCACTTCCTCAACATCAAGGTAATGACCGCCACCTTCCGACTCAAGGCATCGGCGATGACATTCATCCTGCCCGGCTGATAAGACAGGGTGAAGTCATAGTCCTTCATGAATTCCATCCAACGCCTCTATCTGAGGTTCAGATCTCTCTGCGAGAACACATACCTCAAACTCTGATGGTCAGTGAACACCTCGAACTTCTCGCCGTACAGATAATGCCTCCAGATCTTCAGCGCGAAGATCACCGTCGCCAACTCAAGATCATGGGTAGGGTAGTTCTCCGCATGGGGCTTTAGCTGCCGAGATGCATAAGCCACCACTCTACCATGCTGCATCAGAACAGCACCCAATCCGACGTCGGAAGCATCTGTACACACCACGAAACCTCCCCATCCAGAAGGCAAAACCAACACCGGAGCCGAGGTGAGCAACCTCTTCAGTTCACTGAAGCTCTGCTCACACTCCTCGGACCAAACGAAAGGCACATCCTTCCGCGTGAGCCTCGTCATCGGGGTCGCAATGCGGGAAAAATCCTAGATAAACCGGCGATAATAACCCACAAGCCCCAAGAAACTCCGGATCTCCGTCACCGACCTCGGCCTCGGCCACTGCATCACTGCCTCGACCTTGGCGGGATCCACAGAAATGCCATCACCAGAAATCACGTGCCCCAGAAAGTGCACCTCGCTGAGCCAAAACTCGCACTTGCTGAGCTTCGCATACAACTGGTGATCTCGCAACGTCTGCAGCACCACACTTAAATGGTACGCATGCTCTCAGCAGACTGCGAATAAACAAGGATGTCGTCCACGAAGATGACCACGAACTGGTCCAAATACGGATGAAACACCCTCTGCATCAAGTCCATGAAGGCTGCTGGGGCATTGGTGAGCCCGAACGGCATCACCAAGAACTCATAATGCCCGTACCTCGTACTGAATGCAGTCTTCTCCACATCGGACTCGCGAATTCTCAGCTGATAGTAACCGGACCGTAAATCAATCCGCGAGAACACTCGCGCAGACTGCAGCTGGTCGAACAAATCATCAATCCGCGGCAACGGATACTTATTCTTAATGGTCACGTCATTCAGCTGCCGATAGTCAATGCACAGCCGCAGACTACCGTCCTTCTTCTTCACAAACAACACGGGCGCACCCCAAGGGGAAAAGCTAGGACGAACATACCCCTTGGCCAGCAGTTCCTGCAACTGCGCCCTCAACTCCCTCAACTCAGCGGGGGCCATACGGTAGGGAGCCTTCGCCAAAGGTCCCGTACCAGGCACAACCTCGATCACGAAATCGATCTCCCGCTGGGGAGATAATCCAGGCAACTCCTTAGGAAAGACGTCGGGAAACCCGCACACCACCGCAATGTCCTCGACATCCGGCTCCATCCGGTCAGACACGACCACTGACGCGAGAAAACTCTGACAACCCGAATCAAGCAATCGACGGGCTCGAATTGCAGAGATAAGGAATCGAGAAGAGGTGGAACGGATATCTTGGAAATAGAAGGTCCTCTTGCTCGGATGCTGGAAGTAGACCCTCTTCATTCCACAATCCACCACCGCTCCATGAGTCTCGAGCCAATCCATGCCTAGAATCACGTCATAATCCCGAAGCTGCAACGCATACAACCTGCCTGGCATACTCCGCCCATCGATCCACACCGGAACCTGGTCGAAGCAATACGGAGTGACCATAAAGTCACCCGAAGGCAACTCCACTGCCAAATCACAGACAACTGGGTCACCGGCTCCTCGACGCTCGACGCGAAATCCTCCGAAATAAACGAATGAGACGCGCCAGAATCGAACAAAACCCGAGCCGCACAACCCAAAATCTGAACGGTACCTTCCACGAGCTGCGACGCCACTGCCTCTGCCCTGGTCAAGTGCGTGATCTGGCCCCGAGCCCTCTGCCTGCCTCCCACGCTAGCTGACCTGGGTAGCGGCGGATACTGTCCCTGCTGCTGCTGCTGCTGCCTCTGCTGCTGGGGAACCTGCTGCTGCTGAGGAAACTGCTGCTGCGGCGGCCTCTGAGGATAGTCACGCGCTATATGCCCTGGCTGGTCACACTGAAAATAAATGATCGGCGCCGTGCACTGCCTGCCTGGGTGGGTACCACCACATCGTGGACAAGGTCCTCGCGATCCACCCACTGATCCCTGACGCTGCAAAGGAATCGGCTGCTGCACACTGCCCGATGAAGCCTGCCCTTGATCCTTGTGCTTCTTCCGGAGACTCTTCTTTAAGAACTTCTTGACCTTCGAGCCGAAGGACGCGGATCCTGCCACTGACGCTGCCGGTGCCGGTACTCCTGAACCACCCGACGCATGCTGGAAGAAACCCTGCTGCTGGGTAGCCGACTGCTGGCTGCGACCTGATAAGGACTGCCCCTGGCTGACCGGTCCTCGAGTCCTCTGCATATCCATCTCCAAAGAAATCGCAACACGAGACGCTGTCTCTAGATCAGTGGCCCCATTCGCGATCAAATGGTGCCTCAGCTCCAGCCTCAAGCCTGCACAAACTACGCGGTCCTCACCCTCTCATGCTCCATGATATGAGGTGCGTACCGACCCAGCTCGACAAATCGGGCCCTGTACTGCAACATGGACATGTCACCCTGCACCAGCTCCAGAAACTCCCGCATCCGCTGCGTGGCAACAATATCTGGATAATACGTACGCTCGAAAGCACTGACAAAGTCATCCCACTCGATCTGCTCAAGTGGACGAAGCTGAAAGGACGTCTTCCACTCGGAAGACCACCACCTCCGAGCCGTACCCTGCAACTGGTTGTAGGCCAACACCACTCTGTCCTCGGCAGCACTCTTCGCAGAACTGAACACCCGCTCCATCTCATCGAGCCAATCACGAGCCGCATCAGGGTCTGCCTGGCCGCTAAAGTAAGGTGGATGGAACTGCATGAAGTCCCTCACCGCTCGGCCTGGCCCACCCCTGGCTGACGAGCCCTCACCAGCCTCTCCGCCGAACTGCTGAGACATGAGATGGTACATGCCACGGAAGAAATCCTCGGCCCCCAGAGCTCTCGCAGCATCCGCGGCCTCGGTAGCTCCCGGAACTCTACTATGCTCCTCCTGGTCCCTCTGGACCCCCTGCTGGATCTCCTGACCTCCAGCCGACTGCCCCTGCTGAGAGCGAGAACTCCTCCTCGGCGCCATACTCGCTCCTGAAGCAAAAGACAGAAAACACGAAAACAGTAAGGTCAAAAAAGACACACGGTGCCCAATGCCAGCGTCACCTGTACATCATCATTGTGGACTAGTGGACCACTACAATTACCTATGATTCTCATGTAATTCCACAACTGCGCTCTGATACCAGCTATAACGACTCGAGAATCCGATTACCGGGAAGGCCCGATAACCCGAGACTCGTACCGCCACCCACGAGCCCGAAGACTCGGAAGGGTTAAAAGGATGGTGTGGAAACTACACAAGCATCACAGATAATTGCAGAAATTAAACGGTTATAATATTAAGCTGGAAATAAATTAACATTTTACATGGTCCACAATAAAATAACAACAACAGCAAGAACAGTCCACGACTAGTACAGTGTCAAGAAAGAAAAGTACAGCTACACGGGGCATACCCCGGCTCTGACCTCTGGCACTACCTCTGGGCACCCGCACCACGCTGCGCTCCTGATGCGCTCCCCGAAGGTGGCGTCTCACCTGAAACACGGTGAAAACACGCAGGGAATGAGTCTCGGAACAAGACTCAGTAGGGATCACTCGAACCCTACCTCGTAAAATGAGAAATCACTACTCTAGCGGTAGGAAAGTATCTCGGAAAGGAAAGCCCTGTACTCTACAGAACTAGACCCTACGGCACGCAAACCGACACACGTGCCACGGTACGAGAAGACCGAAACTCAACGGTCGAATCGTAAAACCCGAAGGTCGGAAACACACGACTGACAGTCTGACACTCCGTACTCGACAGGAGTACCACCCACTAGAAGCACAGCCGGTAGCGTCCCCTGACGTCTTACACCGCACCGCAGGTGAACCGCCTGACGTGGTAGGTCCTACCCGAGGCGCAGACACCGTACAAGTAACCACAAACAAGTAACTAGTTGGGGTCACGCCCGTCGACGTGGGTCCAACCGCCCCCAACCACGTGTGCACACACAGACCTTGCGTCACTAGGTCTGGTCCTCTGACCGGTTTTCCCCCGTAGCCGGACTCTGGCTACCGACGAGGGGCCTACGGTAACCGGTCCACAAACCGTCTCGAAAGGTGGGTGCCCGTACACCACTCCCAGGTGAGACCAGCACCTCGTACTGGTGGGCTACGACTAGTGGAGGGTCACTGAAGGAGTATACTCTCGAGTCAACAGAAAACGACGTCCGAGTCCGACAACGTGTGGGAATCACCCCACGCACTAGCTCCGTCAACGGGGCCACGGTCGGAGAAAAACGGACTCACCGCCCACAGCCAAACTCATAACCAAGGCAAACGGAACCTCCGGACACCAAAGACACGGTCACGGAACTCCACGGGGTGCCCGGGACGCACACACGGCCCAAGGGGAACACCCAACAATAGCCAGATCGCGCTAGGGATACCTAGCGCGACACGGAAGAACGCGCTAGGGCCTCCTAGCGCGACAAGGGACATCGCGCTAGGGCCTCCTAGCGCGACAAGGCATGTCGCACTAGGGACGACTAGCGCGACAAGGCATGTCACGCTAGGGATGCCTAGCGCGACAAGGCAGATCGCGCTAGGACCCCATAGCGCGACAGGAACCGCCCTATTGTTCATCTTCTCCGATGAACGCGCTCGGTCGGGGCAGCGCGACCTCCAAGAACGCGCTACTGGAGTATAGCGCGTTCTCAGTCCGCGGCCGAAAACGGTAGAAACGCCCAAAAATTCTAACCACGCCCCCATGCCTCAATAGGAGAGGGGGAAAATAAAGGGGAAGACCCCTGGGGACCCCTAGCATGATTCTAGGCCATCAAAACATGAAATCATGCATCAAATCCATAGATTGGGCGAGCTCTCCCCAAATCATGGAAAAACCCAAAAACGCTCAAACGATCCCCTCTCGGCCTCCCCGCGGCCTATAAATCGCGGAAAAGATCGGCATGAGGCTAAGGAACGTCACCCTACCTCAATGGAGCAAATGCTCCGCCGAATCAATCACGAATCACAAAGAACGCTTTAAACTTCACGAACTCCCCACACTTCCCACGCACGCCGCACGCCCACGAGATCGTCTCGCCGTCACCCACGCGTCCGCGCCGTCGCCCCGCCGCCGTCCATAGCCGGAGAGGGGTTCGCCGCGCCCGAATGGGAGAGAGGGAGAGAGGAGGGTGTCACGGTGGGAAGAAACGGAGGAAGAGGAAGAAGAAGAAAGAGAAAGGAGAAAAGAAAAAGAAAAGGAATTAGGGCTTTATAGAAAATCCAAATTTTTGGAAAAATACCAAAAAATAGAAAAATATATTTTCGGAATCCTCGGAACGCACCGATCGCAACGGTACCACTCGTGCCCAGGTGAACCGCCCGGTTCGCCTGCAGCGAGCTTCCAAAGAAAAAGTCGAAACACACACCGAGAATCGGAAAACACACGCGGAAAAGTCGCGGAACGCCTCCGGGCCTCCGAAACCACTCCGGATCGCGCCGATCTGAACACGAAAGATGTCCGAAACAAAATTTCGGACACAACGGAGCCGAACGCTCTGAAAACCAGATCCGGGACCCACGAAGAAGGATCCAAAAGGTCCGGGATATTACATCCTGTTTCATGCATTTCACAAGAAAACTAAAAATCAAAAATTTGAAAATCAAAGTTAGTCATCTATTGTGTCAATGTCAAAGGGGGAGCTTTACATGTGATCTTATCTGCCCAACTCATCACGATTTGTATAAGTCAATACTTTTTTCTGGGTGTTTGAGTGTTTGTTTGCTTGCTCATCATTGTCATGCCATATGCCATTTCCATTTGCTGCAACTTGTGAGCATTTACATATCATATTGTCATCTTGCATACTACATGACCATATTGTCCACATTTGCATTTCCAATTTCAACAATTGGTATCCAACAGTTTTGCAATTAGTTCATGCATATCATGTCATCTTGCATCCCCCATCATGATCCCCATTTCTGATTCTGTCAAAGGGGGAGAGAGAGCTTTATGAGAGAGTATTATAGCATAAATATTTTGTCATCATCAAAATGGGGGAGATTGTTGTGTATGTGATTTTGATGATTACAAAATGAGTGAATGCTTGGCCTTGTGCGTGAATGCTTATTCATGTCTTCATGTGCTTGAACTCATTATCCTCTCACTATGAAGTTTACAATGGTTGTGGTGATGAATACAAACTGTTTCTATTGGGATATCATCATGTGGATGCATTGTGATTCTATAAGGCTCATACGTGCTTTGAGGTTCGCACAAACATTGCATATACATTGGCTCCTTACTATTTGTTTGATTTCCAAATCTATACAATCATGCTATGGTGAATGATATTTGGAGTTTCATGACTATGTGTATGAATGACTCAACCAATCAACAAGAAATGTGAACTCAGATAAAACAATGAGGTAAGTGTTGCTCTGAACTGAATTTGGAACTCATATGAGGATCTTAAGATGAAAATGTCATCAAAGCATTTATGTGTCACATGCAAGTGCTCTCATGTTCATACTTCATGTCATTTGGGTCTCGGCCTCAAAACGAGCTCCATATGTTAATGCATGACCCATAGATTTTGATCTTGATCTAACATCTTGCTTTATCATATTTTTCAGGATGAAAAATCATGGTGGATCTTCATAGGATTATGGTAACATTTAATCAATTATTTCCCATTGATTTGATGGAGGTTTTAGTTATTTTTCAAACTCAAACTGTCTTACAGTCTTCACCATTTTCAATCCAACCGTTGGATCTCCCCTCTAAAATTATATGTTGTAGCTTTGGGAGTCCTCTTTCCAACGCCTACAGTCTTGCTTCGATCGGAGTTCGGAGCTAGGAGTATTAATTCCTGTCGCCGAAGCACGCAGAGCTGATTTTTGTGAAGCTGCCTGAAAGGGTCGACCCTTAGGGTCGACCCCTCAAGAAAGGGTCGACCCTTAGGGTCGACCCCTGTGAACCAGAACCAAAATGTGTTCTGTTTTGGTTCTGGAAACCCAAGGGTCGACCCATGGGGTCGACCCATTGAATTCTGGAAACCCGAGGGTCGACCCCTGTAAAATAGAACACAAAATTTGTTCTGTTTGGCTTCTATATGCCCAAGGGTCGACCCCAAGGGTCGACCCATTACTTTTGGGTCTTTAACCCTCTCACGAGGGTCGATCCTTGGGGTCGACCCATTCCGGTCGGACCTCCAGCCACCTTTGTTGACCGCCATTTTCTTGCCCCAAAAGTCATACCAATCAATTCCTAATGCCCTATATGTCGTCCTACTTCATGGTTCTGGTCTCCAAGATGTCCCTTGACCATTCTAATCATATATATACTTCTCTTTGGGTCAAAAACCCTAAGGAGAGGGTGAGATCCGATTTTTGGGTGTTTTGCTAACCCTTGTGTATGCAGGTTCGGAGTTGAAGCTCCCAAGCCTTCTTCCACCTTGTTTTGAGCTTATATGTGAAGGAAGAACGTGGATTCAAGTCCCTAATCGATCCTCTACTGGAAGAAACATGGAGAATCAAGATACAAGCATCATCTATGCAAGAATCGATCATTTTTCTTCAAGAACGGTTCCTCATCCTGCAGAAGCTCTTCATCGGAAATCTGAGGGAGTTGTCTTGATCTTTCACTTCTGTGTTTTTGTTTGAGATTGCTCAAGGTGTTGAATGATTATCTATGAGGTGCAATATATATATACATACATGTTCATTTGTTCATCTATTGATTGCTATCTTATTAGTGCTATGTTTTTCATCCTAAGCAATAAGATGAACTAATGCTTTCTTTTCTCTTGCAGAAGAAGAAGGAAGAGTGGTACCACAAGGATGAGAGTAGAGGGGTTTATGAGGCTAATCAATTCTATGATGCAATAGGCTTGATTTGGAGCTTATCATTTCTATCTGTTCTTTCAGGTGGAGAAGAAATTAGAAGAAGGTAAAGAAGTGCATCTCGAGGAGACGAAGAAGATGATGTCTAAATCATGATCATCCGTCAACGAGCAAGGAGAATCATATTGTGCTGAAGAAGGGGGAGCCTTATACTTGATGCATACTTCTAGTTTTCATCTATAGAATTCGTTGGGAGGTCATAGCATATATATGTTTTGATTCATATACATTTGAGATAATACCTTGTGTGGGTGTTTGGAGAAGGGGATCTCCGAGTGTGTGCGTTGTTATATGTGTGCTGATTGTACGGAGTATATCCGCGTGTGTTGTTGTTGGGAGCTTTCTCCCGTGTGGTTGAGTAGGCATTGTCCTACGTGTGTGTGGACGGAGTTGTGACTCCGTGTGAGGAATTTGTTTGGGGTGTGTTCCCTAGTGTGTGTGTGTGTGTGTGTGTGTGCTGCTGTGGCAGCAGGTTGAGGCAAGGCCTCGTGTGTGTGGTTTGCTGCGAAAGCAGTGTGTGTGTGTTGGGGTTCATCCCCGTGTTGCTACTTTTGTAGCGTGTAGTGAAGCCTCACCGGTTTGGTGAGGGGTGGACGTAGGGAGCCCGTCGTGGTCCCGAACCACCTTAAAAATGTCCGTGTCTTGTGGTTTGATTATTGTGATTGTGTGTTCTCTATCCTATCTATTTGTGCTATCGTGTGAGCTCGGTGAGATTGAGTGAATCTAGTTTAAACCTGTTTAGATTAAATTCTCAATCTTGTATATTCCGCTGTGTGCTAGTTGAGTTTTTAATTGGACATAGTTTTATTAGTAGGATCTATTCACCCCCCCTCTAGATCCGTGTTCCTGCACTACGGGACCCAACACGGCGCACGGGCACACGCGGCCGGTCAGGAGAGAGAAAGAGACAGAAAGGAAGAGAAAGGAAGAAAGAAAAATAGAAAAAATAGAGAAAAAATCTAAAAAAATTGTAAAAGTGTGCAACACATGTTGGCACACAATTTTGAATCAAAATGGGTTGTGTATTTCAACAAAAGAGGCAAGAAGTGTTTACATTAGAATGGGGATGTATGAACCCTATAAAAGGGGCTTCAAATGTAATGAAAGAGAGTTCTTAAGTTAGGAGTAGCTAGCTGAAGGAGTTGTGAAGAATTGTAAGAGATTACTTTGTATTCTTGAAGTTCTTGCTTGTAGGCCTTAGTAGAGCTTCATAGGAGTTATATTTTGAGAGCTTTTGATGTAAAGTTTGTAAGTTGATATTATTTTAATGAATGGTTTGTTTCAGAATTTAGTCATTTTTTAGCGTTATTACTTATTGTTCTGGTCTCCATTTCATTTTCTTATCTTCACGAAAGTTATTCATTTTTAAGTGTTCTTCAATTTCTCTTTCTATCATTTCCCTTAATTCCTTCTAGTTTGAAAGTTATTTCCCGTTTACTTAAGTGCTGTTCTACGTGATTACTGTTCATCCGAGGTGATACCTTCTAGTATTCTTCTATTTTGAAGCCTTTCCCATCTTCTTTTTACTCTGAATTCTTAATAAAAGTTGTTCGTCTCTTGTAGATCTAAAATTTCTTCTTCTACCACTTCTTCTAATTCTGTTTATTTTGAGAGTTATAATTAATTTTTCACTGTTCTGATTTCTGCCATATTACTGTTCATCCGCACTGATAGCTCTTGAGTTTTTCACATTTTTCACTGTCTTCCTTTCATTTTATGTTTCTGTGTTCTTCATCAAACTTCTTCATCTTTTCATTCTGTACAACTTTCATTTCTTCCACTTTTTTTAATTCCCTCTAGATTTTAAGTTATTCTTTTCCTTCCAACCCTCTATTTTCAATAGAATTCTGTTATGTTTTCAACATTACTTTGTTCCTAGTTCTATCCAACCCCTCTCTTCACAAGTTCTTCACACACACCCAAAGCGATAGTCATCTTCCGATCATCTCATGGCGTCGACTTCCAAGGCGGAGCGATCTTCATTCAAGGCTCGGCGATGAAACAGCGGCGTTCTTCATTCATTGGCTAAAATTTCCTTCACTTATCTCTTGGTATTTAAAGTTGTAGTTTAATTTCCTTTAGTGTAATTAAATAATTTTAATAACAATATTTACTTATTTATGCAGGCACTCGGTAAAAAGCGACAAGAAACAAAAATAAAAAAAAATATAAAGGGAAAATAAAATAAAAAATAATAAAGGCCAAAAGCCCATAGACTTGTTCAAAAAGAAAAAAAAAGAAAAAAAATAATATCATTTGATATTTTTAAGAATTTTTTAAGCTATATATAAGATATAAATATATATATATATATATATATATATATATATATATATATCAACATATATAATATATATATAATATATATAATATATAATATATATAGTTATAATATGTGTGTGTTATTTTTCTGTGCAGGCAGAAGCCACCCCCGCCTTCGCGGCGGGGGCACGTTCGACGAGGTAGAGGGGAAGGCGCGTGAGGCGCCTTCGCGCGGTCAACGCGCGTGCCACGCGGCACGCGAAGGAGGCGGGCACCGCGGGCGCACCGCACCCAAGCGACCCACGCGGCAGGCGGGCACGGTGCGGCGAGCCGAGGGTCCACGCGGTGGAAGAAACGCGGGAAAGAGAAGACGGCGGCGCACGGGCGCACGCGGCCGGCCGGGAGAGAGAAAGAGAGAGAAAGGAAGAGAAAGGAAGAAAGAAAAATAGAAAAAAATAGAGAAAAAATCTAAAAAAATTAGAAAAGTGTGCAACACATGTCGGCACACAATTTTGAGTCAAAATGGGTTGTGTTTTTCAACAAAAGAGGCACGAAGTGTTTACATTAGAATGAGGATGTATGAACCCTATAAAAGGGGCTTCAAATGTAATGAAAGAGAGTTGTTAAGTTAGGAGTAGCTAGCTAAGGGAGTTGTGAAGAATTGTAAGAGATTGCTTTGTATTCTTGAAGTTCTTGCTTGTAGGCCTTAGTAGAGTTTCATAGGAGTTATGTTTTGAGAGTTTTTGATGCAAAGTTTGTAAGTTGATATTATTTTAATGAATGGTTGGTTTCAGAATTTAGTCCTTTCTTAGCCTTATTACTTATTGTTATGATCTCTATTTCATTTTCTTGTCTTCACGAAAGTTGTTCATTTTTAAGTGTTCTTCAATTTCTCTTTCTATCATTTCTCTTATTTCCTTCTAGTTTGAAAGTTATTTCCCGTTTACTTAAGTGCTGTTCTACGTGATTACTGTTCATCCGATGTGATACCTTCTAATATTCTTCTGTTTTGAAGCCTTTCCCATCTTTTTTTTACTATGGGTTCTTAATGAAAGTTGTTCTTCTCTTGTAGATCTAAAAGTTCTTCTTCTACCACTTCTTCTAATTCTAATTATTTTGAGAGTTATAATTAATTTTTCACTGTTTTGATTTCTACCATATTACTGTTCATCCGCATTGATAGCTCTTGAATTTTTAAAATTTTCACTATCTTCCTTTCATTTTCTGTTTCGGTTTTCTTCATCAAACTTCTTCATCTTTTTATTCTCTACAACTTTCATTTCTTCCACTTTTTCTAATTCCCTCTAGATGTTAAGTTATTCTTTTCCTTCCAACCCTCTATTTTTAATAGAATTCTGTTATGTTTTCAACATTGCTTTGTTCCTAGTTCTATCCAACCCCTCTCTTCACAAGTTCTTCACACACACCCAAAGCGGTGGTCATCTTCTGATCATCTCACGACGTCGACTTCCAAGGCGGAGCGATCTTCTTCCAAGGCTCGGTGAGGAAACGGCGGCGTTCTTCATTCATTGGCTAAAATTTTCTTCACTTATCTCTTGTTATTTAAAGTTGTAATTTAATTTCTTTAGTGTTAATCGCACTCAAAAGATAAAAATTGGTTGTCAAAAAATAAGGATATTTTTCAACTTGATCTATAATCAAATTTTCTTCCCGTGGGATCGACCAGTATTTACCACTGTACTCGTATTTCCAAAATCAATAAAGTGAGTGAGTGCGGTTTTATAAATTTTAAAATTTGTGTGGCATGGCATTTTTAAACGACGGGTGCCGAGCGCATCAAATTTTTGAAATTCATTCTTGTTGGCCTTAGTTGAGCTTCATAGGAGAGTTAGAGAGTTATGTTTTGAGAGCTTTTGATGTAAACTTTGTAGGTTGATGTTATTTTAATGAATAGCCGGCAGCACAAGACGATTCGTCAACATATAGCTCCCATGTTGGCCCCGAGGACTGCTCGGGTGAGTTTTCCTCAGATATTGTGCGCTCGACGACGAAGTCGGCGAGGGCTTGGGCCTTGATCGCGGTCCTCGGGCGGAACTTGATGTCGAACTTGCCCAACTCGATAGCCCACTTGATCAACTTTCCTGATGCTTCGAGGTTCTGGAGGATTTATCGCAGAGGTTGATCAGTGAGGACGGTAATTGGGTGAGCCAAGAAGTACGATCGTAGCTTGCGGGTGGTTGTGATTAGAGCCAAAGCGAACTTCTCAGTCTGCGACTATCGGAACTCTGGCCCCTGTAATGCCCGGCTTACATAGTAGACGGGCTTCATGATGTTACCTTCCTCCCGGGCGAGCACTGCGCTCATCGTTCTCGGAGTCACTAACAGATATAGGAGCAGTTGTTCTCCCTTTTGTGGTTTGGAGAGCATAGGAGGGGTCGCTATGTAACACTTTAGCTCTTCGAACACCTGCTCGCATTCTTGGTCCCACTCGATCTGTCCTCTCTTCTCCGGTGTTTTATTGACTTGCTTGATGAGCCGGAAGAAGGGAAGGCATCTCTCAGCTGCTCGGGATAGGAATCGAGTTAAGACGGCGACATGGCCAGTGAGGCACTGTACGTCCCTTACCCGTGCCGGTCGCTTCATCTCCAGTACCACTCGGATTTAATCAGGGTTTGCCTCTATTCCTCTATGGGTGATGCGGGTGTAACAATATAAGCCGTGGTCGGTGACGAACACAGTCTTGTCCTAGTCGGGCTTATGCATGCTAATCTGATGATACCCAGAATAGGCGTCTAGAAAGTTTAACATATCGTGCTCAGCCATAGCGTCGACCAGCTGGTCGATCCGTGGCATGGGGAAGCTATCTTTTGGCGTAGCTTTGTTGAGGTCGATGTAGTCTACGCACATCCGTCACTTCCCATTACTCTTAGGGATGAGGACTACGTTTGCCACCCAGTCAGGCCGGGTGGGTCTGAGTAGCTCCGAGCATAATTTCTCGCTGACTTGTTCCTTGATAATGGCCTGTCGCTCGGGGTTGTAGCGTCTCCTGCGCTTCTGAACCGGGCAGCAGCTTGGATCCAACTTTAGTTGGTGGGTGATGATCTCCGGTGGGATTCTGGGGAGCTTGTCCTCGGACCATGCGAACACTTCTTGGTTCGCTACCAGGAAGCTGGTATAAGCCTCCTTCTTCTGGTCGGACAGGGTGGCTCCGATCCTTTACGTCCTGCTTGGATCTTCCCCCACCTAGATGAGGTATTGGTCTTCTGCTGGAGTGCTCGTACTCGGACCCGGTTCTTCCGTCCTTGCCTTCTTCTCGGGAGGTGCCTCCTTGGCTCGTCTATCGCGTGTGGAGATGAGGTAACACCTTCTTGACTCCCGTTGATCTCCCCGGACTTCCCCTACTCCGCGAGACATGGGGAACTTGAGCTTCTGGTGATATGAGGAGGGGACGCTGATAAGTGTCACATTTTATATCATAATTTGCATCACATTCATCATCTTTGGGCATTAAAAGAATAAACTTATGCAATTTGGATAATTAACTTCATTCTTACAAATAAATTGAGTGTACATAAAATTATCTAGGTTTGGAAGCCTTAATGACTATGTGAGATATGAACTTACGTAATTGATCAATTGCATAATCTATTTTTGGCATTTACAAAGAGTTTTTACTATGGTCTTTTGCATGAAAACCATTGTTAGAGGTGAATTTATAAAAAAACCACTCCTAGAAATACATTAGCAGGTATATCACTGTGTAAATCTAAATTGTGCAAAAATCTCATATTTATTTACATGCATATCACTTTTTTTTACTAACAACTTGCAAAAAATCACGCTTAAATGACATTTATGTACTATTTGAAGTAACCCAGTGATATGTCTGCTAATGCATTTCTAAGAATGGTTTTTTTGCAAATTCACCTCTAACAATGGTTTTCATGCAAAAATCCCTTTTTACTATTTCAGGAATTTGCGACCAAATGTCAGACGCCATTTAATCAGTGCTCATTTGAAGGGGCGCCCATACCAAATATAAACGATCTTATGAACAATCGCCATTTCTGAAGTAATTTATGAATAAAAGAATGTGCGGGTGAGTGGAAGGGCGTTATTAAAGAATTAGCGACTGGTGCTCTGTCATCCATTGAAGAATATGCGACCGTTTGAACGAGCGCCCATTCCCTATACGAAAATAGAAAGAAAATCATAAAAATATGAAAAAAATGAATGAGCGCCTGTTTGAAAAGTCACCCATTTATGAAATGAATGCCCATGCAGTGGACGCCATTTACAGTTTGAAGCAGAAATGGAAACGGAACGCCCTGTTTGAAGTTATCTTTCCATGATTGGTGTTATCTTGACTTAAGCAAGACTATCTTTCCATATTGATGCGGGACGAACACGCGACCTAGGACTCTAGTTCGCGATCATCCCTATGCGAGGGAAGATGTGGGACCGTGCGCGGTTGAGAAATCGGCAGTGAGTCTCGGGTATCGGCCTTTCCGCGTGTACTCGGATCGAGTCACAGGACGGGTCACACTCACTCTCTCGCAGCGGTGATAAAAATAGATATCGAGCTAGTTATCTATCACATGCAGCGGCATATATGAATAAATACGAGTAAAGCAAACGTCGAGTAAGAGAGTGGACACGATACCTCCATGGTCCGGGCGTGGGAAAGACGACCCCGGCCAGTTACGGTAACTTCCGGTACAATGGTAAAAACTTAATTACAACAGTGAATTTTATTACCCCACTCCATGCAGGGAGGTAAAGGGCTACAAGTGGACCCGGGAGACCGATCTTGAGTTGACGGGCATCAAACTGGAGGTGCGTTCGGGCGAACTCGGCCTGCTGGTCCGACTCGATGCTGTGCCGACTCGGTTCTGACTCGCTGGACAGCATGGTGCGGCTTCCAAAGGAAAGTCACCTTCCTGAGATCTTCGGAAGGTGCCACTTGGCTGGAACGTTGGCAGGACGTCCCTGGTCGACTCCTGGGAGCGGCGGTAGCGAAAGTTGACTTTTCGTATTTATTTATGAATTTCTCCCGGACTGTAATTTCGGACCTGCACATGGAACAGATCTGCGCGCCTCGACTGCAAGAATTAATTCTCTCAGATCCGAACTCAGATCGAGACAAGACTGGTGACGTTGGAAATAGGACTCCCAGATCTACAACATATATGTTTTTCAGCTCGATCCAACGAAAGGATAAAAATTGGGAGGCTCTACAAGACTGTATTTTTTTCTATGGATCTATTTATAGACACTTAGGATGGAAGGGGATCTGCCTGAAACTAACCTTTGACCGAGAGGTAAATAATTTTGCCAGGGGCTGAAAAAATTATGGGAGCTAAAGGGGAACGTGAGGAACAATGAGAAATTTTTGTGGATTTTTTGAAAATTTTTAAGGGGGTGAAAAAAATATGAATAGGTGACACTGTCCCATGGATCTGCAGAATGACAGATTACAGGGGGGAGAACAAGAAATATGGGAAAAATACTAAACGATGTCCAAATGACACGAAATTTGAACTGGAGGTTAAGGGAGACAGGTAAAACAAGCCCTCAAAGTATGGGCACGATCAGACAACAACAAAAAAGATAAAATTCTGGAGTTGATGTTCTATCTGATTTAGACAGAATTCGGTGATGATGGCAGCGGCGCGACGGCGGTGCGATGGCGGCGGCAGCAGAAATAGAACTCAGAGGATGAGAGGGAGAGGTAGAAAGAGTCTCACACCTTGGAATGCTGGAGGAAGAAGAAGAACAGTAGGAGAGAGGGGAGAGGGGCACACCCTCCAAGGAGGCTCAAGCCAGTTTTCACCAATTTTCATTCATTAATTCTACTAAAATTGTTAAATACAAACTATTTATAATAAATGTAAAAAGACACTAAATAACCCTAGATCTAGAATTGGGAGGGGTAAAAGAGGGAGTTCAAATCTTATTCTCCCATGTGGTTTGGAACCACATTAAAGAATTAATAAGAGGGGGGCGCCCCTTGGACTTTTTGGTAAGCATCTTAGACTTTTTAGTCCATTTGTCCCCCTTGACTTGTCAAAGCATCTAGAAGCCACCTAGGATGGTTGACCAACCCCACATGGACCCCTATGGCTTAAGAGGACCAATGGGGAAGAAGTGAGGGCCCCATTGCTGGACCTACTGACATTTTACAAATAAACCTAAAGATCCTTAGGGAAGGACACAGTGCCTTATAAAGCCTTACAATTGCATACATATTTTCCCAAGGATATTAATGCAAATAAAAGGACTCAAAAGTAAGTGGTCTTACTCTGATATCCCCATCAATTCTCTCCGGGTGGGAAGAACTCGACCCCGTCGAGTAAGGGGTGCGGCTGATCGTGACGCCAGTGGATCCGTCATCGTACTAGGAAGTGCAGAGTACGCTCCACTCCAAGTATTCGACACCTGCTCATCCCGTATAGATTCGATATGCACTCGCTACTGGGTAATGGGGCTAGAGGTGGACACTCCGGGGTGGGGTCACTCTCAAGAGAGGGAGGCGGCTCAAAAACTCACTAGGAATCACCGCTTGTCCCTTATGTGACTAGATACGATATGTGAAGTAGAACCGATCCCAAAGTCCGACAAGTCTCATACTCGAAAGGGACTAACAATGCGATCGTACAGAACCGACTTGACTCGATGTATGCACAGACACACAAGACCCTAGACACACCTAATGTTAGTCCGACCCAGAGACATGCAAGGGTGGACCAGCATACCCGAATGTGTGCCATGCATGCATTTGACGTAACCGGTGGTTGGCGGAATGGGGAATTCCTAGACCTCCTAAAGTGGACCATGCATGCATATTGGATTTAGATGCGGGAGGGCCAGGGGTACCAAATGCATCTTCTTCCTTTCCCCTATATGATGGTGTATCTCGTAAGTGAACGGGCTTCGTGGGTGTGGATGACCCGGTCCGTGGGGAAGGGGTGTGGTAGTGGACTCCCTCGAAGAAGTGAAGTATATATGGTGGGTCTATGGATCCATTAGGGAATGGGTCAAAGGGATCAAAGAAGGTATGACCCCTTGTGATGGGTTCCCATAAGTCACGGTCCCATGTATGGTAGTCTTGAAGGTGTGGATGGTCACCTTCATGCATTGTGGTAGGTGGGACGGTGATCATGTGTAGAAAATAAGATTCCTCCCTTGGGCAAAAGGGAATGAAGTCGGGCTCGACCGGCATGGGGAGGAATAAGAGGATCTCCGTGGTGACACAACCCACGGTGCACACGGAGGTAATTGACCCTAAGGCCGGATGGGTGAAGCTAAGACTAGTGGGTTGGTCGAAACCTCGGGCCAATAAGTGCGTCAACGTCCATTGCCGGTGTAAACCCATAATAAGGTCTCCCAAGGTATCAACATGGTGACTAGACCGGAATGTCGTGTGGCAGGAGTTGACGGGCACTAGTGGTAGGGTGGGGTTCATGGATGGGTAAGGAGGTGGGACCAAGCCATCCTTGAGTCAACTAAGAAGCGGCTCGGTGATGAAACGCGTACCCGTTAGAAATACGGGTGGCTCGGACTTTGGTGGCTCCAAATATGATGGCTCCGGATGAGGGTCGGAAGTGGAGGGTGATGGCAATGGAGCCCTCATGGGTGAGGAAGGACTGTCCTCCTCGTGGAGAAGGGGTCCTTGGGGTGGCACCGGGATGTGAGGCTCGGACAGACATTCGTCAAATTGAGTACACATCCTATTCTTTAAGGTCTTCTTCCTCTCTTCTAGGCGTGTGCCTAGGCCATCCACTCGCATACTCAACCGTTCCATCCGATCTACCCCTGTAGTCAACACATCCAGGCGTGTACTCAACCCCTCCATTGCTCCCATAATGGCTCGGAACATTTCGGCCACTTCATCGGAACTATGGGCTCGGGATTCGGCCATGGGTGCAAAGATGGGGTTGGATCCCCTAGGAAAGGATATGCAAAGCCATTTTTTTTATAAGCAAAATGTTATGCCAACTAATGCAAGCACCTAGACACGACTTAGAATGCGATGCAAATGCAAAGTTGAAATGAGACTCGACTACACACCTAGACACAACCAATAGACGGTACTTGGCGGAGTTAATCGATCCGAAGATCCACTCACACAAGGTTGTTACCTTCCCGATAGGCATAACCTATCATTCCGGGAACACCTTTTGATATACCGAATAAAGGCATGCAAATGCGATGATCGACTTAGACTTAGACCCGACTTAAACGACTCTTTTTTTTGTTTGGAGTTTTACAAATGACTACCCTAGACTCAACTGGCGCTTTGATACCAAATTGATGCGGGACGGACACGCGACCTGGGACTCTAGGTCGCGATCGTCCCTATACGAGGGAAGACGTGGGGCCCTGTGTGGTTGATAAACCGGTAGTGAGTCTCGGATATCGACCTTTTCGCGTGTACTCGGATCGAGTCACGGAACGGGTCACACTCACTCTCTCGTAGCGGTGATAAAAATAGATATCGAGCTAGTTACCTATCACATGCAGTGGCATATACGAATAAATACGAGTAAAGCAAACACCGAGTAAGAGAGTGGACATGATACCACCACGCTCCGAGCGTGGGAAAGACGACCCCGGCCAGTTACGGTAACTTCCGGTACAATGGTAAAAATTAAATTACAACAGTGAATTTTATTACCCCACTCCACACAGGGAGGTAAAAGGCTACAAGTGGGTCCGGGAAGATCGATCCTGGGTTGACATGCAGCAAACTGGAGGTGCGTTCGGGCGAACTCAGCCTGTTGGTCCGACTCGGTGCTGTGCTGACTCGGTTCTGACTCGTTGAACAGCAAGGCGCAGCTTCCAAAGGAACGTCACCTTCCTGAGATCTTCAGAAGGCGCCGCTTAGCTAGAACGTTGGCAGGACGTCCCTGGTCGACTCCTGAGAGCGGCGGTTGCGGAAGTTGAATTTTGGTATTTATTTGTGAATTTCTCCCGGACTGTAATTTAGACCTGCACAGAGAACAGATCTGCGCACCTCAGCTGCAAGAATTAATTCTCCGAGATCCGAAATTAGATCGAGGCAAGACCGGTGGCGTTGGAAAGAGGACTCTCATATCTACAACATAAATTTTTTTAGCTCGATCCAACGAAAGGATGAGAATTGGGGGGCTCTGCAATACTGTGTTTTTTTCTATGGATCTATTTATAGACACTGAGGATAGAAGGGGATCTACCTGAAACTGACCTTTGACCGAGGGGTAAATGATTTTTTCAGGGGCTGAAAAACTTATGGGAGGTAGGGGAGAATGTTAGAAACACTTATGAATTTTTGTGGATTTTCTAAAAATTTGTAAGGGGTGGAAAAAATACGAATAAGTGATACTGTCCTGTAGATCTGCAGAATGGCAGATTACAGGGGGAGAACAAGAAATATGGGAAAACTACTAAACGATGTCCAAATGACACGAAATTTGAACTGAAGGTTAAAGAAGACAGGTAGAACAAGCCTTCAAAGTTTGAGCTCGATCAGAAAACAAGAACAAAATATAAAATTCTGGAGTTGAGGTTCTATCCCGATTTAGATAGAATTCCGGCGATGATGTCGGCGGCGCGACGGCGGTGCGATGGCGGCAGAAATAGAACTCAGAGGATGAGAGGGGGAGGTAGAAAGGGTCTCATATCCTGGAATGTTGGAGGAAGAAGAAGAACAGTAGGGAGAGAGGGGAGAGGGGCGCACCCTCCAAGGAGGCTCAAGCCAATTTTCACCAATTTTCATTCATTAATTCTACTAAAATTGTGAAATACAAGCTATTTATAATAAATTTAAAAAGACACTAAATAACCCTAGATCTAGAATTGGGAGGGGTAAAAGAGGGAGTTCAAATCTTATTCTCCCATGTGATTTGGAACCACATTAAAGAATTAATAAGAGGGGGCGCCCCTTGGACTTCTTGGTAAGCATCTTGGACTTTTTAGTCCATTTGTCCCCCTTGACTTGTCAAAGCATCTAGAAGTCATCTAGGATGGTTGACCAGCCTCACATGGACCCCTATGGCTTAGATGGACCAATGGGGAAGGAGTGGGGGCCCCATTGCTGGACCTACTGACATTTTGTAAACAAACCCAAAGATCCTTAGGGAATGACACATTGGCTTGTAAAGCCTTACAATTACATACATGTTTTTCCAAGGATATAAATGTAAATAAAAGCACTCAAAAAGTAAGTGGTCTTGCTCTGATGTCCCCATCACATATTCTACACAAAGAGGACTCCATCCATGGTGACAGTCTAAGTTTGAAGCTTATTGTGAAGGCCTTGATCGATGGGAAGTCCCTGCACACTATAAAAATAGCTCGAGGGCAATCGAGAAGAAATCTTAGCCTCTTTCTTAGCCCCTTTCCATACTTTTCTGTTCTTCCTTTCGATTTATTGTCTTCAGTAAACTTCTTCATTTTCAAAAACTCTTTAATTTCTTCTTATTCCTCTTCTTTAAATTCTCTCTCGTTTTCAAACTATTTCAAATTTTTCAAAGCTCAATCTTTTCCATTTTACTATTCATCTGCGCATCTCTCCGTTCTTTCCCTATTTTCTCTCCCTTCTGCTCCTATTCTCCTCTTACTTTCTTCATAAAAGTTCTTCGTTTTTTACTGTTCTTCAATTTCTTCTTCTTTCTTGTCCTCTAGTTCTACACCGTTCTTAAGCTATTTGCACTTTTTCACTATTCTATACCGTTCACCCGTAAAGTAGCATTTTTCTCTGTTTCCCCCCTGTTTTCACCCTCCTCCAATATTCTTCTCCCTCTGCGTTCTTCACGAAACTTCTTCCTCTCCTCAAGATCTTCAACTTTTTATTCTTCCTTATCTCCTAATTCTTCTCAATTTGAAAGTTATTTCAGTTCTTATTTAGCTCTATTTTTATTTTAATTTTTCACTATTCTTCTATCTTCCCCTCCTCTACTTTCCTCTAAACATTCATTTGGCGGAGATTCTTCTTCGGTGCTCTAAAGGCGACGTATCTCTCCATGGCGGGATGATCCAATCAAAGACTCGGCAAGACGTGAGCGGCACTATTCTTCACTATCTTGACTTTATTTCTTCCCTTGTTCTTTATTTTTATGCAAGTTGTAATTTTATTTTTTCATAGAGTTGTAATATTCATCTTAAGCAATAAAAAGTCTATCTTTTACAATTGTGTTCTTCTCTCTCTCTCTATCTCCTTCCAAATTTCTATTCTCAATCCTCTCATATTCTTTAGATAGGTTTATTTTAGTCTCAAATTCATGCAATCTTATTTTGCTTTAGCATAAAATTCACTCAAAATTTGGATTTCTCAAATATAAATATTTTTCAACTTGCTTAATTGAAAATATTCGTCTCCGTGAGATCGACCCGTTCTTACCACTCTACTTGGATTTTATATCTTTTTAGTGAGTTAGTGCGGTTATTATTGAAATTATGACACAACTTTTAACGACGAGTGTAGTGCACATCAATTTTTGGCGCCGTTGTCGGGGAGAAAATGATTTTTTTATAGTTAAAAATTCTTGTGTTTGATTTGTATATTTGTATATTAATTTACCTGTTTTAATTTTATAGAAAAAAATCAAAAAATCAAAGAAAAAGCAAAATTTGGACCTAAAATTTACATAAAATCAACTGTTGCAGAAAGTCAGAAAGCGTCACTGAAAGTCTATATCTGTCATTATAGGGAACAGAAAATCAGGAATTGTATAAATTCTGAGAATTAATCGTCGCCAAAGGTCAGTAAGTGTAGGTACAGATCATGTTTTGAAAATTTTTAAAAAATCTCAAAAAAATCAAAAACATTTCTGAAAAATCTAAAAAATAAGAAAATCGGAAAAACTCAGAAAACATGATTTTAGGCCTTATTCTTCAATAGGTTGCATGTTGTTTAGTACTTTTAGTTGCTATTTGTCTTTTATCCATCTCTCTTTTTAAAAAAATAGAAAAAAAATTCTCTGAAAAAAATATATCAGAAACAGAAAAAAAATCTCCTTGTCATGACATCGTGCTTTCATTTTAGTTATATCTCTTGCATGTATTGTTGTATCTAGTTGATTATTTCTTCGTCTACTTGCATCATAAAAAAATCATCATTCTCTTCTTCTCTTTCTCCTCTCTTAAGGGTAATTTAGGCACACTCTTCTTGGAATTGGAAGGACCCTCCGTTTTACACCCCGTCTCTTTAGACCATAATCTCATTTTCCAATGTCTCAATAAGTCCCCGCACCCATAGATTCCCTCACGGATGTTGGGCCGGTTGTACCAAGAAGCACCTTGAAGTTAGCTTGCCTTTAGAAGTTTAAAAAAAACCATCATTTGGCATACATAGCTCATATAGTTGTTATTGTATTTGCATCATTTTGAAAAAATAAAAATAAAAAAATAAAAAAAATAGGTGAAAAAATTTCAATCTTTGAGTGGGTTCATAAATTCAATGATGTGGACTTTTTGACCCATGTTTCTTGATCCATTCTTTGAGCTATGAATGTAAAATCCTTCATTCCACCTTATTATCAAGATTATAATGACATGTGGGCCAGACTGGCCCATTATGTTGCCAATGGTCTAACGCAACCTTTATCATTCACCCACAATGGCCCAACCCACTACGAAAGCCCTTACTCTTGGTCGACCTACAATGAAAGCCCATCACTCATGGGGGCCCAACTTTATTTCTTTAATTAAGATCATGTCCAATCCACTCAATTCTTTTATGGGCCCTATAATTCATTTCGCTGCCAAGAACAAGCCCAAATTGCTCAAAGACCCTCTCTATATCTTCTTATGATTCTTATATGGGAGGACAACATAATAATTCTTGGGATTCTTATAAGGCCCGGCCCAAAATCCTCTGGATCAATTCTTTCAACATTGGGCTCCATCTTCAAATAAATTTCATGATCAAGTCCATTATAGAGGACAACTCACATCCACCCCATTTTCTCACTATCAATCCGATCATTATTCAACTTCTTATCCTATGAACTCTTCTTCTCAACTTACAACTCTATCTCCTCCATGCCCAACTCTCAAAAAAGAGAAGAACTTTGATCAATTTTATCAATTCCTCATGACTCAAAATCAAGCCATCCAAGCCCAACTAGATCAATCTCCCCAAGTCCAAGTGTGAATTGATTGGATGACTGAGGAGATCAAGAGGATAGAGGAAGATCAATCGCTTGACTACTCGGGTTCCAATTCTACTGATCAAATTCTTGATGTTGACTATGATCAACCCATGATTTCCCATTCCACAAATCATATCATTCTCGATTTAAATAATAAGGGAATTATGGCGGAGTCATGCCAGGAGAATGAATTAGAGGGAGGTGATAGCGGAATACAAGTATGCAGGGCATACCCTGGCTCTGGCAACTGCCAACTAACCCTGGCTGCTGGAACCATGCGGAGCCTTAGTCGCGCTCCCCGCCAGCCTCGCCTCACCTGAAAATACAGGGGTGAGCCTCATCTCATTGGCTCAGTAGGGATCCCGTAGAGCCCCACCTCACAACGAGAAAAATAAGATAGTAAGGAAAGTACGCTAAATAACACGAAGTACGACAGTAATAACAATATATAAATGAAAAATCTCACAACGACTAACCGTACCAACTGACCACAGTCTGACGGGAAAACATGTATGTACCTGCCAGAAGACAGGAGCACCACCCACTAGAAGCAAGATCGGATGCGTCCCTTGACGTCTTACACCGCGCCCCAGTACGTGTCTCCCTACACTCCCCTGGCGGAGACTGAGACACGCAACAAGTGACGAGCGCGGGTCCGACTAGTCCTTGTTCGTGGTACTTGTTGCGTGTCTCAGTCTCTGCCTGGGACGTGTAGGGAGACACTGGGGGGCGGTGTAAAACGTCAGGGGATGCATCCGATCTTGCTTCTAGTGGGTGGTGCTCCTGTCTTCTGGCAGGTACGGACCTATTTTCCCATCAGAGTGTGGTCGATTGGTATGATTAGTCGTAGCAAGATTTTTCATTTATTTATTATTATTACTGTCGTACTTCTTTTATTTAGTGTACTTTCCTTGATGTCTTATTTTCCTCGTTGTGTGGTGGGGGTCTGCGGGATCCCAACTGAGCCAATGAGATGAGGCTCACCCCTGTGTTTTCAGGTGAGGCGAGGTTGGCGGGGAGCACGACTGAGGCTCCGCATGGTTCCAGTAGTTAGGGTTAGTTGCCAGTTGCCAGAGCCTGGGTATGCCCGGCGTACTTGTACTTTTCTTTCTGTTGACTGTGCTTATTTTGGACATGAGACACTCTGGACCTTGTAGCTATTTATTGAGTACTTGTTTAACTCCATGCATTTTATTCAGTTATTATGGTAGTTCTGCAGTTATTTTAGATTCTCTTGTACCCTCACACCATCCTTTAACCCTTCTGAGTCTTCAAGCTCGTGGGTGGCGGGCCGAGGTTCGAGTCGTGCCGGTTCCTTTCCGGTACTCGGATCTCGAATCGTTACAACGTGTCATGGTGAGGACATTTTATCGTATGAGCCTGATAATATTGCAGGCACAAGTGGATACATGGGTATGTTTGTGTATACTCATGGTCCTAATTTTAATGTTCATGAGGAACATGCATACATGGAAGAAGCATCGAATAAGATAGTTGAAAGATTTTATCAACTAATTAGGGATGCTAATGAGCCACTATGGGACGGTTGTGAAAAGCACACTCCGTTTTCTGTGCTCTCACAGTTGTTGAACTTGAAATCTAAATTTCACATTAGTGAGACTTATTTTGATCGTCTCCTCCTCCTGATCAAGAGTATGTTGTCTTGACATGAGAAGTTACCTGAAAATTTTTACCATGTAAAAAAGATGGTCAATGAGCTAGGGCTTAGATATGTGAAAATAGATACATTCCTGAATCAATATATGTTATATTACAAAGAGGATGCAGGTAAGATATCATGTTCTATTTGTCATCATGATATATTAAAACCTAAGAGTGGGGACAATTCAAAGTAAAAAGATGTACCTTACAAGGTATTGCGATACTTCCCTCTTACGCCTAGATAGCAGCGGCTGTATATGTCCTCAAAGAGAGCTTGACATATAACATGGCACACCGAAAAAGTACGTCGTACTGATGATATAATCAATCATCCTACCGATGGCGAAGCTTTGACTCACTTCAGCTGTACTCATTTTACTTTCTCAAGGGAGCCACGTAATGGTAAGTTGGGTTTATGCACAGATAGTTTTAATCCATTTGGTGGTTTAGTGGCGTCTTACTCTTGTTAACCAGTATTCATGACATCGTACAACCTTCCGCCGAACATGTACATGAAGCGAGAAGATCTATTTTTATCCTTAGTAATTCATGGACTAAAAAGTCTAGAAAAAAATTTGGACATATATCTTATACCGTTGATTGATGAACTGAAATTATTATGGACTGATGAAGTTATTACTTATGATTCATCTAGGATGTAAAATTTTATAATGATGGTTGCACTGATGTGGACAATAAGTGACTTCCCTACATATAGAATGCTATATGGTTGGAGCACACATGGGAGGTTAGAATGTCCTTACTATATGGAGGATACTAAATCATTTATTTTGAAATATGATAGGAAAGTATGATGGTTTGATTGCCATCGATGGCTTCTACCAAGTGGCCATCCTTTCTGATGGTAAAAGGACTCATTTAATAAAAATACTGTTGAAATGCATGAAGTAGACTTACAATGGGTGATTGGTCGACATATGGCGGCACGTGTGCAAAATTTACCAGATGTAGTACAACTGTCGGTAGCACACGCCAACTCCCTAGATTTGGAAAGGATCACAACTGGAACAAAAAATATATTTTCTGGGAATTGTCTTACTGGTCAACTCTTCTTGTACGACATAATCTGGATGTCATACATATCGAGAAGAATATTTTTGATAATGTGTTCAACACGATCATGGACATAAAAGGTAAACAAAGGCTAACTCCAAAGCACGTATGGACTTAAAGATGCTTTGTAAATATCCAAAACTACAACTGCAGAATGTACATGAAAAAGTTGTGCAGCCTAAAGTAACTTACGTTCTTAGTAATACACAAATCAAGGAAGTGTGCGAGTGGTTGAAACAGTTGAGAATCCCATATGGATATGTGTCCAACATAACCCGTTGTGTGAATGTTAGTGAGGTGAAATATATGGACTGAAAAGTCATGATTGTCATGTGTTCATGGAGAGAC
This sequence comes from Amorphophallus konjac, assembly GCA_022559845.1. Taxonomy (NCBI): domain Eukaryota; kingdom Viridiplantae; phylum Streptophyta; class Magnoliopsida; order Alismatales; family Araceae; genus Amorphophallus; species Amorphophallus konjac. The sequence continues at coordinate 26,489,131 of CM040122.1, forward strand.
TAGTGCCTATTACATTCCGTGACTTGTTGCCAAATCCTGTATGGCGAGCACTAACTGAGCTGAGTCAGTTTTTGAAGATTTTATGTGTATCAAAACTCAGACTTCGGAATGTACAAACTATCGAAGAAAATGTGGTCACGACCGTTTGCAATGCTAGAGAAGATATTTCCTCACGCATTCTTTGATTCGATGGAGCAGTTGATTATCCATTTGCCATATGAGGCTATAGTCGGAGAGCCAATACAATTTTGATAGATGTATCCATTAGAGAGGTATGTGAGAATTTTTTCCTTTCAATTGCTACATGTGTATGATATGCATGTCATATAGTAGCAGTGCCTTTAGTACGCCCCCACCTGGTCCCAATACTTCTTCGAGTGACGTTAGAGACATCGTCCGAGCGGAGATGTCTGATTTCCAGCGGCAGATGAGGACAGAGATGTCCAGCCAGGAGGCGCTCATGTTGCAGGCACTCGCTGGCCTCCTCTCCCAGGCGGGGCTTCTCCCTCAAGGAGCACCCTCGACCATGACATAGCCCCCTCAGGTGAGTGTTTGTTATATTTTTATTTTGGCAGAATTTTGACTTATAAAATCAATGAATATACATGAATTTTGATTCAAAGTAACAAGACCCTCTCTGATATAAGAATAAATCAAGCTAAGATATTTTATGTGAGATAGAATGAGTTATTTTTATTTGGTTGACGAAATCTAATTTGGATATCTGGTTTACGCTCAACGTTAAAATCTAAAATACACTTAGTTTAAAATGCACTTAGTTTAAAATACAGATAAGAAATTGGGCTGGGGGATTTAAAATCTAAAATATAGATCTGATCGACATGCAAATCATTCCAACAAGGCTTGAGAGGTAAAAGTGACTTATGAGAGCTGACAGAATCCAAATTGAATACCCAGTTTGAACCGAGCGCTCAAAAGAGCATTCTCTCAATGCACATAGTTTAAAATTAAAGAACTTGGGTTCAGGAGTCTAAAATCTAAAATATCGGTCTGATCGACATGCCAATCATTTCAACATGACCTGGAAGGTAAAAGTGACTTGTGCGAGCTGACGGAATCAAAATCGGATACCCGGTTTGGGCTCGACACTCAAAAGAGTATTCTTTAAATGCACTTAGTTTAAAACGTAGATAAGAACTTGAGTTAGGGGAGTCCAAAATCTAAAATACCGATCTGTTTGATGTGCCGATCATTTCAACACGACTTGGGAGGTAAAAGGTACTTATGAGAGCTGACAGAATCTTAATCGGATACCCGGTTTGGGCTCGGCATTCTAAAGAGCATTCTTTATATGCACTAGTTTAAAATGCAAATAAGAAATTAGGTTGGGGGATCCAAAATCTAAAATATCCATCTGATCGGCTTGTCGATCATTCCCACACTATTTGAGAGGTAAAAGTGACTTGTGAGAGCTTACGGAATCCGAATCGGATATCTAGTTTGGGCCAGGCACTCAAAAGAGCATTCTTTAAATGCACTTAGTTTAAAATTAAAGAAGTTGAGTTTGGATGTCCAAAATCTAAAATACCAGTCTAATCGACATGTTGATCATTCTAACATGACTTGGGAGGTAAAAGTGACTTGTGAGAGATGGCAGAATCTAAATCGGATACCCGGTTTGGGTTCGGGACTCAAAAGAGCATTCTTTAAATGCACTTAATTAGTTTAAAATGCAGATAAGAAATTAGGTTGGAGGTTCAAAATCTAAAATACCAATCTGATCGGCGTGTCGATCATTCCAACATGACTCAGGAGATAAAAGTGACTTGTAAGAGCTGACAAAATCCAAATCGGATAGCTGGTTTGGACCCGACGCTCAAAAGAGTATTCTATAAATGCACTAAGTTTAAAATTAAATAAGTTGGGTTAGGGGTCTAAAATATAAAATTTTGATCTGATCAGCATGTCGATTATTCAAACATGACTTGAGAGGTAAAAGTGACTTGTGAGAGCTGACAGAATCTAAATTGGATACCCGGTTTGGGCTTGGCACTCAAAAGAGCATTCTTTAAATACACTTAGTTTAAAATGCATATAAAAAATTGGGTTGGGGAGTCTAAAATCTAAAATACTATCCAATTGACGTGTTGATCATTCTCACACAACCTGGGTGATAAAAATGACTTGTGAGAGCTGAAGGAATCTAAATCGGATATCAGGTTTGGGTCCGGCGCTCAAAAGAGCATTATCTAAATGCACTTACTTTAAAATTAAAGAAGTTGGATTTGGGAAGCCAAAATCTAAAATACCCGTCTGATCGGCATGCCGATCATTCCAACATGACTTGGAAGATAAAAGTGACTTGTGAGAGCTGACATAATCTAAATTGGATACTCGGTTTGCTCTTACCACTCAAAAGAGCATTCTTTAAATATGCTTAGTTTAAAATATAGATAAGAAATTGGGTTCGGGTGTCCAAAGTCTAAAATACTAGTCTGATCGATGTGCCAATCCTTCCAACGTAAACTGGGTGGTGAGAGCGACTTGCGAGAGCTGACGGAATCCAAATCGGACACCCAATTTGGGATCGACGCTCAAAAAAGTATTTTCTAAATACACTTAGTTTAAAATTAAAGGAGTTGGGTTCGCGGGTGCAAAATCTAAAATATCGCTCTGATCGGCGTGCCGCTCGTCTCAACATGATTTGGGAGGTAAAAGTGACTTGTGAGAGCTGACAAAAATCGATTTGGTTACTTAGTTTGAATTCGGTATTAAAATTACCGATTCGATATTATATCAGATTCGAATTTATACAATCAAATAAAATATTTAATTTATCTTTTAAATATTTTTTATTTATTAATACATTCTTAATGTTATTACCTTTTCAATATAGGATTCTCTAGCGGATGGCGACGGAGGGGACGAGCAGGACGGGGAGGATGAGGACATAGAGGATAGAGAGGATATTTCTAGATTATTTTTATTGTTATAAAATTGATAATTGATGTTGTGTTTCGTTTCGTTTCTTGTATATCTTGGATTTTATTTATGATGAGTAGATGTTATGTTTTTTTATTTAAACAGATTTTGAAATAAATTATATATTTTAAAAAAAATAAAAAATGCTTTTTTCGATGGAACTTCTGATGGACACATTGCGTCCGTCGGAATGATTCTGACGGAATCATCGATAGAATAAACATTCCGTCGAAAAAGATACGAAGTTTACATTTTTTTAAAAATAATAAAACTAATTCTCTGATGGAGTTTCCGAAGGATTCGCTGTCCGTCGAAAGTATTTATGACGGTAGTACCGACGGAATAATTGGCTATCAGAATGGTTTCCGATGACATCACCAACGGAATGTATTTCCCGTCGAAAAATTAAGACTGATGATCCCATAATAGTTTCCGACATAATTTTCATCGACTACTTGTCCGTTGAAAATTACTGACGAATTTTTGACGGAATCTTCATCTGTCGGAAACTTTTTTTTGGTAAGTAATAATATGGTATTTGTATTAAAAGAAAGTAGAACTGTACATCAGGATTCTGCCAGGCACATCAAGAATGCTAAGGACCACACAGGTTGTGGCCTCATAACTTATTGAGAAATGAAGATAAATCTACTAAAAATGCTTTTTCCCCTTGTTGTTAGTCTCTTTTGCCCTTGCATTTCCATGCAGCTTCTTGCATCTTCTAGAATTTTGATGAGAACACTTGATTTGGAGCGGGTAGAATCCTCAAATATTCGCACACACCTCTCTTTCCAGATTTTCCATATGGCTATTCGAAGAAGAATTCTGACAAACTTTAAGAGTTGGTCTGATTTCTGGAATTGGACCTGCAGCTGGTGCAATTCTTGGCGCAGTCCAATGCTCGGCTATCTTTGCAAGTCAAACCTTTCAAGAATTTGCTTCCAAATCCATTTGGTATAAGAGAATTCAAAGAACATATGGCCAAGTTCATCTCTACCCTGCTTACAAAGTGGACACATGCTTGGAAGGTAAAATCCTTTCTTCTGCAGGTTGTCAACAGTAGGTAGCTTATTTAGAACCGCTTGCTAGGTGAAAAGTGAGGCAGTTTGTGAAGATCCATCTGACTCCGCATTCTGTATTTGGACTTGTTTGACAAGATCCCAAAGGTCTGTCATCTGTTGGAAACTTCGATAAGGATTACCCGACGGACGTCTTCCGTCAGAATTACGTCGGAAGGTCCGTCGGAAAGTGTTTTTCTAATGAATTTTCGACGGATTTTTGACAGAAGATGTCCGTCGGAAACTCTATTTTTCCTTGTAGTGTGTGGGCACGAGATGTCGTGTGACACGTGGAGAGAAGAAGGTTCTGCTAGTACGAGTGGTGGTGATTGTGGGGGATCATGTATGGGACATCTTTTCCCACCAACCGCAAACAATCGATGTTTATTTTACCTTTATTTCTACTACCGAAAAAGAGAGTCAGGGACCTTGGGAGCCATGACGTCGGGAGGGCTAGGTCCATGCAATGTGACAGAGCAACAACAACATAACAGGGGTGAGTAGAAGCAGAGAGACTGGTCTCAATGTGAGAACTTGAGAGGGTATAGACTCGGGATTTATGAGAACGAGGCATTGGCTTGAAAGGAGGAGCAACCGACACTGCTCGACAAGGAGTAGGTAGGTTCTGGCTCGGGCGTGAAGCGGCTAACATTGTCTCGGTTATAGGGTCCATCCGGCTAGAGGAGTTAGGATCGACATGGAAAATGGATAGCAATGTAATGTCTTGGGTTTTTTTGGACATTTTTTGGATCTAGATCCGTGGGTTTCGGATCACTTTCGGGGGTCCCGGAGCGCATTTTGTGATTTACGCGTGTTTTTTCCTGACGAGCATTTGGAACCCTGTGTAGGGCCAACCGTTGTGTTCTCCTACTCCGGGATGGTACCAGTGCATTGAGCGTGTTCCAAGGATTGAGGAAATGATTTTCCCCCAATTTTTCATATTTTTCATATTTTCCAAAATTTCTGTAAATAACCCCTTTTTCTTTTTCTTTTTCCTTTCTTCTTCCTTTTCTCTTCTTTATTTTTCCCGTGACCGCACCCCTGCTCCCCAACCGTTGCATGCCCCTCCCCCACGATCGCGGACACGACGCCCTTCCTCCTCCGGCGATGGACGGCGGACCTCGGCGGCGGCGTAGTGGCGGCGGTGGCGGCATACTGAGCGCGGCGGTGGTGATCTCGCGGCTTGTGGGTGGAGATCGTGTTCGACTGAGATTTGAAGATCGGCGGTGATCCGACGGATGTCGAGCTTCCTTGAGGTAGGGGGACGGAACCTTAGCCCCTGTGCTTCCCTTCCCGGCGAGGCCGAGAGTGGATTTATTTCACGCCGGAGTTAAAATCGCATGTTTGGGGTGAGCGGCGGTTTTTGGTCGATTCGAGGCCCGATTGTGGTTTGGATTGTGTTTTCCAGTAGTAGGAATGTCTGGGGACGAGTTCTCGTTGTTTTCCCCTTCGTTTAGTGGCGAATGGGGCGTGGAACCGGGCTCACGGCGGAGGTCGGTCAGTCTCCCGGATGTTGCAGGTGGTGGCCACAATAGTGGTCGCCTCTGCCCTGATCTGGGTGGCCAAGACCCTGGCCGCCCAGGTCATTGGGCGGCCAAAGGTCTGGCCGCCAAGGGTGTTGGGTGGCCAGCACTCTGGCCGCCCTCACCCAGTAAGGCCCGGGCTGGGCGGCCAACTCGATGGCCTCTCAGACCTCTGGGTGGCCAAGGGTGTGGCCGCCGAGGCCAAGTGAAGCCCAGGCCTCTGGGCGGCCAGGAGTCTGGCCGCCCAGCCCTGTCAGCCCCCGGGGTGCTGTTCTTCGCGTTTCTTGCCCCCGAGGTGTCTGTAGGGGTTTCGGTTTCGCGGACGAGGTATCCGCATGATGTCTTTTAATCTGGGCTTCCGTGTAGGTCATTAAGGGCCATCCTTGTGGGGGTTCTATCTTTACGGGGTGTTTTCCCGGCTTATGTCACCGAGAGTCAGTTTTGGTACGGAGGGCTGTCTCCGTACCTCGCCAATGTGTGACCAGTGGTTTCCGTGAGTCGATTCTTACCTCCAGTGACACGTCCACTAGTCGTTGCCTTCTTACGGCACACATGTGCTAACCCACCTGGGAGTGGTGGAATGGCTTACCCGAGAGAGACGGTTGTTAGGCTGGTTACCGTAGGGCCCCTTCGCGCAGTCTGAGTCTGGGCTTTGGGGAAGAACCAGCTAGAGGATCTGACCTAGGGTGCATGGTCTATGTGTGCACACTTAGTTGGGGGCTATTGGATTCGCGCTGATGAGCGCGACCCTAGCTAGTCCTTGTTTATGGTACTGGTTACCATTGTGTCTCTGTCTCCGCCTGGGGCGTCGCAGCGAGAGACTTGAGGCACGGTGTAAGACGTCAGGGGACGCATTTGGCTTTCCTTGTAGTGGGTGGTGCTCCTGTCTCCTAGCAGGTATAGACTCGTTTTCCCACCGGTTTGAGGTCGGTTGGCTTGGTACTGTTAGTTGTAGAGAGCTTTTCTATTTATTTATTATTGCTTGTCGCTTCTACCATACTCCTGTTAGTTAGTGTTACCTTTCGCCGTACTTGTTGTTTTGTTTCTCTCGTGCGAGGTGGGGGTCCGTGGGATCCCTACAGAGCCAATGAAATGAGGCTCACCCCAGTGTTTTCAGGTGAGGCGGGGTCGTCGAGAGGCACGGCGGAGTTTCAACGTGGTTCTAGTAGCCAGGGTTAGTCGTCAGTTGTCAGAGCTGGGGTATGCCCTGTGTACTTATACTTTTCTTTCTGTTGACTGTACTTAATTTGGACATGAGATACTTTGGACCTTGTAGCAATATAGTTATTTATTTAATTTCCTCTATTATTATTTAGTTATTGTGCTATCTCTGTAGTTTTCTCAGCTTCTCTTGTGCCCTCACACCATCCTTTAACCCTTTCGACTCTTCGGGCTCGTGGGTGGCGGGCCGAGGTTCAAGTCGCGCCGGTTCCTTTCCGATACTCGGATCTCGGGTCATTACAGTTGGTATCAGAGCAGGGTTGTGGAGGTACATGAGAATCCGAAATGACTACAGTGGTCCAGAAGGTCCATGAATGTCCTGTACAATTGGCGACTGGCGTAGGGCCCCATGTGTTGTATTAATTCTGTTGATTGTTTTTGTTAAACAGGGGAGGTTATGGCACCCAGGAGAGCAACTCGTTCCTAGGAGGGAGAGTCAGGTGGGGGCCAGGAAGGGTAGAGCAGAGCGGCACTCCTGGTAGATGTAGCTGAGGAGGCGAGAGTTCTCGGTGCAGAGGAGTTCTTCCGGGGCATGTATCAGTATGTTCTTCAGCAGCAGGGCGGCGATAGTGGCAAGGGTTCGTCATCTCGAGGTGGCCATGGTCGTGTGCTCAGAGATTTCTTGCAGTTCCAGCCATCTCTTTACAATGGGCAGCCAGATCCAGAGGTGTCCAAGGAGTGGCTGGATGACTTGGAGAGGGTATTCAGTTCGATGGAGTGTGCTGAGGAGGAGAAGGTAGTGTTGGCTACGCATCGATTGCAGGGGTCCGCCCGGACGTGGTGGACGTCAAAGTGGGGGGTAGTGTTCCAATCCCACCCTCTTCAGCAGATCACGTGGCAGAAGTTCGTCACGGCTTTTGAGCGTGCCTTTTGTCCATCCTTCATCAGATCGCAGAGGATGCGTGAATTCCTAGAGTTGGTCCAGGGTGAGATGTCGGTGATGCAGTATAGATCCAGGTTCATTGAGTTGGGCCATTATGCACCGCATATCATGGCAGGCGAGGAGCTGAAGACTGAGCAGTTTGTCGGGGGTTTGAGGACAGAGCTGAGGCATCCCCTACTTGCGTCGGGTTTGACCAACCTGGACGCAGTTTGCAGAGCAACAACGGCGTTGGAGAGAAATTTGCAGAAGACTAGAGGTTAGGGCAGTGCAGGCCAGATGCATATGGGTTTTAGTCAGCCGATGGCTATGCAGCAGCAGAGTACTGTCCAGTCCTCAGCAGGCAATTCAGGGGCATCTCCGTCCGTGGTTTCAGCAGTAGCAGATTCGACATCGTTTGGCTCGAAGCTCAAGAAGTTGGTCAAGGAAGCTGGTTTTGGCAGGAGGCGTCGGGATCGTAGAGATCAGGGACAGGTATCGGCGAGCAGTGTTTAACAGCCCACACCTTATCAGGACCAGGGTTCAGTGAGTGGTTCTCGGGGCGGGTGTCCTCGGTGCGGTGATTCTCATCCAGGCAGACAGTGCTTAGCGCCCGTGATTTGCTTCAGGTGTGACCAGTTAGGGCACATGGCACGTGACTGTCCCCAGAGACCGCGTCAGTCGCATAAGTTTCAGCAGCAGCTGCAGTTTCAGCCCCAACAGTTACCACCACAGCCGCAGTAGTACCAGCAGTAGGGTCAGTTTCCGCAGTTGACTCGATTAGCTACCATGGGGAGGCAGAGATCCCGAAGCCGAGTTACGCATATGACCAGAGCAGAAGCTGAGGCATCGCACTTAGTGGAAGGTACCATTTCTATTATGGGTTGTGCAGCTCGAGTTTTGTTTGATTCTGGTGCGTCCCATTCGTTCATCCCGAGGATTTTGCTCAGAGTGTCGAGGAGTCGGCGACTGAGGTGTCATGTGACCTAGTAGTGGAGTTGCCTACTAGTGATTTCATGCTCACCCCGTACTTCCTTGAGAAGGTGCCTGTGTGGGTGGATGGGCAGAACTTACCGGCCAGGCTTTATGCATTGCCGCTCCAGGACTTTGATGTGATCTTGGGCATGAATTGACTTGAGGCCCATCATGCCATGGTGGATTGCAGCTCGAAGAGGGTTTACTTCCGACAGCTTCGCGGACCCACTTTCTACTACCAAGGCATCCGGTCTTCCTCTTCCCATTTTCTTATTTCGACCATTAGCGCTCGTCGATTGCTTGATGCGGGTTGTCAGGGTTTTCTCGCTTCAGTGGTCCTGGTTGATCGGTAATGTCTGGATGTGGAGGATATCCTGGTAGTGTCCGAGTTTTTCGATGTTTTTCCCGAGGAGTTGCCAGGGTTGCCACCGCAGCGAGAGATTGATTTAGTGATTGAGGTGGTACCACACACGGCGCCTATGTCGAAGGCCCCTTACCGGATGGCACCTGCGGAGTTGAGAGACCTGAAGGTGCAGTTGCAGGAGTTGCTGGCCAAGGGGTACATTCATCCTAGCTTTTCCCCTTGGGGTGCACCCGTGTTGTTTGTGAAGAATAAGGATGGTAGTTTGAGACTATACATCGACTACCAGTAGTTGAACCAAGCGACTATTAAGAACAAGTATCTGTTGCCTCATATTGACGACTTGTTTGATCAGCTTCAGTCGGCCCGGGTGTTTTCGCAGATTGATTTGAGATCAGGTTAATACCAGCTGCGGATTCGAGAGTCTGACATTGAGAAGATTTCATTCCGCTCGAGGTATGAGCATTATGAGTTCTTGGTGATGCCGTTTGGACTCACCAACGCCCCCGTGGCATTTATGGATTTGATGCATATGGTGTTCAGTCCGTATCTAGACCAGTTCATGGTCATGTTTATGGACGACATCCTTGTATATTCGCGGTCTGCGGATGTGGGGACGTTTTTTTTTTGTTTAGGTTTATTTTAACTGGGCTTATTAGGCGTGTCAGTCACCGGGGTGACGATTTATTGTGCGCTCGACTTGACTCAGTCAGCCGATTGTGATATTCGTGTCGGGACCGAAAGTCCGTCATACCATAAAGGCTATGACGTTAATTACGTCCTTCCAAAAAAGGACAACCCTTGATTAATTGCCAAGAAAGGATGCCTCGGGGGCAAAATGAGATACGACTATTACGCTAACTCCGCTGACGGGATGCAAAACATGCATAGAAAACCGTGCTACTCGGGACGTGATAGCGATGTTACAACACAAATCCGGCAGCATATCTACTTCTCTTGGGCTATGCCAAAGGGAAATATAGATCATCCACCCATGAAAGTCGGGATGGAAGCCAAAAGAAAGGCGGGCGTAGCCCTGAATCCAAAAAGGATTTGAATGTGACGGGACAATGTCTGCTACCACGGCGTTTGTTGATGTTCCCCTCAAAGGACGACTGGAGGACATGCAATGGCAGAACTCTGAGGGTCAGTGGGGTGACAAAAGAAACATCGTATTCGGTATAATGTAGGGGTGAGACCCCCATGAATGTATCTTCGTGGGCTCAGATGAAGAACCATGATTCCCTTGTAAAGTGATGAAGGCTGACATGGAGATTGACAGGAATGGGATATTTGAGTTGATTTGGTTTAATGGGGTTGTTGAAATATCAGATATTCGGATGGCAGGTGTTATCAAGATGAAACGACACGGATGGGAACCAGCGTGGGGGCCAGACGGCATGGCAAGATCCCGGCACGATGAGAAGCTAGAGGGGCGTCGGCACGGCAAGCAATCGGCATGGCTGGAAAGAAGGGCAAACGGCACAAGCTTCTCGACGCGCCCTTCACCCGGCGCGAGATTGGTGCCGGGAGGAGGTGGCGCCGGAAGGCGACGGCGCCGGGAGGAAGTGGCGCCGATGGCCACTTTTGTTGGTTTTCTTCAGATATCCTGAGGGGTTCTGATGGATCCAAGGGGATCTTCTGTGTTCAACAGGGATTTCATTGCAATGATAGGATGAAATAGAAGGTGAGGGTGGATTCATTCACCAAGGGGTCGAAAGAGATCATGTAACTGTAAGATATATTCCCTGTAGTGGCCGAGATACCATGAGATGACATAGCTCATCATCTTGCCACGCAGTTGGGGGGGGGGGTTAAACGCACAATTCCGTTGAAAACATTATACTATGTGATCGAGTGACAGTCTGAACAGATTTTGACAGCACCTCCTCTTATTTTAGGAGCATGCCGAAAGGGTATTATAGGTCATCCACTCACGAACCGTCGGAGTGGAAACCAAAATGAGAGCCGGGCGTAGCCCGAGATCCAGGGGATCTAAATCGTATGGGACTTTAGCCCCCCTGTTGTGATGTCCCCCTGTACAGTCAATAGAGAACATGCAACGGCAGGGCTCCATGACTAGACGGGGTTGTAGAATGTAGGGGAATTGACCCCTTTGATATAGCTCCCGTGAGGATGGAGGGAAGGGCAATGCAGCTCCATGGGATAGGTATCACAAGCAAGGTTAGCACGGCCTGACGGCATCGGCACGAGCTCAGTGGTCGAAGGGGTAGAGGGATCGGCGCGGAGAAGGGGAAGTGCCTCGACGCGAAGAGGGGGAAGGCCCTCGGCGCGAACTAGGAAACCAATCGGCGCGGCATGCCCTCGGTGCAAAACTTGCGCCGAGAGGTGCTTGCGCCGGGAGGCTTTCAGAAATGAGGTTTTAGAGGGGTTTGAAGGCAGGGGCTTTGGACATTTTTTTTAAAAAAGGATTTGTTCAGCAGTTTGAATAAGGTCTCTTTGGACAGGGTTTGAAGGCACGGGATGGGGACGACCTTCCCTCTGTGGCCTCACTGGGAGCAGAGCCATGCACGAAAACCTCACGATTCGGATTCATCTTTCCTCATTTCACAAACGAGAAGCCATGAGATAGGCTGTCTCAGGCTCTCGTTGTGAGTGTAAGGTTGAAGGAATCATACGATGAACGAACATTCAAAAATCTCAGAAAGCCAAAACTGATCTTCGGGGATGGTACGTGAGCTGTGCCCTCGACTGATCTTCAAAGCTATGAATCTGCTTCGGTTTCTTCTGGTATATTTTAGGTGTCAACAAATGCCCCCCACCCGCAGGTGGCGTAAGCGAAGAATGAGTGACACGAGACATGCGGGTGCACACCACGTTGCACACTGTACTTTATGATTTCTTCAGGCCTGCTTCTGTGCATTGGTTGTTTTCATGACTCTGAGTCTTCATTCGGCTTGTGTGATTCCCATGCTTCGTAAGCATACTTGGACGAATACCAGCATTTTTGGCTTGATCTGACAATTGCAGCACCCCTGGTGGGCTAGCCGGTGCCACTGACACTCCCGACGCACCCATCTCAGTGCGACCATGGCGTCGGCGCGTTGGCTTCTCGACGCAAGCATCATCTCGGCGCGGGTGTCATCTCGGCGCGCCTTTTGGCGCTTCCGCCTCTCGGCACGACAACCGTCTCGGCGTGCCTTTGGCTTCGACCTATTTAGGCGCCGAGAGAGAGGAGAAAGCTCATTATTCACTGAGCTTCCTCTCTCTTCAGCCTCTTCTTCTTCTGTTGCATCAGAGCGATCGGCGTGGGAGCCTTCTCCCTCTGGGATTTTCATTCGGGACTTCGTCCCCTCTTACTGTGGAGTCACCCCCTCTTGGTGGGTGTTCTCCTATTTGATTTCTGGGCATACTCCGGATAAGGGGAGACGCTGTCAAAATTTTCTTGAAGTTTTCTTTTCTATTTTCCCCTTTCATATTATCCTATTTTTTCCTGATTTTGTGTCTGCAGCCAGCTGAAATGGCTTCTTCTTCCAGCCGTGTCGCTTCCGGCACTGCTGATGTTGATTCTTCCTCCCAAGGCAGGGTGTTCGGTCCTGTTGTGACTTAGAGGAATGTCGGACAGCTGGACCGGGGTCTTGGGAGGATAGCCATAGTCGATGAATCCTCTGACTCCAAAACAGATACAGTATCCTCATCTCGAGTTGTGACCGTCGAGGGAGGACTGGACTTCAATCGCGATGACGGCTACCGCCTGGACTTCTCGAAGGACCGTCACCTTGCATTGTTCATTTGCACCTTCAGCGTCTCGGGGAAGAGAGACGTCATGCTGGCTCGGATGGTGGAGCGGGCCATGTTATTGGACCGGGACAGCTTGAAAGGTTCTGTGTACCGCGGAGACACCATCTATCTCCCGGGAGAGCGACGCAAATGGGATGCCATCTTGGGGGTGACAGAGCTGGAGGTAGAGCAGAAAATGATGACACGGGCTCCAGAGTTCACACCAGCTAGGTGGGATACCACTGCAGGTCGGGTCAACAGAGAAAAGCCCGGCTATGGTTTATTCTTGGCGCCCATCAAATGGGGCTATAGGGACGAGCCATTCGTCCTGAACTGCTTGGCTGTCCAGTTCAAATTTCAGTTGGCTGCTGGGTGGTTTGCAGACACGAAAGTGACCGATGCCCATCTCTTCCGTGTAGGAGCGGTAGAATTTACAAAATATGTTCTGAAAGAGTATGCGCTGCTGCTGGTCAGGGCCGGGGTGTACCACAGTGTGTATGCATCCCGCTTCAGGTATCCCATTTCAAAAGGGTTATGTTGTGGCATGTTCGAAGTGTTCTGCCCACAGTTCAACACTTTGTACACAGCGGAGGGTGAAACTTCTCTGGACCTTTGGAGCTTATAACAGTTGTCGGGCCTGCCGATCAACGGAGAGCCCTATGAGGAGGTCTGCATCCATGACTTCATCAAGGACGAGACAGACGGTGAAGGTGAATATTACTTCGGCTACTCGTACCGGTACTTGATGAAAGCGTACCGCTCCCTCTGTCTGGCGCTGAATAGGGGGTCCTCAAAGGGATATCAGCCCCGGGATAAAAGTAGCAAGTTGAGAGTCTGAGTGGGACACTGGATTCAGTATTTCTTCGGCGGCCCTCTGAAGTACAGTGAGTTCCCTCATGTGGCTCCTGTTGCGGGTAAGCCCAGCAGGCCACCCAGGTTCAAGTTCGAACTGCTTGCTTCTCTTCGGGGGATCAGCCGTGGGGGACCGAATCCGACTGGGGCGACTCCCCTTACCCATTGTGCTGCTTACCTTACCTTCTGGCTGTGTACTTTTGCCCTCCCGCAGGGAGATGAGATAGTTATTAGGCCGGAGGCAATATACCCGACTTGTCAGATGGCTTGGGGCATACGGCTTGCAATATGTCTAGCAGCACTCTGCCTGATCTACAAATCCATTGGAGATATTCATAGGCATCGGATCCCACGCTCTTTCCGAACAGTGGGGCCGTTTCATTTCTTCAATGCTTGGGTGTGCAATTTATTCCCAGAGCTAGCTCCCAGGACTCTGCAAACAGTGACATTGTATCCCAGGATGCTGGAGTTTGCTAGTGCTGAACCCGGTCCGGTGTCTCAGCAACTTTTCTCCATCCGAGGCCGACTGGCAAGGGTTCCGATGGATTCAGCGGGGACCATCCACTTTTGGAATTTGGCCGCACATTCATCTCCATTGGTGAATCGTCAGCGTGAGTGTAAGCTCGAGGCAGTGGAGACTTTCACACACTTCATTTCAGGCAACACCGTGACCCAGCCAATCTTGGAGCCTGAACTCATTGACTGGACTTTATCAATTCGCCCCAGCGTCTTAGTATTTAGAAAGGGGGGCACAGTTTATTTAGAGCCCTACTATCCTTTCCGGTTTGGCCGAAATTTCGGTTATGATCAGCACATCTCGCCTTCGGTTGCCCTATTCCCCTTGGACAGCAGGTCAAAGCATGGCCCGACTGTTGTAGCTGAGGGTCGCTCCTGGTGGGACTATTTTCACCGCCGGGATGCCAATGTCTTCAGAGTGCCGTCGCCGAACCGCGTTCCCCGGGTCACTCCAGAGTATGTGAAATGGTGGAATGCTCGAACGGGCTTTTATCGCAATGCCAGGGTGGCATGCTGGGATGTAGCTGAGCGCACCTTCCTGAGCCAGCAGCCTAGGCCAGTTTTCGACATTGAAGAAGCCCATTTGAAGAGATTGTTCTCCCAACATCCGAAAGAGGTAGGGGCATATATAGCAGGCAGGAAAGCCGTCAAAGAGGAAGCAACTGAACAACTGGTGCCTGTGCTTGCTGTCATAGACGAAGACACTTTCACGCAGAATTTAGAACATCTGTGCCAGATTGGCGGTTCTCACTTGGAGCTTCAGCAGTATCCGTTCCCCATTGAGGAGCCGCTCTTCAAAGCAGTTTCATGGAAGTGCGAGATGGATCGCTTTTGCCCGTGCCGGGCGTTTGTTAACAGAGAGGATAGAACCCCGACATATTATCAACATACGTCTTGGCTGTTCATCTTGATGAGTATCCACGGACTGACCCTTGACAGTCCCATAGCGACTGTCCTGGACAAGCCTTTGTTTGTATCTTTTCATTATGCCGACGTCTGGGGCTTCGACCACCTCGGTTTATATCATTGTATAGCTTCTCACGAGCATGCGGACTTGGCCGACCTAGTCGAGAAGTGCAAGAAGATCAGCGACATCTGCTGGCTCGTTCGGGAGGCTGCATCCCGTAGCAAGGAGGTGGCTTATCAGTATTGGCCTCTCTCGTCTTTTTACAACGGCCGGGCTGGGTAAGTCCTCCTTCGTTGACATGTATATTAGTTTGTTGCTCAGTTCCTTCATAACGGCATGTGCTTCATTTGACAGACCGTCCGGATATAAAGCAGCAGGGGCTTTATAGAAAAATCATCTCCCAGGCAGAGAAGCCGGAATATTTTGAGGTTCATGCACCAGTGCCGACTACTACTCCACTGCCGCCTGGCAAAAAGAGAGCAGCCTCCGCAGTGAAATTTGCAATAGGCCGAGCGAAGAAAGCTCGGAAAGCTTCTTCCAAGCGGCCTTCGACTGACGCGGCTGAGACTCCCCTGCCCGAGGTGCCATCATTTGAGCAGTTTGCCGCTCGGAAAGAGGCCACTCAGCAAGCAGCTGAAGGTGACATCATTTTCCCCCTGCGGTCTAAAGGAGTGCTCTTTTCATGACGTTTTCATTCTTTTGACGTCTTCTTTGCGTAACCTCAGCTCAAGGAGCGGTTGACACCACATGTGTTGAGGAAACCGCTCTGGAGACAGGAGAGATAGGGCCTTCCGTCATAGCTACGGTAGGGGTGACTGAGACCATCGAAGCCGCAGGGGAGAGTCTCTCCGCTGCTGAGGAGGATGTCAGATTTCCTTCTCCTACGCCTGCCAGCGAGTCTGAGGGTGAGCCAGACGACCGTAGTCCTTCAGACTCCTCTTTCTTATTGAGCTTTTCACCCTGCCTTATGTATATGTTTGTTGTAATGGCAAGAGCGGTCAGCACAGTGATCGAGGCGCTCGTCGTGGATGCTCCTTCACAGCTCGCAGGACATAAGACTGTGCTGAAGAAAGGTGCTATCCCACTGCGGCGTGTGATCACCCGCTCGGCGTCCCGTCAGGCGACAGAGGAGGCGGGCCAACCCGAGATCAGCATAGATATTTCTTCCAGTAGCTCTGCCACCCCTTCCGACGAAGAGATTGACCATCATTCTTCAGAAGGTGACGAACAAGTATCTGCGGCAGTCAGCAAAGGGGTAGCGACTCCCTTCATACCGTCAAGCGATTCCTTGATTTTTAGTCCTCCGAGGTTGCCGATGGCATCATCCGAGGGAATGTTGCAGGAGGAATTTGCTGAATTGGACATGGAGGTGGAGATAACCCCTCCTTTTGCTGCTTCATCTTCAGAGTTGGAATCTTCTATTCAGGCGCTTGAAGAGATGGATGCTGCAGTCATGGTAAGTTATGCCCGCCCCTTTGCAGAGCTGCATATCCCTTTTTCTGTTCTTTTCTGCCACCTTGGTGCTTACATGAATCTTCGTTCCAAGAGCCTGCGGCCGCCATTCATTCCCCAGTATCGACCTCTGGTGCTGTCGTGGTTTTATCGGGGGCTTTGGATATGCTACCGCTGGCCACCGTATCTTCTTCAAGGACAGTCACCATACTTCGTCCTGTACCGGTGAGAATACATGCAGCTGCTGGGGTATTATCAACGGAGCCGAGCCTGCCGGGGGAGAGTCTCGCCCTGGTGTCGACAACAGAATTGAGGGCTGAAGCTGACCCGCAAAGGGGTTCTGCCTTTATATCAGCGGCCATAATGACCATTGCACCTAACCCCGCGGCTCCATTCGTGCCAGAGATAGAGTCAGAACCTCCGTCCCTCCCAGCATCTGTGAAGGGAAGTTTTTCAAGGAGCCCGACGGAGCAAGAACATGCCGCCGTAGTATCTGCTACTTCTGCTCTGGTGGCCGTTCCATCTTCCTCTTCTGATCCGGATATCGACTTATGGGCTTCCATAGACAGGGAGGTGATCTTCGAGGTGTCCTCTGGCAGCTTCCCTGGGCTTTATTTCATCGGAGGAATTTGTCTGGCAGCATTTAGAGATGTTGCGTCAGGTCGTGGAATCTCAGCCGACGCTGCCTTACCCCCAGCTGAAGGAAGTGGCTGTGCGACTGACGATCGGGCTGCAGGCATTAGGCTGCCCTCTAGATATCTGGACCCAGCGGGTGTTTTTCCTGCTGAAATTTGTGAACCACCGGGATTTTCTTGGGAAGATGATGGGCGACCGGCTGGCGGCCCTTAAGCTGCAGAAAGCTGACTGTCAGGCGGAGCTGACGTCTCTGATCTCTGATCTTCAGGAGAGTAGGGCTCAGGTCGAGGCTTCTGCAGCCCAGGCACATATTCTACGTAGCCGACGGGAAGAACTCCGTGCTGAGTTGGCTACCATAGAAGCTGAGATACCGCGGCTGGAGGCTGCAGAAGTCCAGGGCATCGAGAAAACTTCTTTACTGGAGGGCCGAGTCGCGTCCCTGGAGACTGAGGTGACTCGCGTTTAGGAGGAAGAAATGCATCTTCATGAACTGGGGGCGGCTCCTCATGTTGGGCTTATTGACTTCGCAGATATTTTCAGGCGGTCTTAGCTGATCTGCCTTTGTAATTTGTCCCCTCCGAAGGGCTCCTTTTGTATTCACCTCCTCCTTTTTGTAATGAAATAGAGGTTTCTTTTATTATTTTAGGTGTTCATTCTTGCACTTGCGTTCTATCACACCTTGGCAACTTTGGCGACCTTCTTGGAAATGTACCCACGTCTGTGTCGTAGGAGAGCGTCCACCCTTTCAGAGAAAGGGTGGGGGCCTCGCTCCACTGCGTGACGGGGTTCCAGCGATCGCCAGATTGGTGTAGGTGTACGTCTTACCGACAAGGCATGGCAGAAATACGACTGCTGACTGATGAGGGGTCCATACGGGATAGGCTTTATCATCGGTGGGACGACCGATGGGAGCATGCACCTTATAGTGATTCCATTACTGACCCTGATTTGGGGAAATGCTGGCCGACCTTGTTAATGGTGACAAGGGTGAAAAAGGGTAGGCGGTCTTGCCGATGGTGACAAGGACCGGAAAGGGTAGCGACCGATCTTGCCGATGGTGACAAGGGTCGAAAGGGTAGATGGTCTTGCCGATGGTGACAATTACTGGAAAGGGTAGCGACCGATCTTGCCGATGGTGACAAGGGTCGAGAGGGTAGACGGTCTTGCCGATGGTGACAAGGACCGGAAGGGGTAGCGACCGATCTTGCCGATGGTGACAAGGGTCGAAAGGGTAGACGGTCTTGCCGATGGTGACAAGGACCAGAAGGGGTATCGACAGATCTTACCGATGATGACAAGGGTCGAAAGGGTAGATGGTCTTGCCGATGGTGACAAGGACCGGAAGGGGTAGCGACCGATCTTGTCGATGGTGATAAGGGTCGAAAGGGTAGACGGTCTTGCCGATGGTGACAAGGACCGGAAGGGGTAGCGACCGATCTTGCTGATGGTGATAAGGGTCGAAATGGTAGACGGTCTTGCCGATGGTGACAAGGACCAGAAGGGGTAGCGACCGATCTTGCCGATGGTGACAAGGGTCGAAAGGGTAGACGGTCTTGCCGATGGTGACAAGGACCGGAAGGGTAGACGGTATTGCTGATGGTGACAAGGACCGAAAGGGGTAGCGACCGATCTTGCCGATGGTGACAAGGGTCGAAAGGGTAGACGGTCTTGCCGATGTGACAAGGACCGGAAGGGTAGACGGTCTTGCCGATGGTGACAAGGACCGAAAGGGTAGACGGTCTTGCCGATGGTGACGAGGACCGGAAGGGGTAGCGACCGATCTTGCCGATGGTGACAAGGACCGGAAGGGGTAGCGACCGATCTTGCCGATGGTGACAAGGGTCGAAAGGGTAGACGATCTTGCCGATGGTGACAAGGACCGGAAGGGGTAGCGACCGATCTTGCCGATGGTGACAAGGGTCGAAAGGGTAGAGAATAGATACATGTAGGTGGGACATTGGATGAAGACTTCGCTTCGACCCTGTAAAGGGTCTTCAGGACGGAGGATGGATCATCACTATTCATCATTCATATATATATTTTTATTCTCATTACTGACCTAAGCGCCCTTTCGGGTTTTCACCGAAGCCAGCCCCCTCTTGCTTTTGCCCACGCGCCCTCTCGGGTTTTCACGTGGCGGGGTACCCGATTTTGCCTACAGCGCCCTTTCAGGTTTTTGCCACAGCTGGGTTATAGCCATTTTTGTACTTGTCCTAATATAGGAGCAAGTCAGGCGGGGTATCTCTATTATTAACCCCATGTTTCTTTTCTTCTAGTTTTTTTTTCTTTTGAATTCGGAGTACAGAAGAACTGGACTGCGAGAACGCTGGCTGGCCTTGCCGATGATGACAAGGATTGGTCTCTGATTTAGTTCGTCGACACTGGTTAAATGCCGAAGCAAAGGTCACGGTTTGTTAACAAGGACGTAAGATCCGAGTTTAGGGTAGAGGTTGACCGATCTCATCGATAATGACGAGGGTCGAACATGGGTTCGTTCATCAACATGGGTCACATGCCGAAGCAAAGGTGGGGTTATTAACAAGGACGGAAGGTCCAAGTTAGAGGTAGAGATCGACCGATCTAGCCGATGATGACGAGGGTTGAACTCGGGTTTATTCATCAGCATGAGTCACATGCCGAAGCAAGGGTAGGAGCACTAACAAGGACGGAAGGTCCAGGTCAAGGGTAGAGATCGACCGATCTCGCCGATGATGACGAGGGTCGAACATGGGTTTGTTCATCAGCATAGGTCATATACCGACGTAAAGGTAAGATTATTAACAAGGACGGAAGGTCCAAGTTAGGGGTAGAGATCGACCGATCTCGCCGATGATGACGAGGATCGAACACGGGTTTGTTAAAGGATCTCCGGTGGGACGTTTGATGATTATCCCTTTCGGGAGTTTCATCGGATGGAGAACAAAAGAGGAATTTGTGAATTACCACTTTACTGACTCAAGCGCCCTTTCGGATTTTCGCTGAAGCCAGCCCCCTCTTACTTTTGGCCACGCGCCCTCTCGGGTTTTCATGTGGCGGGGTACCCGATTTTACCTGTGACGCCCTTTCGAGTTTTCGCCACAGCTGGGTTATAGCCATTTTTGCACTTGTCCTAATATAGGAGCAAGTCTGGCGGGGTAACTCTATTTTTAACCCCATTTTTTATATATTTTTTTCTTCTCTTTTATTTTCTGATATAAAGGGTGGTAGGTCGAAGTGTGATGTCCGACCCTTTGTTGATAGTAGACGGCTGTTGACCAGAGCACCAGGCCTTGTGCCGAGCAGAATGGTTCATTCATTAGCAAGGGCTGAATGCTAACACAAAGGAATGATCTTTCGCCGATTCGAGCGTAAGGCCCGTAATGGCAATAATGTTGGAGGACCGGCTAGGATACGAAGTCTCAAGCCGAAAAGGGTCTATTCGTTAGCAAGAAGATAATGCTAGCGCAAGGGAGAGATTTCATGCCAGTTGGGACGTAAGGTTTGTAATGGCAGCATGGCGTATTCTTTTGGGAGCTTGGCCAGGGCAGTGTGCCATCGGACCAAGAGAAGATAGCTCGGCTAGGGCGGAGTGCCACCGGACCAAGGAAAGGTGGCTCGATCCGGGCGGAGTGCCACTGTACCGAGGAGAGGTAGCTCGATCAGGGCGGAGTGCCACTGGACCGAAGGAAGGTAGCTCGATCAGGGTGGAATGCCACTGGACCGAGATAGGGGTAGCTCGGCTAGGATAGAGTGTCACTAGACCAAGATAGGGGTACCTCGGCTAGGGCGGAATGCCACTAAACCAAGATAGGGGTAGCCCGCTAGGGCGGGGTGCCACTAAACCAAGATGGGGTACCGCTAGGCGGGGTGTCACTAGACCAAGATAGGGGTAGCTCGGATAGGGCGGAATGTCACTAGATCAAGATAGGGGTAGCTCGGCTAGGGCAGAATGTCACTAAACCAAGATAGGGGTAGCTCGGCTAGGGCGGAATGCCACTAGACCAAGATAGGGGTAGCTCGGCTAGGGCGGAGTGCCAATAAACCAAGATAGGGGTAGCTCGGCTAGGGCAGGGTGCCACTAGACCAAGATAGGGGTAGCTCGGCTAGGGCGGAGTGCCACTAAACCAAGATAGGGGTAGCTCGACTAGGGCGGTGTGCCACGAAACTAAGGTAGGGGTAGCTCGGCTAGGGCGGAGTACCACTAAACCAAGATAGGGGTAGCTCGGCTAGGGCGGAATACCACTAAACCAAGATAGGGGTAGCTCGGCTAGGGCGGAGTGCCACTAGACCAAGATAGGGGTAGCTCCGCTAGGGCGGAGTGCCACTAGACCAAGATAGGGGTAGCTCGGCTAGGGCGGAGTGTCACTAGACCAAGATAGGGGTAGCTCGACTAGGGCGGAGTGCCACTAAACCAAGATAGGGGTAGCTCGACTAGGGCGGAGTACCACTAGACCAAGATAGGGGTAGCTCGGCTAGGGCGGAGTACCACTAGACCAAGATAGGGGTAGCTTGGTTAGGGCGGAGTGCCACTAAACCAAGATAGGGGTAGCTCGGCTAGCGCGGAGTGCCACTAAACCAAGATAGGGGTAGCTCGACTAGGGCGGAGTGCCACTAAACCAAGATAGGGGTAGCTCGGCTAGGGCGGAGTGTCACTAAACCAAGGTAGGGGTAGCTTGGTTAGGGCGGAGTGCCACTAGACCAAGATAGGGGTAGCTCGGCTAGGGCGGAGTACCACTAGACCAAGATAGGGGTAGCTCGGCTAGGGCGGAGTACCACTACCAAGATAGGGGTAGCTCGGCTAGGGTGGAGTGCCACTAAACCAAGATAGGTAGCTTGATCGTGGCGGAATGCCACTAGACCAAGATAAGGTAGCTCATCCGGGGAGCGCCGGTTGAACCGTATGGTATGGCTTTAGGTGCTTCCCATTGAGGGGAGAGAATTGGATGACTCCTTGGTGATCCGCAAGGATGTACGCACCCCCTTCATATACTCGGTGGACGACATATGGTCCGACCCAGTTTTCAATCAACTTCCCCTTGGGGTTGGAGGCCATTACTTCTCTTCTTTTGACCATCACCAGGTCTCCTTTCTTGAATTCTCGACCCTTGACTAGCTTATCAAAAGCACGGGCCATACGGGCTTGATAGAGTTGAATATTCTGTTGCGCCCGAAGGCGCTTCCCTTCAAGCTCGGCGAGCTCTTCTAATCTTCTTTCTATGTTGGCATCTTCGCTGCCCGCCAATCCATGCTGGATAGCGACTCGCAATGAGGGGATCTCCAGCTCACTCGGCACCACGGCCTCTGAGCCATACACAAGGGAGTAGGGTGAGCAGCCGGTAGGGGTCTTGTAGACCGTACGGTAGGCCCAGAGTGCCTCATACATTCTTTCTTCCCAATCTCTTCTGTCAGTCTTGACAATTTTTGCCAGTAGAGTGCACAGCGTCTTGTTAAAGGCTTCTGCAAGCCCGTTGGCCTGAGGGTAGTAGGGAGATGATGTTCTCCAATCAATCTTGTATTTGTCAGCTAGCCGATAAACCTTCCGATTTCTGAAGTGGCTGCCGTTGTCGAGATGATTCGGCTGGGAATCCCGAACCGAAATATTACATTATGTCGGAAGAATCTCGCAACCAACTCTCCCGTGACTTCTTTTAGGGCTACTGCCTCTGCCCATCTGGAGAAGTAATCTGTAGCTGCTAAGATGTATTTGCACCCTGATGAAGACGCTGGTAGTGGCCCCACCACGTCTGTCCCCCACTGTGCAAATGGCCAGCTTGGTAAGGTAGGATGTAGAGGCACTGGAGGCCTTCTTGATACATTGGCATGCTCTTGACATTTTTGACAAGCCTTAGCAAACTTGTAGCAATCATCAAATATAGTGGGCCAATAATAGCCCAATTTCTTTATTTCGATTTTCATCTTCGGACCGGCCTGGTGTGCCCCGGCTGACCCGGCATGAACTTCCTGCATTACCTGCCTGGCTTCCCCTGGAGATAAGCATCGAAGTAATACCTTCTTCTGGGCATCTGCCATTATTCGGAACAATGTCCCATTCCTCATCTCATAGGAATCTTTGACTCTCAGGAGTTTCATTTTCTGTTCTTTCACCTTTGGAAGCTGTTGGTGTTGGAACCAATGCAGGAGGTACTCCCGCCAGTCGGGCTGCTGGACTGCTTCAGCAACTGCTACTTCATCGGCTAGAGCTTCTATCATGCTGGGGACCTGCCACCAATTGATGACTGATATATTCAGGCTCGTATCAGGCGGGACTGCCAGGGAACTTGCCAGCTTTGCGAGGGCGTCATCTTGAGCATTCTGTCCTCGGTTGATGTGCTTGATGCTAATAAAATAGAATCTTGCCATTAGGTGCAAGGCCAGTTGGTAGTAAAAGGACGAGCTCCTGCTTTCGTACCTCAAACTCCCCTTCCAATTGTTTTATAACCAGCATGGAGTCTCCGAATGCCTCTATCATTTGAATCCCCATGGACAGAGCAATCTGTAGCCCGATTATGAGGGCTTCATATTCTGCTTCATTATTTGTGCAAGGCTTGTTTATTGAGCAGGATGTGTGTATGACTTCCCCTTCAGGAGACTTCAAGACTATGCCTGCTCCTGCGTGGACTCTGGCTGGTCCCGCTGCTGTGGTGTCAATTCTGGAAGCTCCATCAAAATACAGCTGCCATAGGGAGGGCCGCACCTGGCTGACCTCTAAAGTTTCATCTTCAGGAAGTTCTGGCTCCAGAGGGCAGTCTTCGGGTACTGGATGTTCAGCAAAGAAGTCTGTAATAGCTTGGCCCTTGACGGCCCTTTGCGGCACATAGGAGATGTCATACTCCATAAGAATCACCGCCCATTTGCCCAGGCGGCCTTTGAGGGCCGGCTGAGACATGATGTATCTAAGTGGATCCTCCCTGGAGATCAGCTTAACTTCATGCGACAACATGTAATGCCGCAACTTCTTGACCGCGAAGACCAGTGCCAGGCAAATCTTCTTGATGTAGGTGTATTTTTCCTCAGTTCTGACCATTCTTCGACTGAGGTAATAGAGGGCTTGTTCTTTTCCTTCTTCATTATTCTGGGCTAGCATTGCCCCCAGATAATTATGTGTGGCTGCTATGTAGAGGATCAGCGGCTGTCCTTTCACCTGCGCACCCAACACTGGAGGAGTTTTCAGATAATCTTTCAGTTTGTCGAAGGCTATCTAACATTCTTCGTCCCAGTAGAAGGGGACATCCTTCATCATTAGCTTGTGGAAGGGGTGGCATCGCCCCGACAAGTTGGATATAAACCGCCGGACGTATGCAAGGCGGCCCCGAAGGGATCTTAGCTCAGAGAGATTCCTTGGCGAGGGTAACTCCTGAATCACCTTGATCTTTGCGGGGTCTATTTCAATCCCCTGATACCTCACAATGAAACCCAAGAACTTTCCGCTCGAGACTCCGAACGCGCACTTCATAGGGTTCATTTTTAATTCATACTGCCTTAGCCTCTGGAAAATGACTCGGAGGTCTTGCAGATGGTCTTCTTTCTTTTTGGTCTTGATTACCAGGTCGTCTATGTAGCATTCGACCTTATGGTAAAGCAGCTCATCAAATATTCTAGTCATTGCCCGCTGATAAGTTGCACCGGCGTTCTTTAATCCGAATGGCATTCTTTTGTAGTGATAAATGCCTTTGGGTGTCCGGAAGGCAGTGTGGATACGGTCATGTTCCGTGATCCATATCTGGTTGTAGCCAGATGACCCATCCATGAATGATAGGACCTCATGACCAGTGGTTGCACCTATCATGACCTCTGTTATTGGCACTGGGAAGTCATCTTTAGGGCAGGCCTTATTCAAATCCCGAAAATCAACGCATATCCGGATCTGTCCATTCTTCTTCTTCACGGGTACAATGTTAGCCAACCACGTGGTATATTGATTTTCCTTGACGAAACCCACATCAATGAGCTTGTCGACCTCTTTACAGATTTGAGTGATGAGTTCTGGCCTCATGCGCCTCGGGGGTTGTTTCACCGGCTCTACCCCAGGGTTTATGGTCAGCTCATACTGTGAGACCGAGGGGCTTAGTCCCAGCATTTCTCTGTAGGTCCAGGCAAAACAATCCCGGTATTCTTGTAGCAGCTGGATATACCTCCTCTGTTCTTCGGCAGACAGTTGGGCACTGAGGAAGGTTGGTCTGGGGTCATCCTCGTTTCCCAAGTTGACTTCTATCAGTTCATCGACTGTTGCTTGACCTCCGTCTTCTATCTCAGGGGGTGCCAGCTGGAGGTCTACAAAGTCTGGTATATCATCTTCGAGGTCAAGGACCTCGATCCCTTCGTCTTGCTCTATTTGAGTTCTGCTAGAAATCTCTTGTTCGGCTGGTAATGGCTGCATGCACTGTTCTACCAACAAGTTTACTTTGCCAGCAGCTTCAAGGGGCGAGTTGATTGCCTCACTCCCTGCTGAGGGGATTGCAGTCACCAGGGGCTGGTGATTGTTGGTCATTAACTCAGAGTGGCCTTGCAGCACTTTGGCAAAGAGTGAAGAAATCTCGGTCCCTTGAGCCATCATGCCCTCAGTGGAGGCAACCATTTCCCTTCTAGCGGCATTTGTCTCTTGATCAGGCTCGGGGGAAGCTTCCCTGACTGGTTCGAGAAGTGCCGACATCATGAATGGAGGAGGGCTACCGGAGGGAGGCCACTCTGCTTCTTCAACATCTTCAGCTTCACTGCTGCTAGCTGTGCCAAATTTGGCTTGAAGAGTCGCATCTTCCGGATAGACTTGTTCCCAGCACCGGCAGGGGAACACGGCCTCGGACTCCGGACTTCTTGGCTGGGTCGACTGAATGCACTCAACTTCTGTCAGGTGCTCATCGATAGCTGCCCCCAGTGGGTTATCTTCCATCGGGTAAAAAGCAGAGATGGTGTCTACTTCATAGCGCCCGCTGTAATAGTATTCTTTGAGGGTGAAGCCCAGTCTCGGATGTTGAGTGATACGCCTCATTTCTTTGTCTAGGCTTGGAGGATACCATAGCTTCTGGAATGCTTCTTTCCTCTTGCGAGGTTGGCCGGAAGGGATGTGCTGCTTCTGGAACATCTCGGCCATTTGATTTGTTATGAACGTCAGCCCCTGTATAGGCATGGAGGGGTTTTCTATATCTTCAGGCAGATGACAATCAGTGTCTTCCAGTGTAGGGTGTTCTTCAGCTGTATAGAACAGGCTGCTAGGACCATCCATCTGTGCCACCTCCCATGCTTTGAAGGGCTCGACAGTGGTATGGTTGAGGCTGAAAATTGGCTTGGTAAGACCTTCAGGGATCCCGATGTGGTCGCGCTGTTGATCAACCCTGACTTTATTAGTTTCGGGGTAGATGGCGGGAGGTGCTATCCGGCCTACATCCCCGACAACAGTGATGTGCGAAACCACCTTGGGCTCGACATATCCACGCGGCGGCGGAGGGAACCATTCTGTTTTGGAAGTGCCTTTTGCTGTGCTAGAAGAGGCCTTTGCTGCAGGGGCCTTCTGCGACCGTTCTGCATATAGAGGAGCGTCTGCCAAGTGGCATTCAAATACTTCGAACGGGTGGAGATCAGCAAATACTCTCTCCTCCTTCCCATCCAGGCTGTATTTAATGCATTGGTGAAGCGTGGAGGGACCACCATATTCTCATGTAGCCAAGGGCGGCCAAGCAACGCCTTGTATGAGGTGCGGGAATCAATGACATGAAATTGCACCTTGGTGACAAAGTCCGCTAGGGTGAGTGTGAACTCTGCTACTCCTAGCGACACTTCACACTTCTGATTGAAACCGGCGATACGCATATCCCCGACCTTCTGCAGGTGCACATTGAAGTAGTGCCTCTCATAGATCCTGTAGGGCAGGATGTTGACAGCTGCCCCGGGGTCCACCAGGATTCTGTTCAGCTCTCTGCCATTTAGATGTCCCCTCATATAGAGAGGTCTGTTATGACTGGCAGTGGGGAGTAACATGTCCTCCTGGGTGAAGGTCATGCTGGCCTCTGGCAGCACCTCAGCTAGGCAGGCTTCATATTGGGCTGGCGTCTGGAGAGCGGCAATGATTGCCTGTCTAGTCTCGTCACTGAGAGAGAGGATTTCCCAGACAGTGAATCTTGCCGGGAGCTTTTTTAGTAGCTTGACCACCCGACTTCCAGCTCGGACATTAGATAGCTTCATCTCATCTGCCCACTTGGGCTTGGAGGATGTTTGGGCTACGGCCCCTGACGGACCTGCTTCATCAGACTCGGAGGCCGTACCCTTTTGCCCGGGGTTACCTCCTGGCTGTTCTTCGCTGGATACTGTCGGCCGAGCTTCTGTCTCTTTTGATAATCCGGGAGATTGCTGGAGCTGTGGGTGATTGCCCCCGGTCGTTGGTTCATCCTCCCGGCATGGCATCTTCCCTTTTGACATCTTTATGAATTCCAGAAATGAAGGAGCGGGAGTGCTACCTCCACTTTGGTTATATAATCCTGACGGAGGAGGGATCTGAGCTCCCCTGGCCTCCGGAGGGGGTATTTTGTAGTGTTGCTCCCCTCTGGAAATAATATTATGGTTGGCGGGCGGCTGACGCCACCACCTTGGACCCGACCGGGTCGCATGTGCAACAGTTGTGGCGTCAACCTGGCTTGCCTCAGTGGCGGGTGTGAAGCAAATTTCTTCTTCATCCTCTTCACTGGGTGATAAGTGTGTATTTTTCCATCATAATTCATGTTATTTACATTTTTATGGGCTTTAATAATAATAAATATGCACTTATCACGCTTATTATTAATTTAGAGTAAAATAGTTAATTTCTGTAATTAAATGATTTTAATAAAGATATTTCCTTATTTAACAAACACTCAAAACAATAAAAAAAGAAAAAAAAGAAAATATAATGAATGTTGAAATGGGCCAAAAGCCCAAGGATTGTTCAATAAGAAAAAAAATAAATAAAAGAAAAAAAAGAAAATAAATAAATTTATTTGATATTTAAATGCTTTAATAAGCTATAGACATAATATATATATATATATGTGTGTGTATATATTATGGAAATGAAAAATAAAAAAATTAATAAATATTATTTTGAACTTGTTCAAAAAGAAAATAAAAAATATATTTATTTGATATTTTTTGGATTTTTTCTAAGATATATACAATATATATATCAATATATGTATATATATATAAATATATATATTTAATATATTTAATATAATATGTGTGTGTGTGCGTGTGTGTTTTCTTTTGCAGGAACTGAAGGCGCCGCGCGCCTTTCCCCCCGTCGGCACAGGCGACGAGGCGAAGAGGAGGGCGGCAGGGCGCGTCAACGCGCCTGCCCGGTCAGCGGTAGGCGGGCGCATCCGCGGCGTAGCCGCGGAGGGAGGGCGGCACGCGAAGGAAGGCGTCGGCAGACGCGGGCGCACGCGCCCGCGTGCGACACGCGGCGACAGCGGGCGATGGGCGGCGCACCAGTGGCCCACGCGGGCGCGCAAAAACGCGTGAAGAAAGGCGGAGCACGGCGGGCGCATCCGGCCAGGGAAGAGAGAGAATGAGAGAGAAAGAGAGAGAATGAGAGAGGAAAGAAGGAAAAAGGGGCTAGAAAAAGGTCAAATAATTACAGAAAAAATCAAAAAAAATATCCATGTGTGCAACACATGTTGGCACACAATATTGGGTCAAAAATAGCAGCACTTGTTTGTTCACATTGGCAAGAATGTTCACATGAGAGGGGGTGTTATATGTTACCATATATAAAGGGCTTCATTTGTAATGGAAAGGGGTTGTTAGGAGGTTAGAAGGAGAGGTTAGCTAGGAGTAGTAAGTCATGGATTGATCAAGTTTGTAAGTGTTCTTCAAGTTTTTGCTTTGTGGCTTTGATAGGGATAGATTTTGAGAGCTTTTATGTTTAAGTTTTGAAGTTTGTGTTAAGTTTGTATTGAAGAATTTCAGTGTACTCTTAGCCATTTCGGCTCTTCATAGTCAATTTAAAAGCTTGTGTGATCGTTATTTCAATTTATTATCTTCTACAAAGTTGTCTATCTGTAAGTGTTCTTCAACTTCTCTTTTTATCATTTCGTCCAATTCCTTCTATTTTAAAAGTTATTCTCTGTGTTTTTAAGTGATATCCTGTGCATTGACTGTTCATCCGAAGTGATAGTCTCCACCAATTTGTCATTTTGAAGCCTTTACAATCATAAGTTTACTCTGCGTTCTTCATGAAAGTTGTTCCTCTCTTGTAGATCAAACTGTTGTGCTTCTTGCTCTTCTTCAATTTCTTCTTAGTTTGAGCTCTAGAATTAATTCTTTACTGTTCTATTTTTCTGTCAGTTACTGTTCACCAGCAGCGATAGATCTTGATTGTTCAAGTTTTTCATTGTCTTCCTTTCATTTTCTGTTTCCGTGGTCTTCATCAAAGTTCTTCATCTTTTGATTCTATACAATGTTCATGTATTCCATTTTTTCTAATTCCATTTATATTTTAAGTTATTCTATTTCTTCCAACCCCTATTTCCAATGAAATTCTGTTATGTTTTCAACTTAGTGTTTCAAACTTATTCTATCCAACCTATTTCTTCATAAGTGTTTCACTCACACCCAAAGCGGTGGTCTTCTTCAAATCATCTCACGGCGTCGACTTCCAAGGCGGAGCGATCTTCATCAAAGGCTCGGCGAGGAAATGACGGCATTCTTCAATTCATTGGCTAAATATTTCTTTAACTTATCTCTTGTTCTTTCAAATTACAATTTCATTTCCGTTAGTTGTAATCGCACTCAAATCAAACAAAAGCAATTGATTTTCCAAAATATAAGGGTATTTTCCAACTTACATTCAAATTTCCTTCCCGTGGGATCGACCCGTATTTACTACTTTACTCGTATTTTCAAAATCATTTAAGTGAGTGAGTGCTGTTGTATAAATTTTAAAATTTGTGTGGCACGGCATTTTTAAACGACGACTGTCGAGCGCATCAAATTTTTGGCGCCGTTGCCGGGGATGAAATTTTTGAAAGTTGGATATTCTTGTGTTTGATTTGTATATTTGTATATTGATTTTACTATTTTTACTTGTGCAGGAAAAAGAAAAAAAGTCAGAACATCAAGGAAAGAGGAAAATCGGACCTGAAGTCCGCAGAAAATGAAGCGTCGTTAAAAGCGCGGAAGCATCGCTAATGGGTAGAAACATCGGAACAAGTTCTGTTTTTCCAATTTCTGAAAAATCTAGAAAAATTTGAAAAATTCTTCAAAACTCTATAAAAAATCAAAAACATCAAAACAAAAGAAATTCTTGTGCTGGCTAGATAGGTTAATTAAATAAAAAAAATACTTGCACCAAAATACAAAAAAATTTCATTCCAAGAATAAAAACCAAACACAACATGTTCTAGGTCATACATCATTTAGTATAGAATTTTTCTTTGTTTAATTCCTGTCATTGCATTTGGAAGATTGCGAGGGGCAAGGTACGTTCTACTTATCCGATTATGGCATTCATATTGTAGAAGAACCCCTTGTTTGAAATTGTGGTGAGCATTTCGTTTCAAAATATTCCAAGGGCACTACCTTTAAATAACATAAGGTGGGGATTTCATCACCCTTCCTTAGCCCACAAACCACATTTCCCTTGCATCTTTGCATGACCTACGCCTTAAATAAAAGTCAGTAAACATTGGCCCTAGGATCACACTGTGATTTTAGTACGATTTGAGTTTACCCTCTTGTGAAAATCGGTGCCTAAGGTAAGACGGTCGGACGGTAAACGCCTTAAGCGGGATAGTGGTTTGACATAATTAGGTCCCTACGAAAGTAGGGGGAGCCTCCCACTACCCCACCCCTTACCTGGCCGGTGGAAATATTGAGGGTGAACTTCAGTTGCACTTTAGTTACTTTGTGAAACCCTATTTGTAGGTCTGAGTCGCATCTAGGTCATTAGATAATTTGTGTTAATTTGTTTGTGTTTGCATAAATTTTTTTTTTGAAAAATAAAATAACAAACCCGCGCCTATGCTGAAGCACTTTATTCCTTCTACTTACAATCCCTCAACCTGTATTCAACTCCCTGACATTCTTGTTGATCAATATGAAATTCGCCCTAGTCTCATCCGGATGCTCCCATCTTTTTATGGGAATCTCAATGAAAATCTTTATAGGCATCTAGATAATTTTCTAGAAGTTTGCTGCCTGATAAAAATTCAGAATTTTAATGATGATGCCCTTAAGTTGATCTTATTTCCATTCTCATTGAAAGATAAAGCAAAATGTTGGTTAAGGAGTTTCGGAAAGATTATCAGGACTTGGGAAGATATGCAGTTAGAATTTTTGAAACAAATTTACCCCATAGTCCGGACCAACATGATGAGAAAGGCGATTATAGGATTTACTCAACGTCCGGGAGAGGAAATTCATGAATCTTGGGAGAGACTGAAGGATCTAATAAGTCAATGTCCACACCATGGGTTGCCCAAATGGCAAATTATATTTACATTTTGTGAGGGGTTATCCGATTATGATAGGCAAATGGTGGACATATATTGTGGAGGGGCATTTTTGAGCAAAGGTGAAGATGAGGCGTATGATTTGTTTGAGATTTTGAGTGAAAATTCGATAAACCGTGCCTCCATCTCATCTCATCAACAATCCATAGGACATGTCAAACAGGCTGAAAACCCAATCCACACTTTCACGAAAGCTTGTGAATTATGTGCCAGTCCCACTCACCATGTGAGTGAATGTCCTACTATAGCCCGACTCTCTCCAGTCATCCGAGCACAGGTCCAAAATGGCCTAGGATTCTCTCCACGCCAGTGTGATACCCTTTCCGATAAATCTACGTCTGGCTGGAGCAATCACCTAAAGTTTCCTTGGATGGACCAAACAATCCAAACCCATTTGTCTACACTTTCACCCCAAGAAGGCCACGGGCGGCCCCTGTGTCCTCAACTTCAGCTCAACTCATCTCACCCAGATTTCGGATTCAACATTGATACTAGGGGTGATTCACCGGGCCATTGCTTTGAACCTCAAATCATGTACTCTCAGTCTACTTATCATGACCCTCCTTCACTATTCAACCAACCCCCTCACTATGTGAATGATGATGATGATGATCTTCTGCCTGTCATTTTGGCTCAAGATATAACTATTAAGAGTGAGGGGGAGTGCGCATGTAATATCATGATAAAGGAAGGAAAGGAAGAAGGGGGTGACTTCAATGATAATGATGATCACATCACCCCATTCTATGAATGTTTTGAGATTGAGAATACTACAGTAAAGGATAATGGCCCAAACAACTCAATTAATGACATAAATAAAGAGGAGGATTACTTTGTAAGTAATAATATTGTTGATTTAATGGAACAAAATTCTGAATATCCTCCTCCCCTGGAAGAACATGATGAAGGGGCCTTATTAGAAAAGTTTACATTTCATCTACCGACCCCATTTTTGGAAAATTTGATTGATAATATTCAGTTGAGTGAGGAGTGTAATGAGGGGCCCGGACTAGAATCATTTACATTTCCTCTATCCACCCCATTTTTGGGCAATTTGGTTAACAATCCTCAGATGAGTGAGGGGTATGATGAAGGGGTTTCATTATAAAATTTCAAATTTGATCTAACCCCTGAGGCCTACCCATTGAAGTCTGAATCTGTGAATGAGTTAGTGCTTCTTTCTACTTTGATTTCCCTGTCAGTTGAGCCTCTCCAATTTGAGATTCTAGGACCTGAGGGGGGTGTGCCAACCACATTCATCTTCGATTTAACTTCCTCTCAGGACAACAAGTTGATTAATGCCCTTAAATTTCATGAGGCTGTTACTGAGAGGAACGTGGCTAAAGATGACGATTTTATTATTAAATTCACCCCCCTAGTGGCCAGATGGTACCTCCATCTGTCCCTAGGTAGGGCTTTCCATTAAAAAAATGATGATTTTATTCATACGTCACAAGTGCCTGGCCAAATTTCAGTGGAGAAAGTAGTCACTAAAGGGTTAGTCAGGAGAGATGATATAGGACAAGGGGACCAAGGGATTGATATGGTGCAAGGGTTCCACCTCGATCTTGACAAATTGCCCATTGATCATTTCTGGATCCATAAAGCTGAAACTGGCTCACACACAGGGTTAACGTTAAAATCCATAATGTGCGAGTCCTGCCTCTTTTTAGCCCCGGTCCGTACATGTTTACTCTTATCTTCCAATAGCATAAGGGCTGGAATTTGAAGGAGGACAAGATCACGTGGTGGCTCATTCTGAATGCCACACGTTGGTTAGTGATCTACCTTGTGTCTGGCTGACGACATAAAACTTAACGCTTCTTGGGAGGCAACCCAAAGTTTAAGTGATTTTTGTGTGGTAATCAGTGTTTTTTTTTTGGAAGCTAGATGTGTGCAAGAATTTGAGAGGCCAGAAAGAAGCAGAGAACCAAGCATAGAACATCTTATTCCACTCTCAACAACAAAAACAACAAAGAGATTACATCAGGTTCCACCCTCTTTCTCCACATTACTCGTATTGCCACTCTCTGGGCAAGAAACTCTAGAGGGTGTTCCCACACCGAGAGAAGCAGTATTCCTACCACTATGCGATCCTCTTTCTATCTCCACTCCTCGGCGCCGATCAGCGGGGGCAGCAAAGAAGCTACTAACACGAAAGCCACGCTCTCGTGCTCTTCGATAGCGTTCTTCGCCATCCTTCAGCCATTGATCGGAAAGGCCGAGACTGGTCCTCAATTCAAATAGTTGGGCCTCCAGGGCCCTCTTCTCCTCTTTCTCGGCCAATCTCTTAGCCTTCTCTCTGTCTCTGTCCCTTTCTCTCTCTCTCTGTCTTCTCTTTCCAGCTGAAGGGTGATCCTCAGCTCCACAGCGTCCCTAGAAGAGTCCTCATCAGGACGACGCTGTAGTTCCTTTTCCAGCTCAGTTATTCTAGCTTCCTTCTGGGTGGTGAGCGCGAATGCCTCCTGTGTTTCTTTCTCCTGCCATACATATCATCTCAGGCATATAGCAATGCTTGCACAAGGGATATTAAATGGTGAAACCCTCACCTGTGCAGAAAGCATCCCTTCTGCCTCCGCAGCATGTTGTGTGGCATGAGCAAGCTGCTCGTGGAGTAGATCCAGCTCCGCAGTAGGAATCCATAGACTGGAAGAAACGCCATCTGCCCCCATCGTAGATGAAACTGCATCGAGCTGGGCACGCTGCGACACATATGAGGTGACATTAAGTGGTTAGCGCCATGAATCTCAAATCATACCTGGAGTGTACACAAAAACACTTACTGATGAACCCAGAGCCGCTCGGGTGTCACTCAACTCTTGCTCCGTGTCCGCCAAACGAGCTCGTAAGTTCATTATTATGGTATCACGGGCATCCTACAGTTATGGCTTATGAGTTCACAAAATGAAAAAAAATCAAAAACAAAAAAAATGTAAAAGATAAAAACATGGTTTTTTTTTACTTAACCTCTACAAGCCCTCCAGGCTGGAGCCTCTCTACATACATTACCCTATAGAGGCGTAGGTAATCCTCACTATCTTGTGCTTGAGATTCCATGAGCGTGCCACCCCTTTGCCAGTCTTCATATTATTCGGGGAAGCGCACCCTCCAATCGACACAGGTTGCCGGTCCCCGCGTCTGCTTTCCGACACTGGGAGAAATGGTCATATCCACCCATTCCTGGGCCAGCCCTAGGGTCCTCATAGCTAATCTCAGTCTGAGGGACTCGATTTCATTCAAGCAATGGAGCCAGAGGTCCCGTCCGAATCGGGCGCGGCTTCCAATAACCCACGGCTGGTCAACATCGACCATGTTCGAGAAAGGCCTCCAATTCACCTTTGATGGGTTGTATGCATCCTCTTGGTTAGCTAAAAAATGACGATAAACAAATAAACCAAAAAAGGGAGAAAACGTATCATACCATCGCTGCAGGGAACTCTTGCAACTCCTGCCTTAACACCATCAGTTGGTAGGATAGAGGTGTTGTGCTCATGATGGGTTGCCACCGTCTAGCAAGCGGGACCGTCACTGGCCGGCAGTGACGAGCTCTCCCCATTGGAAGGTAATAGCTCCATAGCTACACCATCATGTGTCATTGATATCAACAAATTCAAGAAAAAAAGGGGGGCATAAAACAACTACAACATTCTTTACCTGGATGAAGGGCGTAAACCCACTTATTGTCATCTCTCGGTCTGTCCTTTGCGACAGACCTGTAAACAGATGTGCCAACACGGCAGCTCCTCAGGCATATTGTCCTACTCTTTCCAAGTCTACAAGCAGCTCTAAGAAGCGACAGTGGATACTGTCTCCCTTGGAGCCCAATAGCAACTTGCCCAAAAGAAAGAGGAGGAACCTCCTGAGATCCATGTTGGTCCTCTCCCAGTTGTTGGTGTCCACGCAATATACAGCACGGGCACCTCTTTCGGCCCTTTCCATAAATTCTTCGAGGGATTCATCATCACGCGGACGCATGTCAGTAAGCCCTAATGCCTCCATGATCGATGCCTTAGCTACTGACCTGTTCTTCCGACCGTCTAAGTCCATCCCCAATAGCTTCTGGGCACCTTCTCGGTAGTCTGCATAGGTAACGCCAGTCACTGCTTCCCCATCTACTTTGAGGCCCGTAATCCGGACCACGTCTTCCAGGCTGGGCACCATGTGCCCCCACGGCATCAGGAATGCCCGACTCGCCGGGTCCCATCTTTCACGTAGTGCTTGGATCAGGGCAAGATCGGGCTTGATCGGCTCAATTCTGAGAAAGGCCCCGAACCCCATCACGTCTAACCTCGCCTTCTGGAAGGCCGGGAGACCTCGATAGGCCGCCACTACCAGCTCCCACGAGATGTGCGATCTCATCACGTTCTGCACATACATACGAAATGAGCAATGGGAGCTTTGCAAAGGAAGATAGGAGACGAAAGCATGAAGTAAGGAATGTAAGGAGCCACTTACAAGCTGTGATAGTGTCCTCTCCCTCAGTTGTCCTTCGACTTCTGAGAGTCTCCTGGAACTGCTGCCTGATCTACTCCTCTTCGAGGAGCGAGAGGACTCACCTTCTGCTCTGAAGATCGATTCACCCTCCATTCTGAAAACTGAGCAACACTCACTACTTCCCTTTACAACCTTTCACTCCTCAAAATCTACGCTCAACCTTCGATGTGCCTAAGTTGAGCGGAAAGGGAGGTATTTATAGGATTGGAGAGAAGGTGATCTGCCTCTATCTCCATCACCTTTAGCAACAGCTTTGGCAACAAGTCCTCCTCCCTTTACTCTCGCGCCCACTCTACCATGTCGAGTGATCGAGTCGGAGGCATGCTTTATTGACTTTTTCGGCCCAAAGATTCCATGTGTTCATTGTCCCGTTGTGACAGCCTTTCACATACACATGAAATAGGGGGACATTTCTGCGGGAAATCCGGATCCGTGACCCTCGTTGAAATCAGTAGTCGATTCCCTTTGCAACTCATGGCCACGGTAAGTTCCCCTCCTTGTGTGCTAAGCAATGGCTTCTGGGAGGGGACCCAAGATTTTATGATTTGATGTTTTGCTTGAGTGTGTTTGTGTTTCAGTTGATAGGCCGAGCGGAGAAGGAGCCTTCATCACTTCGCCCCACCCATCAGGTTGTATCCTTCCATCCCAACCATATTATCTATTCACTTGTTCTCTAATCTGTCTACTGCTTATGCCATTGAGGACAATGTCATTTAAGTTGGGGGGGGGGAATTTTTTCTTGCTATCTTGTATTGTCCCGCTAAATAAAAGTTTTCCCATTTGGAGTTTCTTGATTCATGTCTCATGAAAAGTAATTCTAGAATAGAAAAGACTAGGGAATCGGATGATGGATAATTTATTGAATCTAGCCATGGAAAACTGATTTAAGAATCTTTTTAAAGTTCATGTGCACTTTAGAAAAATGAAATTCACTATGCACGCTAAAGAAACAAGTAAGACAAGCCTTCTGCTATTTTGGGTATGTTGTCTAATATTCAGCACTTCTTGAAGAAGAGATCTTTTATAAGCTTTCTGCCATGCTATTAGTGCAAAAGCACAATTGAAAAATTTTGAGAACAACACCATGAAAAATGCTCCGATTCTGAGTAACCGGGCCTACTTCACCTAAGACGTGTTGAGGTTCGCGTCAAAAGGAAAATGAACTTTGATCTGTGTAACCGGGCCTACTTCACCTAAGACGTGTTGAGGTTCGTGTAAAACAGTGACGGGTAGTGCGGCATCATGTGTGCATAAATTTTTTTTTGAGAATAAACGAATACAAAAGATCCCAAAAAGGGACATAATAAGGCAGACAAACAAAGCCAAATATGCTCTGATTCCGAAGTGCGGAATTGAAGGACACTTGCTTGCAATAGCAAATGGGGGACGCAATCGTCTTCATTGTAGACTTAGCATTTCACATGCACAAGTGCTACTGAATTTTTGATTAGAATTCTTAATCATGTACCTTAATTTCCTACATAAGACTAGTTTATGGTAATTATTCCAGATTCCTAATCTTTAGTCGATTCTATGAACGATGATCTGGAAATGAGACATGGCATTTTAAAATCTTGTTAGTCCTTACATTTGGAGATTAGTTGCATTGCTAAGGGACTAGCAATGAGTAAGTTGGGGGGTGTGATAAGTGTGTATTTTTCCATCATAATTCATGGTATTTACATTTTTATGGGCTTTAATAATAATAAATATGCACTTATCACGCTTATTATTAATTTAGAGTAAAATAGTTAATTTCTGTAATTAAATGATTTTAATAAAGATATTTCTTATTTAACAAACACTCAAAACAATAAAAAAAAGAAAAAAAAGAAAATATAATGAATGTTGAAATGGGCCAAAAGCCCAAGGATTTGTTCAATAAGAAAAAAATAAATAAAAGAAAAAAAAGAAAATAAATAAATTTATTTGATATTTAAATGCTTTAATAAGCTATAGACATAATATATATATATATATATATATATATATATATATATATATGTGTGTGTGTGTGTGTGTGTGTGTGTGTGTGTATATATTATGGAAATAAAAAATAAAAAAATTAATAAATATTATTTTGAACTTGTTCAAAAAGAAAATAAAAAAATATATTTATTTGATATTTTTTGGATTTTTTCTAAGATATATACAATATATATATCAATATATGTATATATATATATAAATATATATATTTAATATATTTAATATAATATGTGTGTGTGTGCGTGTGTGTTTTCTTTTGCAGGAACTGAAGGCGCCGCGCGCCTTTCGCCCTGTCGGCACAGGCGACGAGGCGAAGAGGAGGCCGGCAGGGCGCGTCAACGCGCCTGCCCGGTCAGCGGTAGGCGGGCGCATCCGCGGCGTAGCCGCGGAGGGAGGGCGGCACGCAAAGGAAGGCGTCGGCAGACGCGGGTGCACGCGCCCGCGTGCGACACGCGGCGACAGCGGGCGGTGGGCGGCGCACCAGTGGCCCACCCGGGTGCGCAAAAACGCGTGAAGAAAGGCGGCCCACGCGGGCGCGTAAAAACGCGTGAAGAAAGGCGGCGCACGGCGGGCGCATCCGGCCAGGGAAGAGAGAGAAAGAGAGAGAATGAGAGAGGAAAGAAGGAAAAAGGGGCTAGAAAAAGGCCATAAAATTACAGAAAAAATCAAAAAAAATGTCCATGTGTGCAACACATGTTGGCACACAATATTGGGTCAAAAATAGCAGCACTTGTTTGTTCACATTGGCAAGAATGTTCACATGAGAGGGGGTGTTATATGTTACCCTATATAAAGGGCTTCATTTGTAATGGAAAGGGGTTATTAGGAGGTTAGAAGGAGAGGTTAGCTAGGAGTAGTAAGCCATGGATTGATCAAGTTTGTAAGTGTTCTTCAAGTTTTTGCTTTGTGGCTTTGGTAGGGATAGATTTTGAGAGCTTTTATGTTTAAATTTTGAAGTTTGTGTTAAGTTTGTATTGAAGAATTTCAGTGTACTCTTAGCCATTTCGGATCTTCATAGTCAATTTAAAAGCTTGTGTGATCTTTATTTCAATTCATTGTCTTCTACAAAGTTGTCTATCTATAAGTGTTCTTCAACTTCTCTTTTTATCATTTCATCCAATTCCTTCTATTTTAAAAGTTATTCTCTGTGTTTTTAAGTGCTGTCCTGTGCATTGACTGTTCATCCGAAGTGATAGTCTCCACCAATTTGTCATTTTGAAGCCTTTACAATCATAAGTTTACTTTGAGTTCTTCATGAAAGTTGTTCCTCTCTTGTAGATCAAACTTTTGTGCTTCTTGCTCTTCTTCAAATTCTTCTTAGTTTGAGCTCTAGAATTAATTCTTTACTGTTCTATTTTTCTGTCAGTTACTGTTCACCAGCAGCGATAGATCTTGATTATTCAAGTTTTTCATTGTCTTCCTTTCATTTTCTATTTTTGTAGTCTTCATCAAAGTTCTTCATCTTTTGATTCTCTACAACGTTCATGTATTCCATTTTTTCTAATTCCATTTATATTTTAAGTTATTCTATTTCTTCCAACCCCTATTTTCAATGAAATTCTGTTATGTTTTCAACATAGTGTTTCAAACTTGTTCTATCCAACCTATTTCTTCATAAGTGTTTCACTCACACCCAAAGCGGTGGTCTTCTTCAAATCATCTCACGGCGTCGACTTCCAAGGCAGAGCGATCTTCATCAAAGGCTCGGCGAGGAAACGACGGCATTCTTCAATTCATTGGCTAAATATTTCTTTAACTTATCTCTTGTTCTTTCAAATTGTAATTTCATTTTCGTTAGTTGTAATCGCACTCAAATCAAACAAAAGCAATTGATTTTCCAAAACATAAGGGTATTTTCCAACTTACATTCAAATTTCCTCCCCGTGGGATCGACCCGTATTTACCACTTTACTCGTATTTTCAAAATCATTTAAGTGAGTGAGTGCGGTTATATAAATTTTGAAATTTGTGTGGCACGGTATTTTTAAACGACGACTGTCGAGCGCAGTACTGGGCAGGTTGAACAGAGCGGAGAGGGTGTTGCAAGAGAGGATCACCCCCATTGTAGCCTTGCCGACCTTTCCCTTCTTTCTTTGTCTTCTTTTCTTTTCTTTGGCTGATGCCTGCCCCCAGAACAGGCTGCCATCTTCGTCTGATGCCTTGTCGGTTTCCCCTTCTTCCTTTAGTGAAAGCTGTTCTAGCTCCTGCCATGGAAGATGATCCCGTACCAGCAAAGGTTCTAGCTCGGGCTGTACATATTCGTCTAGCCCGTTTATATAGTCCTGCAGCCGCTGAGCTTCTGGGCTGATCTTCTTGACCACCGGCAACGGAGTCTGCCTACTCCGATTACGGGTAGGTATCCGGATAATTGCTGGTGGATTGGTCCACACAGGCGTTGTTACTGGTGAAGGGGGTCATGGTGTGACGCCACGAACATGTGCCCCCGGTATCGGGCGAGGTAGGCCCTTTTTCTTGGTTCTTGCAGGGACTTGCTGCCATCCCTCATGTTCTTTTATTGGTGCCAGAAAGCAGGCTTCATATGTATGCTAAGTACTGGCTCCTGCGGTCTCCTTAGGCAAGGCTTGATACAAAGAGACCATATTGACGGTGGCTCTTCTTACGGGCGCCGCATGTGGTTGTGGAGGGTCAACCCTGTACTCCCCCAATTCTATTTCTTCCTTCTTTACCATGCTTTTGATAATATCCTTGAAAACATAACAGTCTTCAATCGGATGTCCCAGCATCTGGTGGTAAGGGCAGAATCTTGGGCCGTCTCTTCTCTTCAGGTCCTCCGGCCTCCTTGGCTCAGGCAGGGTGACCTTATCATACTGGGTAACCCAGTCAAATAAGATCCTGGTCTTCTCCTTTGGGAAAGAGTAAGGCTTCTGCATTTTATCCCGGAGGGATGGGCCTTCTTCGTCGTCTCCGGTCTTGGTAGGCTGAGGAGCAGCTGTCTTCTTGCCTTTATCTTTCTGTTATTCAAATGTCTTGATATCAAGGGCATTTGCTTCTTTCGGTGCCTAACGCCGCTCTGTTGCCTTGCCCTTTTGTGCAGTAGGAGTATTTGGCGGAGGAGCTGGCTTTGCTAGGAAAGCCTCCACTTCGGCCATAATATTGTTCAGACGGTCGAACGATCGGATTTCCATGCCAATCATCTTCTCCAGCACCTCTCTCCTGAGGTTCTGTTTGCAGATCTGCACGGCGGCCTCCTGGTGCGGGGGCCGCTTGCATCTCATTCCGAGGTTCCTCCACCTCTTGATGTAGTCGAGAGCGGTCTCATTTGCCCTCTGTCTTGTTGAATAGAGTTCAGCCACTGTGACCTCCCTCTATGTAACATGAAATCTTTCTCTGAACTTCCTCTGCATGTCCGACCAGTCGCTGATCGATCCGGTCGGGAGGCTGGAGTACCACTCGAAGGCGAGCCCTGTGAGTGAGGACCAGAAGAAGTTCAACATGTATGACTCATCGGTGGCTAAGTCACCCATGACGGTCATGTAGTAGGCGACATGTTCCTTCGGGGATCTCTTCCCGTTGAACTTGTCGAATTTTGGCGGCTAGCTAATCTCGG
Organism: Amorphophallus konjac; assembly: GCA_022559845.1. Lineage (NCBI taxonomy): Eukaryota > Viridiplantae > Streptophyta > Magnoliopsida > Alismatales > Araceae > Amorphophallus > Amorphophallus konjac. The sequence goes on from CM040122.1 coordinate 26,530,682, forward strand.
GAGGGAGCCGCTTGGCAGCATGATGCGGCGGGTATGGAACCCTATATGCATCGAATACAACGTAGTCACCTTCAGCCCTTTCAGCGAGCTTCATCTCGATCATCTTTTCCACCATAATCTGGCTCACGGTGGTTGGGTCGACCGACTCCGGGTAGAAATGCGCCGGCTGCGAGTAGGGGGTGACCAGGGTGGTCGCCTGTGGAGGAGGATGTAGTAGCAAAGGCGCCTGACGCACCTGTGGCAGCACTGGGGGAGCCAGTGGCTATGACGGGCGTTGTTGAGTTGTCGCCAAGTTTGGCTCTGCCTGCATAGGTACGGCGTAGAGTGGTGGGAAGTCACCTTTGTTGATGACTCCCCTTGATGATTCAGCCTGCACATCGGGCCGCTTGAAGGCAGAGGACTGTTCTGTCCTTTCTGTCAATTGCTTCTTCAGTTGCTCTATCTCTTGGCGGTACCTCTGGAGTATCATCAGCACGGCCGGGTCCATAGCTGCTGTGGTAGGGATGACTTCTGTCGTCTCGCCAGATACACCCTCAGGCAGGATGTCAAGCAAGAGGTCTTCTCCTTCATCTGCCGTTATCACATTTGCTGTGAGAATAACGGCCTTATCATGTTGTTGGAGGCGAGGTAAGGGTTGCTTTCCTTCAGTCACCGCCAGTTTCTGTTTTGCGGCCTCCACTCTTCGAGTGCTCGGCCCCGATCTTTCGGCTAGCCAGGCCAACTCCCAAGGCTCCTCGGGCAACTTTCCATAGCGGCCATCTATTCTGGCCATATTGCATGTGAAGATGTGCATCATGTGTTTCCGTCCGCGAACTCTCCTCTTGACATTCTCCGAGAAGGTAAGCCTTTCGAACACAGAGACCCTTTTCTTTTCCTCCCGAAAGGGGGTAATGTCATTGGCTTGATCATCGGAGCCTCCTTCATATCCATTATCATCAACTGATGACGCCATCTTCCAGTTGTCTTCTTCTCCTTCCACTGCCGTTGATGGACAGCGGTCTTCTTCAGCTGCGGCTGCCTGCAGCAGCCGTTGTTGGCCCAAAGAGGGGTTGCCCAACCCCCTAAAATAGCTTCTGACCATATTGGTCATTTCATCTTGCCCTCGGCCCGAGTGCGGGGTCGGAGACAGTTGTTGACCTCTCATCGAAGGAATGTGAGTAAACCGAGCCCTCTCGACAGTCTGCTGTAATCTTTTTCCCACAATGGGGATATTGGCTTGTCGGGCGCAGGCCCTAAAGCTTTCTCGGCGTGGCGGATCCACGATTGTCTCTTCCTTCCTTGTGATAAGGTTCCTTTTGTTGTTTTCTTCTGCTCTGGTGGATTTGGGGTGATACTGCACTGGAGCTTCTTGCTGGACAGGCTGGACCTTTTCGGAGACCCAAACCTGCTTGAATCTTCTTGGCTTAGGAGCCAACATCCTCTGGCCATGACGGCCGGCTTCTTCTTCTTCGGCTCTTCTTCCAGCAAGAGCCTAGTAGGAGTTGCGGACTGGCACAGTAGGGATTATCCTGTCCGGGCTCACTCAAGATTTGCGCCCGTCTAGAAAGACACGGAGGCCACCGACCAGCATAGACTTGCTGGATGTGGAGATCCGTTCGGTCACAACAGCATCAGTCTTCCTTCGGGGGTTTCGGTGTCGACATCTCCCGAAGCTCTTGGCAGGGACGGGGCGGGCCCTGTGAGCAATGTGATGCACCATGCAGCTGGCGACTTGGGATGGACTTGCAGACGAGTTGTCACAGTGTCGAGCCTCCGGGGCCTCGACTTTTTCAGCAACCTTTTCTTCGACGGTCTCCAGGGACTCCGTCTGCAACATGTCGACGAAGGCTAACCCCAAGAAGTTGGGGAAGCCTACAGTTGGTGGGAAATATCCGAAGACCATGGGTACCGCTAGGTACCCATGCTCCGCGTGGTCGGCTACAATCGCGGGGCCGAAGCCAACACCAGTGAGACCGGATGATGTCATCGTTTGCCTGAGACAAACAGACAAACAATCAGCATTCTTGGGGTAAGCCCCCGAAGGTATCTTCTCTTGGCACAGAGATGACGGGAGACTTGGTCCCACCGGGCGTGCGAGACTTGTGGGGACGTTTTTTTTTGTTTAGGTTTATTTTAACTGGGCTTATTAGGAGTGCCAGTCACCGGGGTGACGATTTATTGTGCGCTCGACTTGACTCAGTCAGCCGATTGTGATATTCATGTCGGGACCGAAAGTCCGTCATACCATAAAGGCTATGACGTTAATTACGTCCTTCCAAAAAAGGACAACTCTTGATTAATTGCCAAGAAAGGATGCCTCGGGGGTAAAATGAGATACAACTATTACGCTAACTCCGCTGACGAGATGCAAAACATGCATAGAAAACCGTGCTACGCGGGACGTGATAGCGATGTTACAACGCAAATCTGGCAGCATATCTCCATCTCTTGGGCTATGCCAAAGGGAAATATAGATCATCCACCCACGAAAGTCAGGATGGAAGCCAAAAGAAAGGCGGGCGTAGCCCTGAATCCAAAAAGGATTTGAATGTGACGGGACAATGTCTGCTACCACGGCGTTTGTTGATGTTCCCCTCAAAGGACCACTGGAGGACATGCAATGGCAGAACTCCGAGGGTCAGTGGGGTGACAGAAGAAACATCGTATTCGGTATAATGTAGGGGTGAGACCCCCATGAATGTATCTTCGTGGGCTCAGATGAAGAACCATGATTCCCTTGTAAAGTGATGAAGGCTCACATGGAGATTGACAGGAATGGGATATTTGAGTTGATTTGGGTTTAATGGGGTTGTTGAAATATCAGATATTCGGATGGCAGGTGTTATCAAGATGAAACATCACGGATGGGAACCGGCGCGGGGGCCAGACGGCACGGCAGGATCTCGGCACGACGAGAAGCTAAAGGGGCGTTGGCACGGCAAGCAACCGGCGTGGCTGGAAAGAAGGGCAAATGGCGCAAGCTTCTCGGTGCACCCTTCACCCGGCGCGAGATTGGCGCCGGGAGGAGGTGGCGCCGAAAGGCGACGGCGCCGGGAGGAAGTGGCGCCGATGGCCACTTTTGTTGGTTTTCTTCAGATATCCTGAGGGGTTCTGATAGATCCAAGGGGATCTTCTGTGTTCAACAGGGATTTCGTGGCAATGATAGGATGAAATAGAAGGTGAGGGTGGATTCATTCACCAAGGGGTCGAAAGAGATCATGTAACTGTAAGATATATTCCCTGTAGTGGCCGAGATACCATGAGATGACATAGCGCATCATCTTGCCACGCAGTTGGGGGGGGGTTAAACACACAATTCCGATGAAAACATCATACTATGCGATCGAGTGACAGTCTGAACAGATTTTTACAGCACCTCCCCTTATTTTGGGAGCGTGTCGAAAGGGTATTATAGGTCATCCACTCACGAACCGTCGGAGTGGAAACCAAAATGAGAGTCGGGCGTAGCCCGAGATCCAGGGGATCTAAATCGTATGGGACTTTAGCCCCCCTGTTGTGATGTCCCCCTGTACAGTCAATAGAGAACATGCAAAGGCAGGGCTCCATGACTAGACGGGGTTGTAGAATGTAGGGGAATTGACCCCTTTGATATAGCTCCCGTGAGGATGGAGGGAAGGGCAGTGCAGCTCCATGGGATAGGTATCACAAGCAAGGTTAGCACGGCCTGACGGCATCGGCACGAGCTTAGTGGTCGAAGGGGTAGAGGGATCGGTGCGGATAAGGGAAGGGCCTCGGCGCAAAGAGGGGGAAGGCCCTCGGCGCGAACTAGGAAACCAACCGGCACGGCATGCCCTCGGCACGAAACTTGCGCTGAGAGGTGCTTGCGTCGGGAGGCTTTCAGAAATGAGGTTTTAGAGGGGTTTGAAGGCAGGGGCTTTGGACATTTAAAAAAAAAAGGATTTGTTCAGCAGTTTGAATAAGGTCTCTTTGGTCAGGGTTTGAAGGCACGGGATGGAGACGACCTTCCCTCTGGGGCCTCACTGGGAGCAGAGCCATGCACAAAAACCTCACGATTTGGATTCATCTTTCCTCGTTTCACAAACGAGAAGCCATGAGATAGGCTGTCTCAGGCTCTCGTTGTAAGTGTAAGGTCGAAGGAATCATACGATGAACGAACATTCAAGAGACTCAGAAAGCCAAAACGGTAAATCATGCATATATGTGCGGCCATCGATATCCATAGCATATATAGTACAGAGGCAGAAACAAAAGAGTGATGGCGGGGGAGAACTTAACCCACCTTTCATTGACTATTTCATCAACACAAAAAAATACACCAATCCAACTCGGGAGAATAAGGAGCATAGACCGGCTCTATCCCTGAGTGCAGGATCACATTGGCATTCAATGCTACGGGAGCAGAGATGCTAGAAAGCAAAGATACAAATGAAAAGGGGGGAACGATATTCAGAAAGAGGAGAGAAAAAAAAGGAAAGCGAAGCTGCAGCCAAGACACCAAACGGCACACCGGCACACCCCACCTGGCTCCTTCCTTCGACCCTCTGTCTCTCTCTTTCCTTCAACTTCTATGTAGGGCTCTCGAGCTTCCCCGTTCTTTCTTTTCCTTTGCTATTTTTTTCTTCTCTTCTGCCCCTTCTGTATCTCTCTCCCTCTCTCTCGTTGTGTCGAAGGGCAGCCTTCTTATAGAGGCCAGGCCTCACACTATCGGCGTGAGCTCCCCGACGCGCCGACATCCAGCTCTCCGACGCAGGCAATCCTCAGCGTGCCCGGCTCATATTGGGCTGGGCCCATTTCCTGTCATTCGGCGTAGGATCCACTTAATAGACTACTTCCGGCAGTAGGTTTCTTGGCATATATATCAAGATTTCATGGGGCTTGTTTTAACACCTTGCATTCACAAACATGTGTGAGGCACTGTGCATCCCGCTTTCGGAGAATCAGAATTATCTGAGCATTCTTTCTTAGCATACAGATGATTGTCTGAATGTTGGTATGGTTTTATCAGCCCGGCTACCTGAATGATAACCGTACTGGACATCGGCTTAGCCAGGGATGGCTTTAGCCAAACAAAGTGTTAAGAATAGCGGGTCTCTTCTATTCTGATTCTCGGAACTTCCGGGGATGGTACGTGAGCTGTGCCCTCGACTGATCTTCAAAGCTATGAATCTACTTTGGTTTCTTCTGGTATATTTTAGGTGTCAACAGCGGAGGAGCATGTGCATCATTTGAGGATGGTGTTGCAGACCTTGCGAGATCACCAGCTGTATGCCATGCTCAGCAAGTGTGAGTTCTAGCTTCGGGAGGTGCACTTTTTGGGACACGTGATTTCTGGTGATGGTGTTTTCGTGGATTCGGCCAAGGTCGAGGCTGTGGTACAGTGGTGGAGGCCGAGTTCCTTCACGGAGATTCGGAGCGTTTTGGGGCTAGTAGGTTATTTAGGAGGTTCATTCAGCACTTTACTCGTATTACGGCCCCAATGACCAGGCTTACGCAGAAGGATGTGCCGTTTGTCTGGACGGAGGAGTGTGAGCGGAGCTTCATGGAGCTGAAGAGATTGCTCACCAAAGCTGTGACTGGGGCGACCGGGCGAGCTACTGGGTCTGGGCCGGCCAGGTGCGGTGGACACTATTGTGACTGGAGCAACTGAGGGGCATTGCGATTGGAGTAGCTGGGCATCATTCAGGCCATGGTAGTCGTGGAGCACCGTCGAGGCTTTTGGCGGTCGGGTGCCATGGGCGCCACTGTGACTGGAGCGGCCGGGGGCTGCTGAAGTTGGAGTAGCTGGGCACCGTTGTGGCTGGGGTGACTGATTGGCGTGGGCAGCACTGTGACTGGAGCGTCCAGGCATTGTTGAGACTGAACAATTTGCTGGCCTGGACACCGTTGTGATTGGAATGGCTGAGCACCTTTGGGGTCAGAGTAGCCGGGCACCACTAAGGCTGGAGTTGCTGAACGCCATCGAGGCTAAGACAGTCGGGTGCCATTGGTACTGTTGGAACTGGAGTAGCTGGATAGTCGGATGCCGCAGACGCCGTTGGGACTGGAGTAACTGAGTAGTCGAGTGTCGTTGGCACCATTGTGACTGAAGGAGCTAGGTGCCATTAGACCCTGGAGATCGGGTGCTATTGAGGTTAGCAGTTGGGTGTCGGGGGCACCATTGCGACTGAAGGAGCTAGGCGGGTATCAAGGTAGAGACCATGCACTGTGTCTAGTATCAAGACTCGTGTAGTGTGCCCTTGTCATGTACTCATCGGTCATGAAGCTGGTATAGGCCAGATCGTCTCCCCTATTGGGGCCGAACCGCCCTTACAAGATATCTGTCATGGATGTTTACGTTTTGGCTTGGACGCCGCATGAGGGATAATCATATGACATACCCTCGGTGTATGGTTGTTGAGCACAAGACTAACAAACCAAAACTAGATCACCGCCCTAATCGAGGGAAGTCCACATGTTGTATGTCACCCATGAGGCTCAACTGGATGAATTTTGTTGACCTTTAGTCTCCATGATCTCCTTGGAGAAGGGGGCGTGGAAGTTGGTGTCGTAGTTGATCAGCCCCCGAGTCCTTGTAGTGTGTAGAACGTTGTCCAGGTACCGGACTTTGCCTTCTAGCTCGCATTCTACTTCTTTGTAGCGTCGTAGCCGCTGAGCCATCTCTGGGTTGGAGTGGAGCGGGCTGTGAGGCCGTGGTGCGGGCGAGCTGGACGGACGTCGGGTCCGTGTAGTAAATGGGTGGGAGGGCTCTTGTACCAGGTGAGACACCGCCACGGTGGGGCCCCCTTCATTGTAGGGCAGCTCTGTTGGAGTGTGATCCTGTGGACGCACTTTTGGGATCTCTTCTTTTGTTTATTTGTTTATTCGTTTGTTTATTCATTTGTTCGGTTTATTCGTGCTAGGGCATGCCAGCCACAAAGTGACAATTTATTAGGACTTCAAGGAAGCCCTGGGTGCTCTCGATCTGATTAGTTAGATGATTGTGTGTGTCGTGTTGGGACAAAGAACCCGTCGTGCCATAAAGGTCACGCCGTTAATTACATCCCCTCGGAGAGGGAAAAATCATTGATTAGTCGCCAGAAAAGGGGGCCCTACGGCCTCGAAATAAACATTAATGAAACGAAGTATTGAAATTCGCGAGTCGCGTGAAAATGTCCCTCGATGGGGTGAGAAGGCTTAGATCATGTCGGTCGCTTACCGACCATTTTGTGTTCAGACAAAGGTCCGTGTTGGAAGCGCGATGAAGACAGATATAGAACCCGTGCAAGTTTATGCCAAGTATATGACAAATTTAATAAAAGAGTGGAAACGAATCCCAATGGGAACGCGTCTGGTTTGACGAACTATCGGCCTAGAGTAATGTCGAATCACGGCTATATCGGGATGGTTCCCAAGGTCCGAACCCGACTTGGAGGGGCAGCGTTAATATTCCCTTCACACTGGGTCTCGAGGAGAAACGAGACTGCGGAGCAGGTTTCATCATTTTATTATTATCTAAAATTTATTATTATTATTATTAGTTTATTTTTTTTGATTGTGAGTTTGTTATTATTATTATTATTATTATTATTTTTATGTATTATCATAAAAAAATTTTGCATTTGGAGCGTGTGTGGAAGGATGATCCAAAAGGGCTTAAGAGAGGTTGACCTGTCATGAAGACAGGTTGACCTTAATGAAATCAATGCTGGAGATAGGTAGACCTCAATGCATTCAAGTTTAAAGATAGGTAGACCTCGAACAGTCTGAGCATGCAGGCAGGTAGACCTTGAGGGGTCTCAGCAGAAGGTAGGTAGACCTTGAGGGGTCTGAGCATGAGGTAGGAAGACCTTGAGGGGTCTGAGCACAAAGATAGGTTGCTGCACCCATACAGGTCGGTGCAACACTGGGCAGTGCAGACGAAGGTCAGTGCACATGGGCACAAAACTGAAGGAAGGTCGGTGCACATTGCGCCAGCACTAAACTAAGGTCGATGCACATTCATGCTTTGAAGAACGAAGGTCGATGCACATTGCGCCAGCACCAAACTAAGGTCGACGCACATTCATGCTTTGAAGAACAAAGGTCGATGCACATGCTGAACTAAGGTCGGTGCACATTCATGCATTGAACTAGAAGGTCGATGCACATTGCGCCAGCACTAAACTAAGGTCGACGCACATTCATGCTTTGAAGAAGAAAGGTCGATGCACATGCTGAACTAAGGTCGGTGCACATTCATGCATTGAACCAGAAGGTCGATGCACATTACGCCAGCACTAAACTGAGGTCGATGCACATGAAGACAGCAGGGTTGCCAAGGTCAATGCACATCAGGCACAGGGCTAGAGACAGAGTTTCCAGCAACACTCCAGCTTGAAGATTTATTTATTGTTTTATTATTTTATTTATTATTATATTTTTATCTCCTTTTTATTTATTTATTTATTCATTTCATTTTTTATTTGCCATAAGGTTTTCCTTTTTTTTAATTAGGGGATTATGTGATCGGCATCTTTTTTTTAATATGTTCTGGTTCTTAGCAGATTTTTAAAAGGGGCTGTCCCTCATAGCTCATCCAGTTTAGTCATCCTGCCCGCCTAGCCTCCATCTTGTCATTAGTTATTGTCTCTTGATTTAATCCATTTCACCTCTGAATTTCCTGGCAAAAATTTGGCAGCATCTCCCCTTAACCCAAGGCGTTTAGGGGATAATTGGAGAACACCATCCACGGAGAGGACTCTGAGGTTACCCCGAAACACAGAGGGTGCGCCTGAAAGCAACGACCCCGTAAACCCGAGCCGATTATAGTGGAGACCCGAGGGCTAGCCTACTTGGGATCATCTCGACCGGGGGTGCCACGATTCCATTTCTGGAATGTGATCTTGAAAGTCTTTTACCGAAGCACAAACCATCCATGTTCACTCATTTAAGGGAGTCCCCGGGGTCCATATCATAAGAGGGATAAGCCCCTAGGGATCCAAGAGTGATCAGAAATTCGAGGGGCAGCAAGAAGAGATTTATGAGGAAATTCGACTCGGGAGGAATCCCATGTGCCTCATCCCTTCGGTAACATGCTGGTGGGAGCCAGCCAGACACCGAGATGGGATTTTGAGGATGTAAATAAAGAAAGAGGTCAAAAGAGTTTCATACATGCATATGTACAGTGAAAGAACTAACTCTACTGAGATAGAAGATATACAGCCATATCATACTTACATACGTATGCACTGAAGAAATGGCCAGCACTGAGGCAAACAGATACGGACATCTTACATATGCATATATATATATAGATATAGATATACATAGGTACGTAGACATATCTATTACACAGGCAAATGCCACATTCATGCGGGAACCCAGAGACAGGTAGAATGAGGTGGAGATATATAGCAGACATAATTATATACACATATACATATATATATTGTATCCAAATGCGCATAGTAGGGAAACGGACACCATATCCATGAAAGAAAAATCAGGGAGCAGACCCCCTTCATTTAATTAGACTTGAAAGAAAGTTACATCAGGGGAGATAGCTGATATCGTACATCGTAGAACAAAAAAAAAGGGGGAAAGAAGAAAAAAATACAAGGGATGGAAAAAAGACCCACCCTCTTACAGCACTTCTCACTATCTTCTTCCTTCCCTTGTCTCCCACCACTCAAGATCGGAGGAGATGAAAGAAAAGAACAAAAATGAAATGAAGAAAAGGGCCTTTTTCTTCTATCCTTCCTCTAACTGGAGAGAGCTGAGAGAGCTGGAGAAGATCCGCCATAGAGAGTTTCTCTTCACCGCAGGGGGCTTCTTATAGGGGCTCGGAGCCTTCTCGTTCGAGGGGAGCCTTCTCTAAATCTTGCTTCTATTTCGTAGACGCCGCTGCCACCTGCTGCTGCATCCGTTGCTTCGCCGCGGGGCTCGATGGAAGAGGGTTTCCATTTTTGGTAGGGATCGTGCACCTTCCTTCGCCATCATTGAGCGGACACCTCACCGGAGAGAGCTGCGCGCCGATGCCCTTGGGGGAGGAGCCTCTTGAAGCGAGGGGGGCACCCTGGATGCCGTTGATGCCCGCTAGATCCTGCCCTAGCCCAGCGGTCAAAGGTACAAGCTTCTGCGATTCGCCTGCTGGACAACAAGGCAAGGAGGGAAGTCGCATGGGCTTTCTTCCGTGCAGGAGAAGAAAGCTGGAGAAGGAAAAAGAAAAGTAGCTACATGGGTTTTTTTTATCATATTATCCTTTTCCTTCTTTTCTTCTTTGAAAAGCCTTTCTCATTCCCTTTTTCATATTGGGCCTTTCCACATAGCTTGGCCCATTTGGTAAGTGGGCTACCCCTCCTTTCTTTGCATTTTTTTTGGTGTCCACAAATGCCCCCCACTCGCGGGTGTCGCGAGCAAGGAAGGAGAGCAGGACCGGCGAGTGTATTTTCATGTCTGGCAAGTGGTCGACATCGGAGTAGAACATCATCGGTCTCGTGTGAACGGCCTTGGCCGCGCACTATATCGATTGGTTCCGACAGAGAGTCAGACTCCAATCTAGATAACATCGTCAGCATTGGGCCTATGCTAACGCAAGGAATTAGGTTCATCTGGCCTTAGACGTAAGGTCTAAGCCATTTAGGTCATGTTAAACATCGCGGTGGGACGGATGGATAGTGTTAGGTTAAAGAGGGTTGTTTATTCATTGGCGTAGACGAAAGGTCTAGGCCGAAGGTTTATTCGTCAATGCTGACAGGGTGTCGGGAGCTGGCGTGGTTTATTCATTGACATGGGGCGAGCGCCAAAGCAGAGGGGGTCTTTTTATTCGTTGACTTGGACGGGAGGTCCGAGCCAAACAAAGAGGGTTCTTTTGTTCATCAACTTGGACGGAAAGTCCGGGCCGAAGCAAAGAAGGTTCTTTTTGTTCATTGACTTGGACGGAAGGTCTGGGCCAAAGCAAAGAGGGTTCTTTTTGTTTATTGGTTTGAATGAGGAGTTCGAGTCAGTGGTTTATTCGTCAATGCCGGCAAAGCGTCATGGATTGACGTGGTTTATTCATTGACACGGGGTTAGTGCCAAAGCAAGGGTCTTTTCGTTCATGGCTTCAGACAGAAGGTCTGGCCACCGGTTTATTCATCGATGCCGGCATGGAGTCAGGGACCAACATGGTTTATTCATTGACACGGGGTTAGTGCCAAAGGAATGGTCTTTTTGTTCATTGCTTCAGACGGAAGGTCTGGGCCACAGGTTTATTCATCAATGCCGACAGGGAGTCGGGGATCGACGTGGTTTATTCATTGACACGGGGTTAGTGCCAAAGCAAGGGTCTTTTTGGTCATGGCTTCAGACGGAAGGTCTGGGCCACCGGTTTATTCATCGATGCCGACAAGGAGTCGGGGACCGACATGGTTTAATCATTGGCACGAGGTTAGTGTCGAAGGAAGGGTCTTTTTGTTCATGGCTTCAGATGGAAGGTCTGGGCCGCTGGTTTATTCGTCGATGCCGACAGGGAGTCGGAGACCGACGTGGTTTATTCATTGACACGGGGTTAGTGCCAAAGCAAGGGTCCTTTTGTTCATGGCGTTAGACGGAAGGTCTAGTTTGCTGGTTTATTCGTTGGTGTGATAAAAGATATTTTGATCTCCGGTGGGACTTGACGAGTTGACATCCCTCATGTCACGGCCCGAGCCTTTATTTACAGCGGAAGACTCGCTCGGGGAGCGCGAACAGCCGGCATGGTAAGCCTCTTGCAAGCAAGAACATTCAGAGCGCGAGACAATCACACATATAGAGGTAATTGCACAAGATATATTCAAAACTCAACTTTATTTCATAATCAATCAATATTCAAAACTACATACTTTGACTTCTTCACTAATTAACTCAAGAAATAAGAAAAAATACATTGACTCCATCTAAACACTTGAAACTGCCTAAGTCTTCTCTCTTATCAGGACAACTCTTAATCACTCTCGGACCCGCTGCTCGAATCACCCGAATCCGAATGCGAACTATATTCATCTCCTGAAAATCATTGAACAATAGGTCATGAGCACACTTGCCCAGTAGGTATCTTCGTATCAACATGAAGGCATTATTAAAGTAATTAGCATTTTAGCTCTAGAGAATTAGGTAAAATCATACAATGCGAATCAATCATGCGGTAGAACCAAAGTAACAAGATAGTCATGTGAGATAGAATGTTCAAGAATGAGCTAGCAAGAATGTAACACGATATTTGGCCTTTCCGATCAAGCATGTAACAAGTATGTACGATCACTGCCACATATTCATCACGCTAGCCTCTTTTGAGTACATAGTCCGTGACTTTCCGTGGAATATCAATCAAGAATGTCAAGTCATGTCACTTTGTATCGTGGATCTTCACTTATTTATAAAACAAGTACTCCCAGCGCAATGCGACGTCAGTAGCATCATACCCCATGATTTATAAAATAGTATGTTTCCAGCAATCAGCCGAGGGGACTAGCATAGAGCCCTTGAACACAATCAGTGCTCGATCGCATCTTCACGTATAAATTAAGCTACTTCTACGCATGTAACAGTAAAGTATGGCCAAGAATATAACAAGTTCAGTAATTCCATGATAACAATAATCAATGAATGAATGCTTCAACGGATGAACAATATGAGTCAAGAAAGATTTAAACAAGGCTATGCTCTTGGAAATAAATCGGCAGCATAACGGTACTTTTCTTAACTCTCATTCGTTATATTAAGTCAATTTAAGCAATATGATAAGTTCTAGATCATCAAGGTATGTCTAGAATCATTGAAATATTAACCCTTGGTCAATCCTTGGGTTAACATATACAAGGTATGTAACGGTCAGGGTCTAGGCCGTTACATTATGTAACGCGTCCATGCTGGGCCGTTACAATGACCAGAGTCCAGGAAGATAAAGATAGACTCAGAGGAATGCGACGGTCTGGAACTGGGCCGTTACTTGGGCCTGATGGTCCAGTCCAGGGCCGTTATTTTTCAAGAACCAGAAACCCGATAGTGTAATCTAGTTAATGGGCTTTTATTGGTACAACCAACTCAGCGTCCTAGTGGGAATCCTAGGCTCGCGGAGATTTACGGAGGCCTTGAAATAATGATTTCCTAGTCCATTGGAAGGAATATCCAATAGAGAGGTCCTCATGTCCAAGATAGTTTCCTATAGTGCAAAGTGTAAAGTAATGACATCGTACCGGAGTAAGTGCCATGTACTTATAGAATTTGACTCTATTGACAGAGAGAGATATATAATCTATGTGAAATCACGATGAAAACTCCGTTTTACAAGTCATGCTTTATAGTACAAAACTATACATTTAGGCTTTATGAAACTAGCAAAACTCAAAATAAAAGTGAGATATCAACCATGCAATACCTAATATGAACGATCTGATAATCATGAAATCAGGTTGCTACTTAGATATCTAGGCATAAACATAGGTAATAGTGGCATGATATATTCTGCCTAGGGTTACCAGTACACAGATTGTAACGGTCTAGGGTCAGGGCGTCACAGTGAATATGACTGTCTGTCGAGGAGCTGTTACATGAAAGCAACGCGTCAGTCTTGGCGCGTTATTATCAATAGAGGAAAATAAGATATACAGAGACTGTGACGGATCATGGTAGGCGCGTTACATGCAAGTGACGGTCCTATTGGGATGCGTTACAGTGTCTGCTAACAGAAAATAAATAAGAAACCTAAGAGGTCAATTCACATCATGTCTATAATCAAAATATCATGAGTTTCTTAGACATGACAACGAAGTAAAGGTCTTCTACATGCATAGGTAATTGTGAGTAGATGAACAACATGTTATAATCCTCTCTTATTAGGGCTAAGGGATGCATGATATGCATGGAACTATCAAAACATGAAATCAATGATCTATCATGCATGAAAAAACCCATAAAACCAGAGGCTCTTTGTCCTATCAAGTTCTTTTTGCCGTTCATGAGATAACCTACCTCTTACTTAGACTGTAGTTTCTGAATTTGGTTGAGAACCGTGCCCTAGATCCCTTCCTTCTCTTGTGACTTTTTCAGCAACTTCTTTAGGCTCTAACTCCACGCCCTCTTGACCTAAAGATGTGAAATTCGGAGGGGAGTTAGTTTAAAGTATTGTAAACAAATTATTCTAAAGAACTTACCTGCGATAATGACTCCTTACCTTGCTTCCTTATGCCCAAAAAGTAAGGGTCGCACAGTTCAGAACTATGTCCTATTTATAGAGTTTAGGTTAGGTTTTGAGGATTAGATCGAGTTTAGAGTCCTTATTTCATCAAATCCTAATCTCTAAGAGTCCTTAGAGTTTTTACAATCCTTCCCAAGTCGATCCAAAGTGGATAGGAACCTCAAATTACAACCTTTTCATGAGTTCCTTTCTTCACGGAACCAGAAGGAATGTAACGGTCGAATGCCCCCACGTCATTTGGCTGTGGCGGTCTTACGATAGACCGTTACAGTCTTCGTAGTTAGAAGTTTAACCCCTTAAAACTCTTTTGATAATTATCTAATATTTATCTATATATATAATTTGTATTTATCCAAAAAATCCGTGGATAAGTTTAAATACCTTCTAGAATATAGGCTAAACTTAATGGGCTTGGTTTAGAAATCTTTTGGACCTTAATTAAGTGAGTTGGGTTAATTTTGTTAACCCATTTGAGCCTTATAATGACTTATTAGTCAAATAACCTATTTACGCACTTATTCTAGTATTTATAAATTCCAGAAAATTATTTTAAAATTCCTGGGGTTCTACACCTCAGTGGCTTTGATAGTGATTTTTTTTCTTTTTTTTCTCTTCTTCTTATCTTTTCTTTTTTTTGTGTTGGCTTGATTGCCAATGGCTGAATATTGAACATCTGTCGGCTTGAACATCGACGGTTGAATATCTTGAATATCTTGATCATCCTCCACATCTATTGGCACGGACGCCAGTGGGTTGACATCTCGATCATCATCAAACATCATCGAATCAGCTTCGAGCATCATTGAACATCTTTATCATCATCAGATATCTTCGAGCATCATCGAATCAACTTCGAACATCATCTAACATCTTTATCATCATCAAACATCTTTATCATCATCAAACATCATCGAATCAACTTCGAACATCCTTATCATCATCGAACATCATCGAATCAACTTTGAACATCATCGAACATCTTTATCATCATTGGACATCTGCTAGCGTGGGCGCCAATGGTCTAACATCTTCACATCTTCATGTTCATTTTCATCTGTCGCCGTGGACGACAATGGTTTAACATCTTCATCATCATCAGAACATCTATCGGCGCGAGTGCCAATGGTTTAACATCTTCATCATCATCATCAGAACATCTGTCGTGGTTTAACATCGTCATCATCAGCAGAACATCTGTCGGCGCGAGTGCCAATGGTCTAACATCTTCATCTTCACATCTTCATGTTCATTTTCATTTGTCGCCGTGGATGACAATGGTTACAATTTTCATCATCATCAGAACATCTATCGGCGCGAGTGCCAATGGTTTAACATCTTCATCATCATCAGAACATCTATCGACGCGAGTGCCAATTGTTTAACATCTTTAACATCGTCATCATCATCAGAGCATCTGTCGACGCGAGTGCCAATAGTTTAACATCTTTAACATCGTCATCATCATCAGAACATCTGTCGGCGCGAGTGCCAATGGTTTAACATCTTTAATATCGTCATCATCATCAGAACATCTGTCGGCGCGAGCGCCAATGGTGTAACATCTTTAACATCTTCCTCATCATCAGAACATCTGTCGGCGCGAGCGCCAATGGTTTAGCATCTTCAGTGTCACTGAACATCTTCGACCATCCCGGAACATCTATCCGACTGAGTGTCGATAGTCGACCATCTTTAACATCTTTTGAGTCTCTTTGAACATCTATCGGGCTGAGCGTCGATAGTTGAATATTTGAATAGCTTGGGATATCTATCGGTATGGCCACCGATGGTTGGACATGTTGAGTATCCTTGAACATCTTTAGACATCTCTCGGGATGAACGCCGGCAGTTGAACATCTTTGAATATTTTTTTGGCCATCTTGAACATCATTTTTTTTGAACATCGTTGAAAATCTTTTGAACATTGTTGGGCATCTATCAGTTTGGGCTCCGATGCATTCATCATCCTCATCTTGGAATATTGCTAATCATCTATCGGCTTAAATACCGATGCATTCATCATTTTTTCCTTTGAGTGTTATTGTTCATCCATCGTCCTAAATACCAACATATTGATATTCTTTTGAATAGTATCGAGCATCTTCCGACCTGAGCATCGGTGATTAGGTGTGCTTCTATCATTTTTTATTCATTCGTCATTCGTCATTCATCATTCAATGCTATCTGGGACCCCACCATTTGGATAGCTGCCCCCGACATCCGCAGCAAGTGTGCAGTGTAGGGATCTATAATAGAACAGCCCTTGAAAAGCCTATATGACCAGTTCATTCATCACCGCTATGAGCGATCATTGCCCCTAGTAAGGGAGGACATATCTGGCAGTAGTCATGTACACCATTATTGACATTTCGTACATCTACCCCCAGAATGGGGAGGCGGGTCATGTGTATCTTTCAGCATCCTTTCAACGCACACCTGTCCCTAGAATGGGGCGCCATCTATATCTTTCATCATTTGATATACACCTGCCCCCGGAATGGGGTGTCATCTGTATCTTTCATGCTTTCATCATCATCATCACCATTCATTCATTTATTCTTTCTTTTTTACATGCATCCCCCCCTCAAACATGGGGTATCATTTATATCTTTCATCATTTCTTCTTCCCCCCCTTTTTTTGTTTTTGTTTTGTTTTTTTTGACATGCATCACCTCTCATAATAGGGTGCCATCTATATCTTTCATCATCATTTTTTTCTTTTCTTCTCTTTTTTTCCTTTTTTATTATTCATCATGATCCACGTGGTCATTTTATCATCATCATTCATCACAATTGTCATCATTATTTCCATCGCCTCTTCATCCTCTCTTTTTTATATTATTGCCATCTGGGTCTTCATCATTTGGATAGCCCCTGTAATCGTCAACCGATATCCAGTGCAGAAATCTGTGATAGAACGGCCCCCGAACGGCCTATATTATCATTTCATTGATCACTATTACAAGTGATCATCACCCTTAAGAGGGTGGGGGGTCATCTGGCAGCAGCCGTACATAGGATTCCTGATATTTCACACATCTGCCCCCAGAACGGGGTGCCATTTACATCTTGCAGCCTCTTTTCCGGCTTCCTGCCATAGCTTGAGGTGCTTGGAATGCCCTTCAAGGCATATTGTTCTTTGGCTGGTGCTGTGCGGCCGTATTAGCCGCCTTCTTTAAGTCATGCATATGATGGGGACGCGGTGGGTCCACCTTGTACTTGCCCATTTATAATTCGCCTCTCCTGATCAGGCCTTCGATGACATCTTTAAATGTATAGCAATCTTTGAGAGAATGCCCCATCATTCGATGATATTGACAGAATCGGGGGTCGTTCCCTCCTTTTGACATCGCTCGGTCTTTTCGACTCTGGGAGCACAATCTTGCCATGTTCTCGGGCCCACTCGAAGAGGATCCGAGTCTTATCTCTTGGGAAAGAATAGGGCTTCTTCATCTTATCCCTTAGTGAAGGTGTTTGTTCAACAGGCATAGTGGGGGAGACCCCGGTAGCCTCTTTCGTCTTCTTCTTTTGTAGCTCGAAAGCCTTAAAATCTGAGGTGCATGTTTCCTCTTGCGCCAGATGCTTGTCGGCTGGCTCATCTTTCCAGGTCGGGGTAGCAGTAGCCGGACAATATCTCACCAAGAAGGCCTCAGCATCAGCTGCCAGATCATTTAGCTATTCAAGGGTTCTGACTTCAATGCCCATCACCCTTTGTAGGATTTCATCTTTCAGATTACTTTCGCACCTTCGAACGGCGTCCCCGTAACTCGGAGGGCACCTGCATCTTTCATGGGGATTTCTCCCTTTTCTTATATAGTCCAGAACGAACTCATCATCTCTTTGTTTAATCATCTGCAATTCGGCCTTAGTGACTTCCCCCTCGACCAGCTTCATCTTGGCCGTTCGCTCGACCCTTGGCTTATGCATCACCGCCAGAGCTATTGAACTCGGGTGCGGGCCAGTTGATTGTAGAAACGGGTTTATCCCCGACATAGTATGAGGTATCATGCCTGTTCCCTGATGCCCTCGTGAGACTGAAGGATGTATCAAAGGCATGCGTTGTAGTTGTTGAGGGGGGCTGCCCCCTGCATGATCATCTGCTAGCCGAGGTGTGACTAGCAACGGTGAGGTTCCGAGTGGCTCAGCACCACCCTGTAAAGCCTCGGATGAAGGCCCAGCTTGCCCGGGTGTGGCTAAGTATAAGCCCATCTTGCTTAATTTTTTCTTTATCTCTTCGACTTCTTGCAGTCTTTGGTATAGCTCTGCTACCATGGCAGGATCAGGCTGGGAAAAGTCAGGAGCACTGCCCCCTATCTCAATTTTAGGTGGATTCAATGGCGTCTTATCATCATTGCCGCGAACATCTTGTCCCCCGGAGGTCGACATTTCTGCCCCCATACCCTCACATGGAGGAGGGGTATTATGACTAGGGTTGAGCACGGTTTGGTTTGGTTTGGTTTGAGTAGATTTTTTCTCAAATCAAACCAAACCGAATTGAGGGTTCAACCCGAACCAAACCAAACGTCTTTGAAACCAAACCAAACCAAACCGAATTACTGTTTAATTCGGTTTGGTTCGGTTTGAACCATAATTACAGGTCAAATTTAGATTGGTCATTCCGTCTGAATATTCTTGCACCTTTTTAGTCTCATATCATAAACAGTAACACCTTTACGTGATTTCTTCTTCATTCATATTAGATCACATGACTTCAAAATCCTCAAATGTTTGTAGACAATAAGATGTATTTTTGACAAAAATAAGCATTGTTTAAGTAAACAAAAAATGGCAAATTCTGAGCTAGGTAGTCAAAATGCATCCAACTGTTCCCAAGTAGGTTGTAACTTGTAAGCCTTCTCTCAAAAAAGTCCTTCTAATCCTTCCACCTAGAAGATTAAAAATATGAAATGTCAAAATTAAAATATTTGTCAAATAAAAAAATAATCACATAAACTTAATTAGACATATTACCTATTCATCACAAAACATCTATCACATTAGGTGCTGAATTGATGCTTGAAAGATTGGAAAAATAAAATATAAATGGTAAGAAAAAATGATAACAAAAGTAATTAATTAATAAAAATACTAAGAATATGCATATGTTACCTTTATCTAACTATTCAAAATCATCTAACTTCTCTTCAACAATTAATGGTTCTGAAGATGCTCGAAGCCAATCTTGAGCACAAATTAATGCTTCTACAATTCTAGGAGACAAAGAACTCCTAAAAGAGTAAGAACACATCCTCCCGTACTAAATGCCGATTCTGATGCAACTGTGGAGATGGGGATGGCCAATACATCACGTGCTAGTTGAGAGAGAATGAGAAATCTTGCACTATTGATTTTCCACCAACATAAAATATCAAATGAGTTTGCATCATCTTCAATATCTTCATCTAAATATTTGTCCAACTCAGATTTTGAATCTCCACTATCCTTTTCAGCTTTATATTGTTTGAAACGGGATTCCATTAATGATCTCATTCTTTGTGATGGTTCTACATCTTACACACTTGAACTTGAACTTCCAACTTGACATTTATCCTTTTGTGTTGATTGACTGAGTGAAATGAGACTAAAATTCTTGTACTGATCAAACAAAGAATAAAGTGTTGTCTTCACTTTTTTGCTTAATGTCAATGCTATGTCACTATCATACATGTGAGAAATGCCAAAATCTATGTACTCATATTTATATCGAGGATCAAGGACCACGACAATGAATATCATGACATTGAGCTTGCTCGAATCTCCCCAATATTTATCACATTTTTGCTTCATTTTGAATATCATTCCCTTAAACTGAAGATTATCATTTCCAATCCATTCTTTTAAAAGACAATCAACATTGCTGATTTCATGGAAATAAGTGTTTGAAGTAACATAAGATGACCCTGAAACTCTTAAAGTAAGGTCATAAAAACTTTTTAACAATTTTGTCAAATCTCTAACCTTGTCCCAATCTTCATCTGTAGGTTTTCCTAAACCATTTTGTTCAAAAATTGCACGTACAAAAAATGATCATCTTCTTCGTATCTCTCAAAGGCTCTTTGAAACTTTTGGGTTGTATTTAACATAAGGTAAGTGGAGTTCCACCTAGTGGGAACATCAAGACATAATGAACTCTTATCTTAAATTTTTTCCTCTTCAATGCAAGCCTTAAACTTCTCCAATCGAGATGGAGATTGTCTCACATACCGCACAACATTGCGCACGTGAGCAATAGAGTCATTTGCCAATTTTAAATCATCATTGACAATCAAATTCATAATATGTGCAATGCATCTCATATGAAGAAATTCACCTTTCAAGACACTTCCCTCCCAATTGTTGATTCTCCTCTTCAAATAACTAATTGCCACATCATTGGAAGATGCATTGTCAATTGTTATAGCCATGACTTTCTCAATATCCCAACTATTTAAACATTTCTCAATTACCTTTCCAATGTCTTCACCTTTATGGATTGAGATGGAAGAGAAATTTAGTATCTTCTTTTTTAAAGTCCAATCATTATTAATAAAATGAGCTGTTAAACTCATATAATTTATTCGTTGTAAAGAAGTCCAAGTGTCTGTAGTAAGACAAACTCTTCTACAATTACTTACCAAAAAACTTTTTAATTTCAACCTCTCCTCTATAAACAACGCATAGCAATCTCTTGCAACGGTATGTCTAGAAGGAACATGAAACTTTGGTTGAACAATATTGTAAAAATGTTGAAAGCCTCTAGACTCAACATGTCTAAATGGAAGTTCATCAACAATAAACATATATGCTAGAGCATTTCTGGCAAGATTTTGATCAAATTTCCAATGTATTATATGACTTGTCTTCTCACCCTCTCCTCTTTCACAATTGATAGAAGACTGTAAAATCAGCTGTGTTTGTCTCTCATCATGACAATTGATTTTACTCAATGGATATTTTTTGCATCTCAAGCTTAAATGTCGTGTGAGTGTACTAGTGCCACATTCAGAAGTATCACATTTATAAATTAATCCATAATAATTACACTTGCACTGTGATTTCTCATTTTCACTACCCTCAAGCTTAGTGAAATGATCCCATATCTTAGACCTTTCTTTCATTCTGTTCCGCTTAAATCGAGAGGTTGAAGAAATTACCTTGTTCGATTGACCAGTGTTAACATTAGAACTTGTACATTCAACTGTACGTGATTGGACAATATCACATGTTTGCGAAATCTGTTTAAATATAAAAATAATTACATGTTAATATAGCATAAATGATAATCAAATCTATTTCTATAATCTATATAAAATTTTACAAAAAAACTTACATTTGTAGATTCACCAATTGATGCCGTTTTTAATAAGATGATGTCAATATCGACCAACAAGAACCTACAATGCAAGAACGGTTTCACAATTTTTAACAATTTTTTTGAAATGTCAATATCAAGAAATGAAATTACAAAATTATGGACTCACCACTGGTCCACTGCAAGCCTGACTGCCTGAGGGAAGCTGCACGGTGCACGTAGGCCGTGAGGGGCGGAGGGGTGACGGACTGAAGGGCGACTGCTGGACGGGCAAGGGAAGTGAGGGAGGGGTTGCGGGCTTGCGGCTGTCGGCTGTCGGCTGAGGGGAAGTGAATCACCACTGGCGGTGGTGGTGCTGCATGCTGGTGAGGGATTGCGGGGGTGACCCGGTGGCTGGTGAGGGAGGGGTCGCGGGGGTGAGACCATGAGGGAGGGGTCGCTGGCCTGTGAACGATGGGTCGCGGGACGGCCGGAGGTCGCAGGAGGGCTGAGGGAGGGGTCGCGGCCCTCGCGGGTCTCCTGCAGGCTCCCATTGGTGTCGAGGGAGGGGGAGGGCCGGAGGGGTCGCGACGCGGGCCTCCTGCAGCCGAGGTCGCGGACTCGCAGTCGCGGGAGGGCCGGAGGTCGCAGGAGGGCTGAGGGAGGGGTCGCGGTCCTCGCGGGTCTCCTGCAGGTTGCCGGCGGGGTCGAGGGAGCCAGGGAGGGGGAGGGTCGGAGGTCACGGGCGGCGGGCCTCCTGGCTCCTGGTCCTGCGACTATGGGGTGAGAGAGGGCCGGATGGGTCACGGGGTGAGGGAGGACGGCGAGGGTTTACTGTTCACGGTCGCGGTGCGAAAGAAGCGAAATCGCCAAAATGGTTAAGAAATTAGGGTGAGTTTTAGGTTTGAATAAATTGACAAAATTATCCTTGATAAATCGATTTATCCGGTTTACTTTGGTTAAGTTTCTTGTGACCAAAAACAAACCAAACCGAATTTTTAAATACGGTTCGGTTTGAAACCAAACCAATTTTTTTAGAATTTTAACCCGAACCAAACCAAACCAAACCTGTCGGTTCGGTTTGGTTTTCGAGTTGAACCCGAATTATGCTCACCCCTAATTATGACGTGCCTCCTCATCGGACGGTGGAAGGCATGCTTCTTCATTTTCTTCTTCATCAGCTTGGATCGAGCTGGGTAAGGTTGATAATGTATCGCAGAAGAGAAGAATGCTCCTCCCTCTGTTCTTTGAGGTCTTCTTTTTATTCTTCTTTGCGGTCGGCGCATGACCCCGCGACAGGCCATCTAGGGCGCACGGCGCTTCCGATTTTCCTTTAGCTTCTTGTATCGGGCCCACGGGTTCTAAATGTCCCCGTAGGATATGCTCATTGGTGTAGGCTGTGGAAGCCTCAGACACCTCTTCAGATAATAGGTGGCATAAAGATACCATGTTGACTCCCCTCTTCAGATCGAGCAGCTCGTGTGGATATGGAGGATCCACTTTATGTTCATCCATCTGGAGCTCCCCTTTCCTGATCAGCCTTTTAATAATATTTTTAAATACATAACAGTCTTCAATGGGGTGCCCAAGTGCCTGATGGTATGGGCAGAATCGGGGATCATCTTTTCTTCGGGCATCATCAGGTCTCTTTGGCTCCGGAAGAGTGATTTTTTTGTGTTGAACAACCCATTCAAACAGGACCCGGGTTTTCTCCTTAGGAAAGGAATAGGGCTTGTTCATCCTGGCTCGCAAGGAGGGGCCATCCTATCACTCAGCTGGTTTGACGGGTGGAGGGTGGGCGACCCCTTCATCTTTTTGCTGCTCGAACGCCTGGAAGTTGACTGTATGAACTTCTCTAGGCTCGGGCCTTTTATCAGTTGCTTTGGCCTTCTGGCTTGCAGCAGCAGGGGCAGAGAAACAACTGGAGAGGAAGGCTTCGATCTTTACCACGACATTGTTTAATCGGTCAAAAGACCTTATTTCAATTCCGATCATCTTTTCGAGGATCTCCCGCCTCAGGTTTTGTTTGCATATTTGCACCGCATCTTCTTGATGTGGCAGACGCCTGCATCTCATGCTGAGGTTTCACCATCTTTTAATATACTCCAAGGTTGCTTCATCATTCTTCTGCCTGGAGCCATACAGCTCGGCCATGGTGACCTCCCTTTCAACAACGTGGAACCGTTCCCAGAACTTTCGTTGCATATCTGGCCAGTCACTAATAGATCTGGCCAGTAGATTTGAATCCCATTCGAAGGCGAGGCCCGTGAGGGAGGCCCCGAAGAACTTCAGTAGGTAGGATTCTTCCGTGGCTAGGTCACCCATCACGTTGATATAGTGTGCTATATGTTCTTTGGGTGAGCCTTGCCCATTGAATTTATCAAACTTCGGCGGCTTACTAACGCCAGTAGGCAGTTTCTTGGAAGCATGGTGAACCGGATAGGGCACCTTGTAAACATCGAACGAGGCATGATCATCATCGCCTCTATTGGTTAGCTTCTCTTCGATCATCTGTTCTATCATTAATTTTTTCATCATTGCCAGGTCAACCGGCCTTGGACATAGCCGAGCTTGCTACAACTGCGGGATCATTGGCGCTGTTGCTTGAGGTGCATCCGCAATCCCTTGATGATGAGGAGCAGGCAGCGGTAGTGGGGTCATGTCCCCAGTGTAATTAGGTGCCAGTTGGGAGGCCATCATTGGAGGAGAAGCTCCGCATTCATTAGCACCTCGTTGCGAGGTTTCAGGGATAACTTCAATCTGTCTTGAGGCTGTGGGATCTGCGCTCAGCTCGCTAAGCTGCCTTCTCAGCATCTCAACTTCTTGTTGATATCTTTGCAACAACATCATCATAGTAGCCGGATCGGGCATAGAGGAGTCGGAGGCATGACCCTGCCCTTCCGATGGCATATCTGAAGCGGGCGCTAGTGTCTCGCCGTCATCTTTGGCGGTGATCACATTTGCAATCATCGCGATCAAATCCGCGCCAGTTTCTTCAGTGCGAGCTTATGTTATCTAGGCTGCGGCCTCCATAGATGAATTCCCGTAACAGCTGGCCACTTCGGCCGTGTTACAGGTGAATATCTGGAGATGCCTGCTTCTCTGAATTATCATAGACTTTAAGAATCACAGCGCCTCGAGCGAGGTGTCTTGAATGCCGTGGGATTGACCCCAGATGACTTGCGTAGTATCAGTTTGCCCTTTGACAGGGCGTATCATATATTGCGGCACTTTGGCTGGTGCCGGAGACTTGTAGGTGCAGCGGCCTTGTAAGGTCACCCCGCCGTGCTTCTTATCATGAGAGTAGATATCTGCCCGTCGAACACAACCCGAGGATGTTCGTTCGAGACGCGGCGGGATCGACATCTCGGACTTCTCTTCTTGTTCTTCTCTTCTTCTCACAGGTCTGTCAATCATGGCGGACCTTAGTGTAGTTGAAATCGGGGCCCGTGCTTGCTTGGGCACCCATGTTGGCTCACATTTGGCTGGCTTTGGGGCCGGCCCGCCCTTCATCTTGGACTCAGAGTGGTCCATCTTGCACTGGGCCAGCACTTGGAAGGTATTGCGCATCGGCACCATTGAAATCACTTTGTTGGGTGTAATCCTGGCCTGTAGGCCATTCAGGAACACTTGGACGCTCCCGATGAGTACGGATTTGCCCGAAGTAGATAGTCGACTTTGCAATGTGCCAGGGTTCTTCTTGGCTACCCTCCTAGCGGCCGGTGTGCGCTTCCGGTTGGCGGACGCATGGGAATCAATGTGGTAGATGTGGCAGCCCACTGCAGCAGCATTAGTCGGGGCCACCTCGACAACGGCGACCGATTCCATCTTCTGGATATGCAAGAGCTCCACGAATGCGACCCCCAAGAAGTTGGGGAAGCTGACGATTGGCGGGAAACTGTCGAACTGGATCGGCATCGCCAAATAGCCAGGGATGGCATGGCTGGCGATAACAAGGGGTCCGAACGACGCGGCCATCGTAGTTGTCGCAAAGCAATCCTGCGAGATTAAATCACACAGTTAGAATTTTAAGAAGAGGCCATTGGGCCCCTAATCCTGGCAAGGAGATGCATGGAAGTCTAAGTCTCACCGGGCGTACCATACTTATGGACGCATTTTTGGGATCTCTTCTTTTGTTTATATATTTATTCGTTTGTTTATTCATTTGTTCAGTTTATTTGTGTGAGGGCGTGCCAGTCACAAAGTGACGATTTATTCAGACTTCAAGGAAGCGGGTGCGCTCAATCTGACTAGTCAGACGATTATGTGTGTCGTGTCGGGATAAAAAACCCGCCGCGTCATAAAGGTCACGATGTTAATTACATCCCCTCGGAGAGGGGAAAACCCTTGATTAGTCGCCAGGAAAAGGGGGCCTACGGCCGTGAAATTAACATTAATGAAACGGAGTATTGAAATTCGTGAGTCGCGTGAAAATGTCCCTCAGTGGGGTGAGAAGGCTTAGATCATGTCGGTAGCTTACCGACCATTTTGTGTTCCGACAGAAGTCCGTGTTGGAAGCGCAACGAAGACAAATACAGAACCCGTGCAAGTATATGCCAAGTATACGGCAAATTTAATAAAAGAGCGGAAACGAATCCCAATGGGAACGAGTCTGGTTTGATAATCTATTGGCCCAGAACAATGTCGGATCACGGTCATATCGGGATGGTTCCCAAGGTCTGAACCCGACTTGGAGGGGCGGCGTTAATATTCCCTTGACACCGGATCTTGAGGAGAAACGAGACTGCAGAGCAGGTTTCATCATTTTATTATTATTTAAAATATATTATTGTTATTATTATTATTTATTATGAGTTTATTATTATTATTATTATTATATTTGTGTATTATCATGTATTTTTTTGCATTTGGAGCGTGTGTGGAAGGATGAGGAAAAATGACTGAAGAGAGGTTGACCTTAATGAAATCATTGCTGGAGATAGGTAGACCTCAATGCATTTAAGGTTAAAGATAGGTAGACCTCGAAGGGTCTGAGCATGAAGGCGGGTAGACCTTGAGGGGTCTGAGTAGAAGGTAGATATACCTTGAGGGGTCTGAGTATGAGGTCGGTAGACCTTGAGGGCCGGGTCTGAGCGCGAAGACAGGTCGGTGCACCCATATAGGTCGGTGCAACACTGGGCAGTGCAGAGGAAGGTCGGTGCACATGGGCATAAAACTGAAGGAAGGTCGGTGCACATTGCGCCAGTACTAAACTAAGGTCGACGCACATTCATGCTTTGAAGAACAAAAGTCAATGCACATTGCGCCGGCACCAAACTAAACTCGACGCACATTCATGCTTTAAAGAACAAAGGTCGATGCACATGCTGAACTAAGGTCGGTGCACATTCATGCATTGAACCAGAAGGTCGATGCACATTGCGCTAGCACTAAACTAAGGTTGACGCACATTCATGCTTTGAAGAATAAAGGTCGATGCACATGCTGAACTAAGGTCGGTGCACATTCATGCATTGAACTAGAAGGTCGATGCACATTGCGCCAGCACTAAACTGAGGTTGATGCACATGAAGACAGCATGGTTGCCAAGGTCAATGCACATCAGGTACAGGGCTAGAGACAGAGTTTCCAGCAACACTCCAGCTTGAAAATTTATTTATTGTTTTATTGTTTTATCTATTATTATATTTTTTATTTCTTTATTTATTTCATTTTTTATTTTTTGTTTGCCATAAGGTTTTCCTTTTTTTTTGAATTAGGGGATTATGTGATCAGCATCTTTTTTTTAATATGTTCTGGTTCTCAGCAGATTTTTAAAAGGGGATGTCCCTCATAGCTCATCCAGTTCAGTCATCCTGCCCGCCTAGCCTCCTTCTTGTCATTTGTTATTGTCTCTTGATTTAATCCATTTCATCTCTGAATTTCTTGGCAAAAATTTGACAGCATCTCCCCTTAACCCAATGTGTTTAGGGGATAATTGGGGAACACCATCCACAGAGAGGACTCCGAGGTGACCCGAAACACAGAGAGTGCGCCCGAAAGCAACGACCCCGTAAACCCGAGCCGATTATAGCGGAGTCCCGAGGGCTAGCCTACTAGGGATCCTCTCGACCGGGGGTGTCACGATTCCGTTTCTGGAATGTGGTCTTGAAAGTCTTTTACCGAAGCACAAACCATCCATGTTCACTCATTAAAGGGAGTCCCCGGGGTATATATCATAAGAGGGATAAGCCCCCGGGGATCCAAGAGTGATCAAAAATTCCAGGAGCAGCAAGAAGAGATTTATGAGGAAATTCGAATCGGGACGAATCCCATGTGCCTCATCCCTTCGGTAACATGGTGGTGGGAGCCAGCCAGACACCGAGATGGGATTTTAAGGATGTAAATAAAGAAAGAGGTCAAAAGAGTTTCATACATGCATATCTACAGTGAAAGAACTAACTCTGCTGAGATAGAAGATATACAGCCATATCATACTTACATACGTATGCGCTGAAGAAATGGCCAACACTAAGGCAAACAGATGCGGACATCTTACATATGCACATATCTATTACACAGGCAAACGCCACATTGCGGGAACCCAGAGACAGGTAGAATGAGGTGGGGAGATATAGCAGACATAATTATATACACATATACATATATATATTGTGTCCAAATGCGCATAGTGGGGAAACGAACACCATATCCATGAAAGAAAAATCAGGGAGCAGACCCCCTTCATTTCATTGGACTTGAAAGAAAGTTACATCAGGGGAGATAGTTGATATCATACATCGTAGAACAAAAAAAGGGGGAAAGAAGAAAAAAATACAAGGGATGGAAAAAAGACCCATCCTCTTACAGCACTTCTCACTATCTTCTTCCTTCCCTGGGCTCCCACCACTCAAGATCGGAGGAGATGAAAGAAAAGAATAGAAATGAAATGAAAAAAGGGGCCTTTTTCTTCTATCCTTCCTCTTACCGGAGAGAGCTGAGAGAGCCGGAGAAGATCCGCCAGAGAGAGTTTCTCTTCACCGCAGGGGGCTTCTTATAGGGGATCGGAGCCTTCTCGTTCGAGGGGAGCCTTCTCCAAATCTTGCTTCTGATTCGCGGACGCCACTACCACCTGCTGTTGCATCTATTGCTTCACCGCGGGGCTCGATGGCGGAGGGTTTCCATTTTTGGGAGGGACCGTGCACCTGCCTTCGCCATCGTTGAGCGGACACCTCACCGGAGAGAGCTGCGCGCCGATGCCCTTGGGGGAGGAGCCTCTCGAAGCAAGGGGGGCACGCTGGATGCCGTTGATGCCCGCTGGATCTTGCCCTAGCCCAGCGGTCAAAGGTACAAGCTTCTACGATTCGCCTACTGGACAACGCGGCAAGGAGGGAAGTCGCAGGGGCTTTCTTTCATGCAGGAGAAGAAAGCTGGAGAAGGAAAAAGAAAAGTAGCTTCATGGGTTTCTTTAATCATATTATCCTTTTCCTTCTTTTCTTTTTTGAAAAGCCTTTCTCCTTCCCTTTTTCATATTGGGCCTTTCCACATAACTTGGCCCATTTGGTAAGTGGGATGCCCCTCTTTTCTTTGCATTTTTTTTGGTGTCCACAGATCCTGCCCCGTATGTCGGTTGAGGAGGCCTTGGCAGAGCTCCGTTAGGGCCTGGAGTTGACAGCACACCTCCGCCAGCTTGTTCGCGACCGCTCCGCATTGTGGTCATGTGGAGGAGGATGCCTCTTGGGGCCCCCGTCAGGAACTTGGGGCCTGGTGGGATCCTCGGCCACAGTTGCTATTATTGCAGTAGCTTCCACGATATGCCATGCCTTTTTGTATCGTTCCCACAGATGACACCAAAAAGTGTAGAGGCGAAAAAATGGTCTCCCAGACCTCATGACATACTTTAAGATTTGTTTGATCGGAGAAGGATGTCTAGCCACCCGTGGAAGCCTATAAACACTAGGAAGATGGCGTCAGAAGCAGTCCTGGACATTACCCTAGGGGACAACCCTCCAATGCTTAAGTAAGGACCGTGGTGAGGTGAAGAGCTGCAAGAGACAAGAAAATGAGAGTGAGGGAGTGGGATAATCAAGCCTGAGACGGGAGTGGAGTCTCTAGGGGTGCTCGTTGTATCCAGCGAGTGCTCGGAGAGTGCTCATCGTGTCTGGATCGTGCTCGAAGACTGGCTCCCTCTGGTATCTCTCTCCTCCTCTGTGTGTCTGAGCATCTCGATGTGTGTGTATGCCTTCTTGGGAGTATGTGTCTCTCTCTCTATGAGCGCGTGTGTTCTTCTCCTTGCCATCTGATCGAATGTCTATTTATACGGGTTGCCTTGGTGGTGGAGGTCTATCCCTTAACATAGAAAGACGTGAGTCGTGGAGTAACGCCTTCGCGATCGTGGAGTGTTTCCCGTTGTGCGCCCATTCATCCAAGCTGTGCGGCACTAGGACGAGTCTCATGGCGCTCTAGACGCAAGCTCGTCCCTACTGGAGTAGAGGCCGACAATGGCGGAAGTAATATTTGAGAGTAACGTTCGGTTGTTGGAGAGTCATCCAGCCCTCGAGATGTCCGTGTCGATGTCCCCTGTGGACTGAAAAATCTTCTGCGCACCTCTATTGGGCCGCCTGGTGTGGGCCGCTAGTTGTTGGATGGCCTACTTTGCACCCGGTGAGTCCCGGGCCGACGCAGGCCTGGCGCTAGTGAACTGCATTTGGGCCGAGTAAATTTTTCCCTCCTCACAGCCAAATTGAACTTTTATCTAGCTTGACCCTGGTCACGAGTTAAGTCAACATGTTTACTAATTGCACCCTGGTCAATTGCTCAAGGTCAGGTTTCGAATCTGCCACATGATCAAGTTTCTAGAAGGCTCCACACGAACTTGAAGAATGAGAGCTATGATACATCCAACCAATTGCAGAATATAAGGGAACCCCTCCGGTCTTATAACAAAGGACTCGAGGCCTTGCGCCTTTCAATTTACATTCATGTATGTGCTCTACTAGCAATTCGCCTTGGGTCTTTAATTTAATTATGGACCTGACCATCAAAGTGCGCCCTCCCCGACGGATGTCCCGTGAGATCTTCCCACCTTGTCAGTGGCCCATACGGCCAGGAAAACGTAAGCCCTCCCATGCATCTTACCAACTCGATCCAGCTCAGGCTCCGTCTCCGTCTACCTACACTTCGTCAATTCCATATATCCCACCTTGCATCATCGATCATCCATGTTCATCTTCCACACCAGCATTCATGATCATATATATACGCCATCCAACTACATCTAAACTCTCCACGTACGGTCCACCCTTGTTCTAGTGTATTAGGGTTACCCCGAGTTGGGCTAAAATGGGGTATGGGGTTAGGTTGGATTTCGAAGTTTAGATGATCACTCGAACTCAAGGACTCCCACCTAGCTAGCATTGTGTCAAAAACATCTCTTTCAGACATCCACCATGCAAAGGGCCCTTCTATCTTTTTCTCCGAGCGGGTTCAAACTGTTCTTCCTGCAACGACCTGCCTAATTAATTGAAGTACCACCACATCACGTGCTAATTAATCAGAACGAGTGCCGCTTCACAATCCAGCACCCAACCCAAGTGTATTTTGTTCCATGCACCCTGTTTCTCCCATCTCCACTCAACCCTAGAACGAGCGTGGCGGCTCCGAAACCCCACGACCCCACCCCCTCCGGGAAAGAACGTCCAGCTGTTTCGTGGAATGTGTCGTCACCACCTCACCGTGCGTACGTAGGCCCTGTCCGAGGACGGACACTTGCAGTATCAAGCATCCCCACTGTCCCCCCCTCCATCAAAGGATGGTAGGTACGTACGGAGAGAACGAGGAGAGGCAACACAGCAGACCCACATGCAAGATTGGGATCATTAATTCCCGACATGGCCCCGTCGAGCCCTCAACATCGACGCCGTACACGCTAATTAAGCTCCTCCGGGTGGCGTCCGACGACCCACAGGAAGAGAAACTGCATGCGGCGAAACAACGGCGAGCTCTCAGCCCAAACCTCAGGAATGTCCTTCCTCCCCGGCCTCCTCCTCCAAAACCAGTCGCAGTTTCGCTGGGAAACCCTATATACCCACTTCATGTGGGCTCTCTCGTACATGTATAAATGTGAAGAAGTTGAAGTCTTGGAGCATCCCCCCGCCCCCCCCGTCCCATGAGCCCAACAGGAGTTGGTACGTGGAAAACTACTAAATGTGGTAAATTTATTAGTCGTCCTCACATGAGGATATATATATGCCTGCAGGGGGGATATTGGCTACGGGGGGGCATGCGCAGCTGTTGAAGGGGATCCCCGGCCCTTGTTACTATTTCGGGACAGGAATGTCTCGTCGGCTATATATGGGGCCTTCACGCCATGGCTTGGCCTTCCGTACACCCTGATGGATTCCTTCACGGGAGCAACAAGGCATGCCTGGTCATGTCCCCCGCCACCAATCAGAAGGGTTCCTTCCACGGCGCACCATTTTCCTTCTCTTCCTTCCCCTTGAGATGTTTGAATGCTCGGCTGAGCACTCAACATGGCCTGGCCCGGTGGGTCAGGTCCTGGGTTGGGTTTTTGGGTTGGGGCCGCGTCAGGGGAGCCTGGCTCGGTCCCCAACCATGGGTGCGCGACCGGGATTATTTAAAAGTTGAAGTGGGGTGCGGGTGTTGCATACGACGGTGATGGAGTTGACAAATCTTTGTCTGCGTGTACATAGATCGGGTGGGACAGATTAAACCTATCAGTCTACACGGTGAGGGCCACGATCAGGAGTTGGGATGTTTGGGGCTGCCCACCTCCGAACTAATTAACAGAGCCAGGTTAATTAGGGGGAAGTTGGGTGCTGCGAAAAAAAGAACGGTACATCTCTCTCTCTCTCTCTCTCTCTCTCTCTCTCTCTCTCTCTCTCTCTCTCTCTCTCTCTCTCTCTCTCTCTCTCTCTCTCTCTCTCTCTCCATTAGTCATATCTTTTTGGATGGGGATCACGGGAGATCATTCCTACACTAAAGATTTACGATGACGACGACGATGATAATGAAGTTTGTAATGTATGAGATTAGTCCACGGGTTTATCTCCACATTAAATCGAGTAGTTAGACATTTTGTTCCTCCCGTGGGAACTTCATTAATGGGAGGGAAAATGTGGCTTTCTTGGGGGGGGGGGGGGGGGGGGGGGCGAGGTTTAAGATTTTTTTAAAAAAATTATTGTTAGAGGTTAATTTATAAAAAATTTATTCTTAAAAATGTCTTAATATACACTGTGTGAATCTGAATTATGTAAAAATATCATATTTTTTTCACATGTATCATTTCTTTTTATTAATAACTTGTAAAAAAATCACGTTTAAATGATATTTATATATTATTTGAATTAATCCAGTGATATATCTACTAATATATTTTTAGGAATATTTTTTTTATAAATTCACCTCTAACAATGATTTTCATGTAAAAATCTCATAAATTTATATATACTCGTCGTAAAAGTATGTTTGTGCAAATTAATTACCATTACTATCAACTTAAATTATTCATTTTTTGAGTAAACATTGTAATTTGCATATATATATATATATATATATATATATATATATATATATATATATATATATATATATATATATATATATATATATATATAATCCCGCTGAATTCATACGGGCTTGTTTTATTTGCACATGACACACACATAAATAAGATTGAAAGTTTTACAATGTTATACGTATAATCAATTAAATAAACCCATAACGAGGGACAGAAGGAGAACACAAATGTCCCGTGCTCTTCCAAGCATTGATATTTTGGCTAGCTAACGAACAAACCCCTGTCTACCTATCCAAGAGGAATTGAATGCTCATATATGTGTAAAAATCCATGATCCGGTACGCATGCAAACCCATTTCTCACATCCGTAAGCATATAAGTTGATCTAAAAGCAGGGTTTGCCGTCCCGCCCCGACCCGCACCGACTCGCACGACCCGACCCGACCCAGGCGGGTGTCGGGTCGCACGGGCCGTGGGTCGTGGACGGGACGCACCGAACCGCTCTGTCCCGTGCGTCTCGCCACGTACCGGTGCGGTGCGCGGGGGGACCCGGCTCGGTACGAGCGGGTCGGGGCGGGTCGACGGGCCGGCAGGAGGGGGAGCGGGGGTGCCGGAGGTGGGAGAGGGGGTGGTGGGGGGCCGCAGGAGGTGGAAGAGGGAGGGGGTGGTGGGGGCGGGGGGGGCGATCTCGGTGGTGGGGCCGCCGGAGGTTGGGGGGCGGTGGTGGCCGCCGGAGGTGGGAGAGGGAGGGGGAGGTGGGAGAGGTGGGGGGGGCGGTGGTGACCGTCGGAGGTGGGAGAGAGGGGCGGTGGGGGGCCGCAGCAGGAGGGGGCGGGGGGCGCCGGAGGGCGGCAGCAGGAGGGGGGCGGTGGGGGGGCCGCAGCAGGAGGGGGGCGGGGGGGCGCCGGAGGTGGGAGAGACGCCGGAGGGCCGCAGCAGGAGGGGGCAGGGGGCGCCGGAGGGCGGCAGCAGGAGGGGGGCGGTGGGGGGCCGCAGCAGGAGGGGGGGCGCCGGAGGTGGGAGAGACGCCGGAGTGCCGCAGCAGGAGGGGACGGGGGACGTCGGAGGTGGGAGAGCCAACGGGGCGGACCGGGTCACTGTGCGACCCGCCCGACCCGACCCGTCCCGCGCAGAGACCGGGTCGGACGGGTCGACAAACCCTGTCTAAAAGACGACCTATTTGCAAAATTTTATAAATGAAAAAGGATAATTGCATATATACTCCTTGAATGCTTCACATTGTATTCTATATTCCTATATTTTTATATTATCAGGTATACTTTCATAATTAATAACCATATTTTATCTCATATATACGTGTCGTTACCTACCATTCATTTAGTTTAATTTTAGATAAATCAAGATTAAAAAAGACTTATCTATCTTTGTTAATAGTCTCATGTAATTAAAATAATGATAAATATACGCTCTTATAATCTTTCATATTATCTTATATATCTTTTTAAAATCCTATATTTTACATGTTCACTAAAATATTTTGTTAATTTTGAAGGTGTTAGAGCACATGAGTAGCACAACTTAACAACATTCCTTAATATGGAAGTATACACCGCGCTAAGTAAAAACACTTAAAACATCTTGAACATGCTCGATCCTCGCACGCTTTAGGCCCACCATGCTACCTGGGCGGCCCGTTATACCCCCTGGCCTATTGTAGGCCCGTGTGCGTCTTCTTCGGCAACAGAAACTGCAGCAGGCGAATTAATGGCGAACAATGCCCCACTCTAGTGACGATACGAAGACGCCGTCCACGCCACTCCTAACGATCTAGGTATACTCCCTCTCTGGCGAGCTATGCCGCATTAATGGCCGGCGCCCTTGTCGCATTAATGGTGAAGCTATCATCTCGGCAGAAACGGCAAGTCAACGACCGTGCCCCTTGCTCCGTCAGGTACACGAATTAGGCAGCTCACGCCTTCCCCGACTATGGTAACCTAACAGTCAACCCTCTCGGCGATGGTATAAAAGGACCCTGATCCAACGGCTGAGAGGTAAGAAAAAAAAAATAGGCAAGGACATCCCCTCGACTTCTTTAGTTCGCATTCCAACACTCCCTCTACTCTCTCCTCGGTTGTCTGACTTGAATGTCGAAGGGTTGTCCCATGTGATAACTCTTAAAACTCCTTATGACCTCTTTTATGTGGTTGCATATCCTTCTCCCAGTAAGGCTCGCGGTTCTGTTTCACAAATTGTTAGAGGTGTGGATCGAGAAGTGAGTAACTATTTTTGAACTTCTACAAATAGTATAACTTAAAAATATTAAGTGTACACGACGCAACGAAAAATATGAAAAGATGGAGTATAACATTAAAAATTTTTAAGGGTTTATATATATCATTATTCCAAAGTAAAAGAAGGCTACTCATCGTTTACCTGTGTGCCATTCACATGTGAAGCCATGAAAAATAATGGCCCGGCTGCTCTGTTCTGTGGACACGAACGGTGGTGGTGGTGTCCCCTGCTCACCCTTGTTTGCTTTTCTTCTCCTCCCAGGCCCCCCCCCCCCCCAACCGGTCTTTCTCTTCTTACTTTTTGGCGGCCTTTTGTGTGCGTCATGTGATGCGCCACCACCAGCAGCGCCAACGTTCCTTCTACCCCTTCCCCCCAACCTCCCGTGTGAGAAGAAAAATGGGCCTCCCCGCATATCACACCCCTGCTTCACCCACCACCCATGCCCTTTTCACTCTGATACCCACACCCCCACCCATGGTGCAACAAAGATCCGTCTCTATCATTTCCGGTGGGAGGTCCCCATCTCGCCCCCCCCCCCCCCCCCACCATGGCCTCCGGATCACGGCCATGTACCTCCCCCTCACTTGTGTCAGCCACCCTTCCACTCTCTCTTCCAAACATCCTCTATGCTATGGCGCACCATTGTCTCCATAAACATGTCTAAAGAGACTCAGATGCCTTCTCCGTTTGTTGGGGGGTGCACTACACCATGGCCTCCGGATAAGAAGAGACACTAACCAAGCTTCAAGAAGACTGCCCCCCTTTCCTTTCTTTTGGCATCATCATGTACAGTGCAGGAAAACTGCTAGCACCGTCCTCCACGGGGTGGCCGTGGGGAGTGGACAGTAGGCGTATGAGCTAGTGATGAGGTCAGCTACTGCGTGGCTCTCACTTGCGCCGAGTTGGGGGGGGTGGGGGGAGAAGAAGGGGACATGGCCTGAGGTTCCCTGCCATTTCCTGCAAGAACACGGGCTTCTTCCTCTGATCTTATAGAGTAGGCGGGCCACTTATCCAGGTGGATTGCCCACACTTTCTGATCGCAGCTCAGTAATTGATCGAACGGTAAATATATATATATTTGGTTTGAACAATCTACGTTAGTCTAGATGTTATCGCCCAACATGAATCTGACCTTCTGGATCCTCATTTGGAGTATATATATCCGATAGTGTACACAATACATATCAGGTGCCACATTTTTTTTGGAATTAAATATAAGTTTTATTAGAGGAAGTGAAGAGATTTAAAGCCGAGGGAGGACATCCAACCTTACCTCCTGCGAGTACAAAGAAAACAGTGAGAGCCGCCGGCCGCCGCAGTTGCCACATTACAGTAAAACAAACATGGGCATGGGATAGAAGGATGCAGAGATTGGATACTGTCCAACAACGGACACGTTCAACTTAGGACATCCCTGTACCGGAGATTTCATCATTTTGCTCAAATATATGAAGCTTCCATCTCTCACAGGCTGATGGGCTTTAAAGGTTACATACAACAAGAGTAACGTATGGGATTGGTAATACATGCTATACAGTGTATTCTTCTCTCTCTCTCTCTCTCTCTCTCGCTCGCTCGCTTCAGTCTTCAGACTCTTCACCTTCTTCAACTGCAGCTCTGAAAATATAAACTTGGGCGTCCCGGCAGCAGAACGTTGCAGCCCCTTCTTCCCGTTCCACTCTGGCCCACCTGTTCCTTGCTCTCACTGGTAAAAAATATTCACCTCAGAGAACGCTTCGTTTTCCGGTCGTTCTTGTTTTAGATTCTACGAGGGCAAAGTGACACGCCGCATTGTGGATTTCTACTTGCTGGAACAGGTGCAGTTCGCCTTACTATCCGATAAGCTCTGAGCATGAACAGGAAGTAGAAAGGAGTTAAGGTAAATGAACCAACCAAATTTGATGGAAATTTCAAAGTCTTGCGTCCGTGTCACATGCTGTGGAGTACCTTGACCTGCTTCTGGAGATCCTTGATGTAATCCACGGCCAAATCCAGCATGTCCGCAGTGTTCGTTTGCTGCAAATGCGAAGTTTGTGTAACTTAGAGCTACTACTGGCAGGTGCCATCGTCTAAACAGGGCCACCGTCCCATGGTTCTTGTGAAAAAATTTATTACCTTGTCCATGTTGGGTACAAGCTCCTGCAATTTCCTCATCCGCTCACTAATCCGCGTCCTCCTCACCTGGAAACAGTCCATTTATGAGAATTCACAGCGCCGAAGGGGTAACATGCTGTCACAGTATCCCATTCATGGTCACTGCAACCTGCAGGGAAGCAAGAGCTAGCCCAAGGAGCTCAAGAAACAGACTCGATTCCAATGGGAACGACGCCTAGGACGACTCTGGACGTTGCTAAGATGTGAAGGACGAGTAAAAGTTGAGGCTTTTAATTTACCCTCTCCGCTATGCTCCGTGGGTGAGTTGCACATCCCCTCTTAGCTCGGATTTTGCATGGGACGGCGTCTTGGAATTGGAGGATAGCAGCCATCTCCGGCGAGTTGTTGGGTAAGCTGAGGTGGTGGCTTAAACCCGGGAAATTATTTCTGATATCTCCATTCTGGTCATCACAACAGCACAGAAGAATTTAAGAACATGCATCTGATCTGACTACATCAGGAAGTAAAAACATAGCATGGTTTGGGGTAGTACCTGAGCTTCCGATGGGTCTCTGGGTCTCTTAAGACCGGCGAAGCCATCGGAGAAGAGAGAGGGGTCATCCCAGGTGGCCACAGGGAAGGCCGGGATGTAATTGCGCCCATTGCCATTACCATGGCCTATGCCTCTGTCCTCGGGGCTACTACCGTTCAGGTCTTCGCTCCCAATCTCTGGAATCTGGGACATCAGACCCGAAGACGAAGACTGTCTTGATGAGAAGTTAATCTGGCCTTTAAGCCGGGCGCCACCCAGACTTGCTTCCCCATTGGAACAATTCCCAGGTCGAAACCCTCCCATGTTCCTCACCATGTCAAAACCTGCCGAGGCCAAGATTTTCCGTCATGGGTATTAAAGAAGAAGAACTCATTTTCCAATCCATGAAAAAAAGCTGGCTACCCAAATTTTCGATTATTTTTAATCGATATCGAATATGAAGCTTTCAATCCATATCACTCGTTTTCGATTTGAACATCTCTGACCTCAACAAATCAAGACCACTGTAGAAAGTAGCGCTTGGCTACTTTCAGTAATTCGTTGATAAAGATTTCTCGATATTTATGCTGCTATGGACCCTAACCAATGGATAGGTATAGAGAACTACAGAAGTCTATTTGAGAAGAAAGGGGATGGGGTTTACCGTTTTCTACGCCCAGGTGGGAGAAGAGCCCCGCCGGGGAGCTGCTATGCCGGATTAGATTCGAGCCGTTCACGCTGCTCTTCACCTGCTCGTTGTTGTCCATGGCCATCGAGCTCACCACCCGGTAGGAGCTCTCTGCCGCTGTCGGGGGGGCGGAGCTATGGCTCGGGAGCTGTTGCTGCTGTTGCGGCGGCGGCGTGTGGTACACCATCTGCGAAGCAGAGGACGAGAACCCGCCGTTCTGGTGTTGGAAAGCCTCCGGGGCGCCGTGGTCTGTCGCCGACATGAACTGGGGGCTCCTCTGGGGCGTGTTGGCCGCGACACCGCGGGCGGACGAGGGCTTCTCCCCGATCTGTTCTCGGAGATCGGAAGACATGAATCTGGCGAGCATCGTCTCGGCCTCCGGGGTGGAGGAGCGGTGGGGGAGGAAGTCCTCGCAAAGTTCACCGAGCAGGGAGCTCGGGGCCGAGCGATATCGCAGCAGGCCGGTGGTCATCTGCTGCTGCTGCTGATGGCTGAGACCGACTTCGTCCTTCCCCTGCTTAAAAGGGGCCATAGGAAACCGGAGGTTCAGATCTTTGGAGGT
The DNA here is from genome assembly GCA_022559845.1 of Amorphophallus konjac. NCBI lineage: Eukaryota > Viridiplantae > Streptophyta > Magnoliopsida > Alismatales > Araceae > Amorphophallus > Amorphophallus konjac. Next base: position 26,569,694 of record CM040122.1, read on the forward strand.
CGCCGGAGATCCGAACATGGCGCCGTCTGTGTCCTCCACACCCCCTTCGGTTCACCTCGCCGCCACCCACGAAGCTCCTCTGGGCCTCAACAGATCGATGCTCAATGAACTAAAGAGCCTTCGATCTACAAAGAACAGCTACGCCTTTGCTGAAACCTCAAGGGCGGCTGTTCCTTCCAACGAGCGACAGCACCAGTTCCACCGCCGGAAACTCTCCAACAACTGGGGACCCCGGATTAAGAAACCCGCTCAGAACGGAACGGCAAAGTGCAACCCAGCTGAAACCTCAACGTTTCCACCTCCTTGCCTGCTCCCAATCCCCGACCTTCCTCGATCCTCAAGTTGCAGATTCTTCAGCTTGACAGCCTCAAATCCCCCAGAACCCAAGAAATCTAAACCAAAAAGGGATCCTTCAAGTTGATCTCCCAAGGCTAGCAGAACAGCCTAGCAGCCACCAGAGAAAACCCCAAGCTCGACTCTTTCACGCCAATCCTATTATCTCCCCCCCCCCCCCCCTCTCTCGACTCACCGTCAGATGCCAGAAGAACAGGAAAAGCCGAAAAAGGAAGCGTACAAAGTGAGAACAAAAGACTGCGGAGCTCGGGCTTCTACCTCCTCCTCACCTTTCCATTAACAAATTCTTCTCCCGCCGTCCTCGGCCCAAGGTGGATAGAGGAAACCCCTCCCTCCTCTCCCTTCCTCTCTCTCTCTCTCTCTCTCTCGCGTGACACGGAGAGAAGGGTGCCGGGGGAGGAAAGATGGTGACGAGGGAGGCGAAATGATGAGCGGCCAATCAGAAGCAGCCCTCCCCCTCGCTATTTATCCCGACGGGGCACCCGGAAAATGTTCAGGCGTCACCGTGACGCTTCACGAGGTGCCCTTTAAAGACGCGACTGGATAAAATTAGACGACATACAAAGTCAATTTATCAGCTTAAGTGAAAGAAAAAAAAAAGGTTACCTGATGCCGTTTTATCCGAATCAACAGTGACCCACCGATGAACCCTTGACATGCATTAGGTCTCAAATGAGGTTTTCATGAGTGTGCCAATAATATTGACGTCAACATCCCCTCTCCACCAATGAGAATTCGATGTCAGCTTTTGACCGACCTCTTTATTTTTCCCTTACGGTAACTTTCCCCGGCGAGGAAGTCGTCTTTGCGCTGCGAAATCGCAGGTTTATGTACGGAGTCGAGCACGCACAGGAGGGGCGGCGGAGGTCGGGGAATCCACGGGCTCAGTCAACTCGCAGCTCGACACGTGTGGGGGGGTTGGGCCGTAGCGCAGTACGAAGAGAAGCTTTGTGGAAGTGAGGGCGCGCTCATAGTGGTCAGGGGGTGACCCGAGATGGTAGGATTTTGGCTTTCCTTATGCTTTACCCAAAGATGAAGAGCGGAAAAGCAACATGATGGAGGGGGGTACGGGTGCTGCTGGTGGGACTGGGATAACAATGCGCAGCTTTTGAATAAGCTATGATTATTATTACGAGGGACTTTGTTTTGGCTAATTAAATTTTACTGTTTGGGGAGCGGGATTTGTCTTGAGAAGCTCTTGATTAGTGAGTGAGAACTCCCTTTTTGACTTTATTTTTAAAATAGGAACAATTTTGAATGAGAATAGTCACACGATCTGAGTTCATATGGTTGTACCAGTTAAAGTCATGTGACAAATGCTGTATTTTGCCTTCTAGGTTTTTAGCATTTGTTTTGGATCTTCTCTTTTGGAAAGATCTCCTATTTCTTTTCTCGTAAGGATGTCAATAGGTTGGGTTATGTCTCAAATTTTTAGCCGGGCATAAAAACTCGACGTTAATTAACCCGTGGGTTCGACTAAAATTTTGTGTTAAGTCCACAGGTCAACACGAGCCACTCTTCTTTTCTTTTCTCCCTTCAATTTTTTATTTTATTTAATTAAAAAATAAAAGTATCTTATTTTATTTAATTAAAAAATAAAAATATTGCCAATGTGCGGCCCAATTACGAGAGGCCCGAGTCGGCTCAATGTCCGCGACGCGCAGAACGGGCCCTCGACAGCCACGGCCCACCCCAGGCGGCCCAATAGGGCCGGGCATCGGATTCCCCAGCCCACGAGGGGCATTGACCCATACGTATCGGACGCCAGATGACCCTCCGACGACCTAACGTTACTCCCCCCATCATCGACCTCGAATCCAATAAAGGAGAGCACGCCCCACAGGTGTCGTAAGAGTCGCCTAAAGGCCGCTCGACTCTAGAGGAATGGATGCTCAACGAAAAACTCCTCACGATTTCGGGGAGATGTTACCCCACGACTCACGCCCTTCTCTGTTAAGGGATAGGCCTCCACTATCAGGACAACCCCTATAAATGGACCTTCAACCAGGGATGGGGGAGAGGGTGAGATAGACACGCACACCTACTAAGACAACAACCACAGACATCTCCTGACAGGGAGAGCCTCCCGTGAAGGAGAGCCCAAGTCGCTTCCGAGCACTCCTCCAGTTCGACGAGCATCTTCCGAGCACCCATTGGGCGCGGCGAGCACTCCCCCAGAAGTCGAATCTCCACTCCATGTTTGATCGCTCGGCTCTCATCTCTCTCTCTCTCTCTCCCTCTCCCTCTCCCTCTCTCTCTCTCTCTCTCTCTCTCTCTCTCTCTCTTCATCATCCTCTCTTGATCCCCACTTACCAAGGTCCTGAGTTAAGCATCGGAGGGTTGTCCCCTGGGGTAATGCCCATAACTCCTTCTGACGTCGTTTCTCTAGTGTTTACAGGCTTCCACGGGTGGCCGAACGATCTTCCCCAACAAAAAAATATTAAAAGTGTGATACGGGATTCGAGAGATCATTTTCTCGCCTCTATATTTTTTGGCGCCGTCAGTAGGAAGAGAACAAAAAGCCATCACACTCCGTGGGAGCTACCATAACACCAACAACTGCGGCTGAGGGTCCCACCAGGGCCACAACTCCCGAAGGGGATCACAGGAGGCACCTTCTTCTACGCGGCCGCGTCGGGATGTCATCGCCAACAAACGGGCAGAAATGCGCCGTCAACTCCAGGCCTTGATGGATCTCTGCCAAGGCCTCCTTAATAGACAGACAGGGCAGGAGTGCACCCTGATGGAGCAACCTCTGAACGGGGGGGCTCCTACCGTAGCAGACTCTCGCCGAGTACGGGAGACCTCCCATGCCTCCGCCGCACAGGCCTGGCATCCGCGCAGCTCGCCTGCACCAAGGCCACACTGTAACGCCCGAGAATTTTCTAGAAATTTTCTGGTTTAAAATATAATTATTAAGCATTTAAATGGACTAAATGGGCTATTAAATGAATTATGATTAATTAAATCTAATTATTAAGGCTCTATACTAATCAAAGAGGATTAGGCCCATCTAAATAAGTCCACTTGGCCCAAATTACAGTTTTTGACCCTGACCCATGTTCTAGAAGCTTAAATTGATGTATTTATGGAATTCAGAGATAAATAAATTTATTTAAGGATAAATAGAGGATAAATAACAAAAGAGTTTGAATCAATTCAAAATTCGGCGCTCAAGAATAAAAACGGTCTATCGTGAGACCGCATGATGTCCAAAAACGGTCCTCATGTGACCGCTATTAACAGGCAGATTCGAACAGCGAAGAAAGCTTGAAAAGTTGGGAACCTTGGCATCCTAATCATCTGGGATCGATGTTATCTACTAGCTGGAAGGGTCTAGAACGTGTTAGGGTCGATTACAAGCCCTAATTAGGACTTTAAGTTCGTTCAAATCCTCAAAGCCCTAGTTAAACCCTATAAATAGACCTTAAGTCTCACCTGTACGACCCTTACTTTTGGCTCGCGTGAAACTAAGGTAAAGAGGCCGAATTAGAGGTAATTTCTTTAGAAGAATTTGTTCATGATAGTAAAGTCTAACCTCCCTCCGAATTTCACATTAGGAGATCAAGCCATCAGGGAGGACAAGGCTTCGAAAGACGCTGGTTCGGTGCAAGAAACCCAAGAGATTGTGCGATCGGGCGAGATTGATCAGCGAATTAGAAGCCATAAACGAGGTAATTAGATATGGGTTTTAACGACCCAGAGCTCCGGATACCGATATACCGATAAAATCGATACACCGATACCAAGAACTGGGGATGCCACCCAAGAGGCTGATGAGGTCCCGTAAGAGTTAGTGAGGTTTGTCGAGGGATTACATAACGAATTGGAATTACAACACGCAGAAATTAATTATAGCCACAAAATTAATATAGTGCGGAAGCAATTTAAAATATCGGAGTGGTAAAAATATATACTAGTCCAGATTTACAACAGAGAGCACAAGTCCAAAAATAAAAATACAACTACACGGGACATACCCCGGCCAAAAGAACAAAAAGAAAGGACAAACCAACACAGTTGGCGACTCTAGACTCGATCGCCAAAAGCACGGGACGACGAACCCACGTGAGGCTAGGGCGGCTCACCTGCAAAAGTAAGGGGTGAGTCACAGCCAGACTCATAGGGGTCACGCGGATCCCTACCACAAACTACACGCAAGCATGCACAAGTAAGGGCTACCAGCATGCAAACAAAGCAAAAAAACATGCACATGGCATAATTAAAGCAATTAATAAGAAAGTTGTAAATCTAACTACGCAGAAAAATAAACAGCTAACCAGCTACCAAAAGGCAAACTCAAATAAAACGCTGTGCTGAAAATAAATCTAGCTCACTACTCCCAAGTGACAGGAGAAGTCTAATGCGACGTAGAACAAAAGAGTCCACTAGAAGGAAGAGACTAGATGCGTCCCAAACGACTTACTCTGCAGCCTCTGCAACTCACGTGTCTCGAGTCTACATGGAGAGACATAACAAAACCAGTACCGAACCGAGTAACTAGTCAGAGCGACACTCGTCAGTGCCAGTCCCTGTCTCTGACCACGTGTGCACACACTGACTCTCGCCTGAGCTAGGTCCTCCATCTAGTTTTTCCCCTCCGTAGGACGCTACGGCCAAGCCGGGGCCCACAGAACTAGTTTAGAAACCGTTGATTGGGATACCCTACCACCTCTCCCTGGTGGGTCGACCGCGTCGTAGGGCTACGACCAGTGGCTCTATCACAAGGAACGTGAGAAAAACAACCCTACACGGATAATCAAGCACGGATTCGCACAAATAAACCCATTTTCGAACCTGTACAGATGGGCGGTCTTGCTCCAGCCGCCTAATGATAAACGGTTCCCCATTGGCCGCCCAAGGAGATAAACGATCTTCCCATGTGTGGCGACCCGGGTCCGGATACCAGATATACCCGGTAGGACTACCGGATACACGTGGTACCGCATGGGACCCGCGAGGCCTCCCAAGCGCAGGGAAGCACCGAAGGGAAAAAGGACAGTCGTGTAGTACATTGAACTGACAGATATAACAGCAAGCAATTAAATTTCATTAGAACGGTTTGCTAAAGTAGTAGAAATAAAATTACTTTTTCATTAATAATTCAAATTTTACAATTATACACCAGAGTCTAGTCCAAAGGAAAGACAACAAGTACAGTCTGACAGAAAAGAACGTACACAGAAGTCGGGGGAAGCCCGACACAGGTACAGCTGGCAGCTACAACAACGCGCTCCACCAGGAACAGCAGAGGTAGACGGCGAAACCCACCTGAAAAGCAGGGGTGAGTCTCGAAATAGAAACTCAGTAGGGGTCACGCGGATCCCCACTGGAAAACGCACAGTGCAACGGAAGCAACACTAACAACAAGTGTAGCAAAGCAGGAAAAGCTACACTACAAAGCTGTAAACAGAACAGGGACAGCAGGAGTAGGGAACAGGCAACGAGCAAGGGGAGCTCAACAACAAAAAAAATAGTGAGGCCGTAAAACACGGAACACTGCCACCGAGGAGAACTCGGCACTCTAAGCTACTCCAAAAGGCAACAGACAGTCAACCCTAAACTCGCACAGAAGGGTACACCAGTCCGTCGACCAACACCAAAGAAGAAGGCAAAAACCAACAATGCAGACAAAAAGGTCTAGAGAAGACCTAGACACACGACAACCAAACACGAGCAAAAACGTCGTGCACACAGCCCCACGCACGACCAGAACGTCGCGCACACAACAGGACACCGACCTCGAGTACAGCCACGAGAGGGCCACCCGCAAAGGTCGCAACGCACGAGAAATGCCGTGAGTCACTGGTCAAGTGATAGGAGTACCCTCACACTAGAAGAACAGCCAGATTTATCCACTGACGTCTTACACTGCGCCTCAAGTGTCATGTCTACCAGACCGTGTGCAGCACGGAGGAGACTAGACACACTAAGAACCAGGTCCAAGGAACAACAGTCCCAAGGAAACACGGTACCACAGCACAAGACTATAGCACCAACTACGAGTGACTAGTCAGGGTCACGCCCGTCGACGCAAGTCCTCAGTCCCTGACAACGTGTGCACACACTGACCACTACCTAGGCCAGGCCTCTAGCTACTATTCCCCTCGGTAGGACGCTACCGTTGGCCGGGGCCCACGGAACTAGCTTAAAAACCGTGTAACGGGAAACTGCCCGTCCACCACTCCCGGTGGGTGACGTACTAAGAAAAGCCTACGTCACAGACTACGACTAGTGGAGGTTCACAAGGCACGGACTCCAAAACACAAGTGCTAAAGTACAGACAGTCTACTGAAGCCCTGTCACACGTACTACAAAGCACCACTGGCAGTATAACCTCTGCCGACAGACTCAGGACTAGGCAACTAGACCTACCACGTAACGATCCTGAGTCGAACGACTCAAGGGCAAGATCGTCACAAACAGCGGAACAAGCCGCCAATCGGTCTAATCCTAAGCCAGACGAAACCACGCTCCGCAGAAAACAACACACGGAGACCTGAGGAAAAACCAGAAACCCTCAGCACAAATGGACACGCAAAACGAGGTATAACAACACCTCGATGTATCCAGAAGCAGTGTCTCGGGCCGGATAGAACCGCCAAGACACGCACACACAAGGTCACACGTCAACCACTGGGTCACACCGGGTTGACCTGAACCAAACAACGATGCTCAAAAAGTAGGAAAGAGAATCCTACCCCAAGCAAGAAGACTCCTGGCCACCTTACAACGTAGTCTTAACCCTCATAGGACGTCGGGAGACATCCACGGGACAACGGGCAGACCACAAGGACTAGCCAAGACAAGCCGAAACCGAGATCACGGAAATCCAAGCACAAGACATGTAACGGACCACCCCTAGACCGCGACAAACATATGACGGTCTAGACCTGGGCCATTACTTCCAACGCGACGGTCGGGCGACAGGCCATCACACACACCGCCCTAACCAACCTCGAAAAACGCAAAGGCATGTAATGCGCAACACCAGGCGCGTCACACGGACCTGACGCGCTAGACCGGGGCCGTCAGATCCCAAAACCCAAATCAAACGGAACTCAAACGATGTAACGCGCTAGGCCTAGCGCGTTACACACGCCTGACGCACAGGATGAGGCGCGTTACGCACAGGCTCAAAACAGAAAACGAAGGCTGAGAGGCATGTAACGGCCCGCACAAGGCGCGTTAAAAAACACCTACCGCACAGGGTCCCCACCGTTACATCCAACGGTGCAGCAACCCAACTCAGCCAAACAACATGTAACGGTCCAGAGAGGATGCGTTACACAGGCCTAACGCACAGGGTGAGGGCCGTTACAAACTGAACAGCACGCAACCACCCGGACTCGGCCAAAAACAGAATGTAACGGCCAGCGGCAGGCGCGTTACATTCACCCAACGCATAGGGGCACCACCGTCAGAGGCACCGCCTCTAATGGTCAATGTCGGTCAAACGGAATGTAACGGCCAGGGAAGGGCGCGTTACATCAATCTAACGCGCTGGGTCAAGCGCGTTAGAGTAGCCGACTTTACCCCAAAACAAAACGACGACGAAGCGAATGTAACCCGCTAACCTAGGCGCGTTACATGGGTGTGACGCGCCACCCCAGGGCCGTCACTCACCCAGAAGCCAAAGCCTTAAAATGCCCAGCCAAGTGACGGTCAGTCGTGGGGCCGTCAGAGCCAAGTAACGGCCTCTGAAACGACCGCAACTTCCATCACGGCGGGAAAACATAGGAATTGCCAAATCGGCCCATTCCACACCCCATACATGCCGAAACGCAGGGGAAACACACGTAGACGATGAAAAACAACATTAGGGGCCTAAAAACCCCACATGCAAGCTCAAAAACTCAAGATCCGGGCGATTTAGACAAATCGATCCTAAATGGGTCACCGAGGTTCCCGGGATTCTATCGGCCTCGAATGAACACCAAACGGCATGAAACTAACGTGGACGGGATCCTAACATCCCAGCGGTCAGTTTAAAACTAACTACACCGCAAACGGTCGCCGTTTTTCGGCAAACCCTACAAACCACGAAAATCAACGTTTAGGCAAAATAAGCCCAAACTCGACCGTTTCCTAGCCGAACGACGTGCAATGGCAGGGAAAACGGAGAGGAGGAAGTGAGGATCAGTCACCCTACCTCCACCGAAGAAACCGTGCCCCGAAGGGACTAAACCATGCCGAAAACCACTCGCAAGCTCGAACGTCGGCTTTGAATCCACCGAACGGGATCACGCCAGAATCGATCCGATCCTCGCCTCATCGCGCACCCAGCCAGCTCCACCACGTCCCCAACACACGCCCCTAGGCACCCCGTCTACAGCTGGAGCCGAGGAGGCGAAACGAGAGAGAACGGAAGCGAGAGAGAGACGACGGCGGCGAATGAGAAGAGAGGAGAGAGGAAAGAAAAGAAAAGGAAAAAAATTAGGAAATTTCCCTAATTTCCGAAAATTCCGAAAATGCGCCGAAAATGCATAAATTCAGAAAAATACGTAAAAATAGTCGAAACGACCGGCTCAAAGAGTACATCGTCGCTGTAGCATCCACGAGTTCGAGAATTAACAAACAAACTCACTGTAGGGTTCCGTAATTAGTACGAGAGAAAAACCCACACGGCTCGTAAAACTCAACTCGGAAGCGACCGAAACTCACCGAAACCAATCCAAAAGATCCAATGAAGATCCAACAAGACCTACCAAGGATCCAGGACATTACATCCTCCCCTCCTTTAAAAAATTTCACCCTCGAAATTAAGGACTAACAAAGGAGAAGCAGGGAAGAACAACCCGACAACACAACCTTAAAAACAACATAAATCTCGAGAAACACAGCTCAGAGGGACACCGTCAGACCACCGTTACAAGTACGCACTCAGCTTACAAGACACAAGTCCACAGCACGAGCATGGCACCAAAGTGAACACGTCTGACACCTCCGAAGCAAGGCAACATCGTTTACGCCTCTCACCTGGAACGGAGACATGACTGCCATAACAACCGAAAACCAACACCGAAAAACACAACGACAGCACGGAAAGCGGCAGCTTGCACAAGGAGACACAGTCCTCACAGCTGATGGCTCGACCACATCATCGGATCCAGTGCCAAAGGAAACAGAGAACACCTGGCACACAGGACGCCAACGACAACACTGGACCACAACCACTATCAAGTCAGCACTCACTCAGACATTACATCTGATCGAGTCGCAAGCTAACTCTAGGAAAAGAGCACAGCAAGGCTAACCGACAAGACTTGGTCCACACAGAGACACAAAATCATAGAGAAACAGTGCCAAAACGACAACAAACAACACCTGCAGGATCCCGGCTCCGCACAGCACACAGAACCATAGAACACAACTGCAAGCAGGGTCACACCAAGGTACACGAACAGCTGAACACATGACCTCAAGAGACGGGTCACACATCAGACTGCTCACCAAGAAGAGACCCACAATAACGAGAAACGATAACAATCTCGGGGAACACATCTCATGGATCACAAACACACCTCGAGAGCACAACACCCAAGAAAGAAATGCAGAGCAGAGGGTACTCAATCAGCAGGAATGCCGACAAATTCCCCAATACTCGCAAATGCCAAGGCCAACACCAGAAAACTACCAACAATGGCACGGCAACAGACGACATCGAGGCACAAGAAGCCAATACGAAGTCACATCGAGAAGAAACAGATCTCTCGACCAGTGGGTAGCCAACCCACGCAATCCGCTGCGCTCTCAACAACGTGCACAGGCAACAGAACAACCTCGGTAATCGCATCTCAACACACACTAAGCACCTTCGCAATCAACAAAGATCACAAATGACACGTCATGAGTACCGATCCCGCGAACAACCGATCACCAGGAGCCTAAGCGCAATAGGAGAAGAGCACCAGCTTCAGCACAAAGCACAAGGAAAGCATCAATCTCAGCTTACCTTCACGTCCCGAAAACGATAAATGAGCCTTCACGATACATCGGCCGTTGGACACGGCACGACAAACACGGTACACAACAGCTCTTAACACCATCATGGAATCCAAAGCCAAGCAACTGTATAGCAAAGAGCAGATCAGGCTCAAAACAAAGCTGTCCACACTTAAGCAGACACAGGACAAAGGCATCACTAAGATAGCAATTCCAAGGCAACACTCGAAAAGATTCTACCATAAAGGACGAGAAGCAAGAAGCTCAACCACAAAAGCTCACCAGGAAGGGAAATCCTAGCTCGCCTGAGCAACTTCTCAAATACGGAATCTAATCGAGCACTTCAACAGAAGCGAAACACATCAGGAGCTGAATAGACTAAAGCCGGGACGACCAAGACAACGTAAGAACGTGTACGGTCATCAAACCAAGGCCAAAGGTCAACAGCAACCTGAACAACACACGGAAACATCTCGAACAATGCACAGCAGGTTCAAGCCTTTCGGCGAACACTGCCAAGTACAACATGATCGAGATCAACACTAAAACCGAACGAAGCACCCCGTCACATCCAGAAGAGAGCAAAACCATTTCACGCAGGCACGCACAAGACCACACTGTAGACACGCCATTCTTGACGTCTCATGAAAAAGTCTCATATTACTATACGACGCCCCGCGACGGCTTACGCATTTTGAATCACTCGAGTGCTTCCTTTTCTTGGGTCTTCTTCTACCTTTTTCGACATTCGGAATCATCTCGTCACGGCATTCGGACGGCGTCAACACCAGTCAGACGCATCAAGAGGTTCCGGAACCAAGAAGGTGTCTGCCGGGCGGCCACCGATTGAGGACCCGGGTGGGTCTTAATGGGGGCGTCCAGGCCCCTGGACGCCCCCATTCTTTTCTCTTATTTTATTCTTTTCTCAGGGCCCAAAACTAAATTAAAAATAATAAATTAATGGAGGCGTCCAGGCCCCTGGACGCCTCCATAAAAACAAATATAAAAAAACATAA